>JARBWK010000002.1:84443502-84484272 GCA_030556195.1 Anolis apletophallus | reverse complement strand
GAAATATTTGTTATATTTCCTCAGGAACTGCTCTGCCTTTGAGATGTCCAAAATTAAATGTCTTTCCCCTTTGTAACAGAAAGAAGTCCCTTGTGGAAACTGCCATCCAAAAAATTTGTTATTTTTCCTGAGTTTATCCACCAGAGCTGAAAATTCTTTCCTTTTCCTGAGAAGCCTTGTTGGAATTTCTTTTAACATCAGCCCCCAACATGGAAGTCAGAATTAATTTGTAAAAGGAAGCTAAGAACTGGACCAACTTGGCAGAAAAGTGCTTGATCTTCCTAGAAATCCAATCAGGAACAGCAAACCATGGTGGTGTTAAAGCTATGAACCCTTATCTTTTGCTTGCATTATCACACAAGACTCCCATGCCGTTTTCTATTGAAATTGACCCTGAATGAGCATTAGGACTCCAGGAACTTCTCGCCACTCAGAAGTGGTATGCAACAGCCTTTTTGCACAGTGGCCCACCTTGAAATGGATGGCTTTTTCACACCACATAATTTTAGCACTATCACTTTACCTGTCATGTCAACATCCCATAAAGCCCTAGGAGTTGCAGTTTAGGGAGGACTGCTTAGAATTTTCCGCCAGGGAGCTGTAATGCTTTCTCAAACTACAAACACGAAGACTGCCCAAAATGCAGCCATAACATTAAAGTAGAATCAGTCATATAATTGTGTAGTATGAAAGAACTTACTGTTGACTTCATCCCAAACAAATAGACAAGTTTGTTTCCTTTTCTATTTTAAATGTCTAATGATATTTGTCATCCCCATTCCTCCATGAATCCCAGGTACTTGAGATAGGAGTGTTAGCTCTGTAGCTTCCATCTGCACAAGTTTTGCAGGAATGTCCTTTTCTGGCAGCATGTAATGAATATATGGAATGGCAGGACTGATGGGGAAATAGGACAGTTCAACACATCAATACATTTGTTTCTACCATCAGTGATTTGCCACATTCCCTACTCTATTTCAGTAGACTTGCTCACTTTGGCTATCTGGCAAATACAAAATTGGCATGGGGGCTGGAAGGGATTCTGGGCTGTCATTTGAGAAATAGGACTTTTACTCCCTCACCATGATGTCTGTTGTTTATCTCAGGGCTTTCAGCATGAAATACACACTGCTGTGTAAGCTGATCACGTCCTAGAATGTGGCATACTTTCCACTTAATTTCAATCAGTTCTCAAAATGGCTTCATTCTTTAAGAGCCAAATATAGTTTGAAATCTTCATGTCACCTCGTTTCTATTTTCATTCCTGGGAACTAGCTTGATTACACAGGGGGATATTTCTAAATTTGTTTAAATATAGAAATACACTTTTAAATGCTTGCTGAGTGTTTGTGAAGGATTTAGCAAGCAAGGGTAAGTTATTATGGTATGTTCCCCAGTGTCCACTTTTGATACAAAATGCTTAGATTCCATTGGGAGATTCGATTTACATACCACTGAACTAATACTGCATATTTAGATAGCAATCCTTTATTATCATGGTGAGATCTGTGCTTTTTTTAATCGTGTCAGAGGCGAATTGAAGATATACTGTGAGTCACTTCTGGTGTGAGAGAATCAGCTATCTGCAAGCCGTTGCTCAGGGGATGCCCAGATGTGTTACCATCCTGTGGGAGGCTTCTCTCATGTCCCTGCATGGGAAGCTGGGGCTGACAGATGTGAGCTCACCCCATCTCGTGGATGCAAACTACCGACCTTCATGTCTTCAGGTCAGCAGTTCAGCCGGCACAAGGGTTTGATGACCCATTGCACCACCATGGCTCCCAAGATTTGTACTAAATTGTTTTGTTTGATGTGTTGGAGGAGCTCTGAGCTTGAAGTCTTCTATGAAATAGAAAGCCATCCTTTGGCTACACAGAACAGCTTGTCATTAAAAAGAACTTCAGTCTGTCTACCACATTCACTGTTGTTAGGTTCACAGGATCCCGTTGAAAATGAAAAACCATGAATTAAAGAAATTGCTATTTTAAAAACTCTCTAGGAAGTTTTAGATCTTCCAACATGACTGTATGGGCAATTTCTGTTGGAATCTAAGTCTACTGGATATTTGGGGATTTTTAATGAGGTTTATTTCTCATTGGAGAAACCTAGAGAGGTGTTCTCTGTAAAAAAAATAAAAATCCTCCGGCATGATCAAAAGAAGTGGACTATAGAGTTATACTAGAGGACCTAGTGATTCCTGAAAAGAGTGTTTGAAATCAAATATGTAAATACACAAATCTGCAAAATTCAAGACCTCAAATGTGGAGGGGTGACTGTAATGCCAGAACTCAGATTTTCCTCACTGATGTATCTGTTTTGAAGCATAGTTGGTAGAGGTGCTCCCTTTCTACATGCAGTCTCTAAAAACATTTCTGTAGGGGCTGCAGTGGGATAGGAGAAAAGTGGAAGATGATCACCAGTGAGTGTATAGTGTGTGATGTTAAACCAGTTATTCAGATCCTCTGTTCTTTGCCTTCACAAGTACATCCTTCATTCTCTTTGAATTAACTATCGTACAACTTTGAGTTTACTATCCTTCACAACTCTATTTGTTGTTCTTCTAACCTTTAGAATAGCAACAACTTCATTATTACTAATACATGAACTTCAGATTGTTTTCAAAACGGACAGAAGGGAGTATGTTCCATAATAACAGAAAGTCATTGAAATTGATTTGATCTAGACCTCAGATTCCCCCCCCCCCCCCAAAAAAAAACCCCTCACGGAATTATTCTCATGAAGAATCAGAAGATATCCTTACATCCAGTAGAATATGATGGTCAAAGGTCTAACAGAAGAATTGTTTGCATGACCACTGCTTATGTCACCTGTAAAATGAATTTCAATATGACAGTATAATTTCTTAGGATATGAAGCACATTTTGGGTTGTATGGACACCTGTGATGTTGATCTTACTGAGTCACAAGACAGAAATGTTTTTCTTGAAATCTGTACTGAATGTTCATTTATAGAAACTACTATTACTACTAGTAGTATATAGACACATGTATACGTTTGGATCAAATTTCTATTTCGTGCTTAAGGCACAATTTGAATCAAAGACTCTACAACAAGACTGTGGATTAGGGGTCCCCAAACTAAGGCCTGCAGGCCAGATGTAGCCCTCCAAGGCCCTTGACCTGGCCCCTGCCCTAAACTTTAGATTAAGGGTCACCCTAAGTCTGAAAGGACTTGAAGGCACATAACAACAATAATCATCTCTAACTTGACTCTCTCATCAGCCAAAAGCAGACCCACACTTCCCACTGAAATACTGGGAAGTTTATGTTGGTTAAAATTGTTATTCATTTTAAATATTGTATTGTCCTTTCTTGTTTTTTTTTGCTCTTCAAATAAGATATGTGCAGTGTGCATAGGAATTCGTTTTTGTTTTTTCAAACTATAGTCTGGGCCCCCAGTCGTCTGAGGGAATGTGAACTGGCCCTCTGCCTAAAACGTTTGATGACCCCCGCTGTGGATTAAAAAAATTGGGGTGTGTGGGGAGTGGGTACATTCCAGGTCAGGAATAGTATGCAGAGACCTCAATTTCAGCAGTGACTGGGACTCAGAGGATAAATACAATTAAATGGTAATATAAAGATTCTAATATTTCAGATACAACCTAAGCAATTCCAAGGTTTTTATAGTGAAGGTGAATTTGCACAAGAAGAAGCAGAGACATGAAGTTGCAAAATATTTCTGTATGCTTCAAAGAACAATGTTCAGTATTCATAACTAGTCTTCAGTGGTCCATTGATTTCATTTTTATTTCTGTGGATCCCTGCCGAATGTTCTCTGAATAAGTGGACTTCAGTTTCATGTCAGACTTTTAAATTGTGTTGGCAGCACTCTGAAGACTGCATAACACGAACAAGTTGATATTCTTGAAGGTGCTTGAAGGATGATTTCATTGCTTGTATCTTTGTATTAACTCTCCACAGGACAACGTGTGCTGCAGAATTCTTTTGTAAAGTTATTTTTCTTTTTCTTCCTCATCCTAAAATTCTCTCAGCCCCAACACATAAGTTTCATTTGGCAACAACTATTAAAGTTTCCGAGGATACTGTGGACTGCTAAAAAAAAAAAAGAGCAAATCAGTCCTGAACTGTTCCTAGAAACCAAGATGAACTGAGGCTGTTGTACTTTGACTATATCAGAGGAGATTCCTCATTAGAAAATATGATAATGGTGGATAAGGTAGGATGCAGCAGGAAAAGAGGAAGAGCTCATTTCAGGTGAACAGACTCTATTAGTGAAGCCATAACCTCGAGTCTGCAAGAGATGAGCAAAGCTGTTGGAATAAGGTCAGTTGGAGGTCTCTGATTCATACAGTCACTATAAATATAAAAGTCAGATTTTAAGACTTTGTATTATGCTTCTGGGCTGGCCCTGGTATGACTATAATGGTGGCTACACATACCTCGGTGGCTGAAACTGCTGCTGCAAGGCATTGGCATTATGGCAGTCCATGATTGCATCAGCACGACTGATGCCACTTCATCCTCATTTCTGAATTTTATAGATAATTGCTAATCATAAATCTCTTTGTCTTTGTTCACTGTAGACCCTAAAGATCAGGATGGATATGCTTTTTTTAAAAGTACACTATTCCAAAAATGTTTTCTTACCCACCTAGAGAAGAATCTTCTCACTGAAACTATGGAATAATGTGTCATTTTAAAAGGTTTTGTTTGCTTGTTTGGAGTGTGATGTATCTTGGAATCTTAAAAAATGCTCCAGATAAGAAGAAAATGTTTCAGATAGGAGTTGGATATTCATGCAAAGTTGAATGAGAGCTTTAGCAACTTGCTGAACACCCAAGAAGAACACCTCCATCCTCCTTTTGTGATTGAAAAAATAGCATGTAATGTAACCTGCCATCGGTCTGTTATTCAGCAGCTATGCAGCTGGCCTAAGTGAATGGTGTATATGAGTAATGGCTTCTTCATACTTATTAAGAACGATGAATTGCACATCTCTTTTACAGGATGGATCTAGTCATTAGGTATAATGAAGCAAGTTAGGTAGCATATGGCAAAAAGTGGGAGTAGCAAATGTTGTCAGATAAACCTAGGTAGTAATAGAGTTATATAACCTATTTCTGAGAAAGACCAAACAGAAAAGGAGGAGTAGCAGCATTATATGTCAAGGATGTTTACACATGTGAGGAGATACATGATTTAAATCCCACAAGTTAGGTTGAGAACACCTGAGTACAAATTAAATGTGAAAGAAATGACAGACATGCCACTGTGGGGATCTACTAAAGACCACCCAAGTTAGTCTTAAATGGTGCCTTTCTGGAACAGTTGACCACACATTCAGAAAGGAGATGTGAAGTACTAATGGAAAGTTCCAACTATCATATTTGTTGGAACTCAAACTCTGCCAAGGTCCAACAAATTCCTCACTTGCCTTACTGACAATTAAATTGTCCAAAGCATAGAAGAGAAAACAGGGGCATCAGCAGTTTTAGATCTGATCCTAACCTACAGTGATAACCTGGTTAAGGGCATGAAAGCAGTAGGGTCCCTAGATGGGATGACAATGTCCTCTTGGAGTTTGTTATATAGTGGAAATGGGTAATCAAAATGGATTTTTGTAAATTTAGGGAAATACAGCTCCCATAATTCTGTAGCATTGAGCCATGACAGTTAAAGCGGTGTTAAACTGCATTACAGGCAGTTCCCAAGTTACAAACATCTGACTTACAATGACTCTCAGTTAAGAATGGGGGGTGAGATTACAGGAATCTATTCCTTGGAAGGAAAATTAACTCCTGGAAAAGTTATCATGGGGAAAAGGTGTTTCCACTGAAGCTTTATTACCAATCCTTATTTTCATAACAAGCCAAATTTTTCAAAATCCAATTGTCACAGGGACAGAAAGTGAGGCAAAATCATCTGAACAGGACCACATACAGCACAACAAACACCACAGCTTATGCTACCCAAAGCTTAGATAGATAGATAGATAGATAGGTTGGGGTTACATGTAAAAATGTTCCTGTTCTGACCTCCATACAAATTCAACTTAAGAATAAATTTACAGAACCTATCTTGTTTGTAACTTGGGGACTGCATATATTCTAGAGCAGGGTGCTCAGAATGGTGATCGGGATCACCAGGGTGATCTTTGGGCCTCATCCTGGTGATCTTGAGGCCCCTGACCAGGTTTTTTGCTGTTGGTCCTCTTCACACGCCCCTGCACGCTGCAAAGAAGTCCTCCGTCGTTGCTCCTCCCTGCTCCTTGCTTGCGTGCCGCCTCCAAAAGCTCCAGAGTCCAAGAGGCAGAGTGGGCCCCCTTTTTTGGATTCCTCCTCCTCCCTCCGTCCTTCTCCAGCCACTCAGAGTCGTAGAAGACCAAAGGGGGCGGGCCTGGATGATGCGATGCATGGCTGGCCCCGCGCGCATGCGCAGAAGCGCCCATTTTGCCTCTCGGACTTCTTGTGAGCTCTTGGAGGCGGCACGCATGGTGGCGGCGTGGAAATAGGAGCAATGACGGAGGAGGAGAAGGAGGACGCTTTGGGGTCATTTCCTTACCGCATCTCAAAGGTCGGTCTTTTTACTTGGGGATGGGTGCTTGATTGTTCTGTGGCATGTCTCTTTGTTTATTTTTAATGTTTAAAAATGGCCTTTTAGCTCCAAAGCCTCTTTGCTTGCTTTGTTCCTTGAGAAATATATGTCGGGGAATATGGAAATGTGGGAGAAAATGGGGTGGGTTGGATGTATTTTTGCATGCCCCTTTGTTTACCTTGCTGAGTATTAAATGGCCTTGCAGTTCAAAAGCCTCTCTTCTTACTTTCTGGCTGATAATATGTGTGGTAATATGGCAGTGTGGGAGAAATGGGGTGGTTGGATGTATTTTTATGCTCTGTTTTATATTGTTGTTATTAAATTGAAATGTTGATGTTTTATAACTTCATTTTACGTAAACTGCCCCGAGCCTGCTGGAAGGAGTGGTACAAAAAATGAATAATAAATATAAATAAATAAATAAGAAAATAGTTATACATTTTACATTTCTGGGTAGGTGATCTTTGGGAGTTGTTTTTTTAATCAGTAGCTCCCATGCTGAAAAAGTGTGAGCACCCCTGTTCTAGAGTATAGATGCATTCTAGGATGTGGAACAATTAATTTAGATTACATACAGGAAAGGAGATTCCACAGAAACATTGGAAATACCTTCCTTATGGTAAGAGCTGCTCAACAGTGGAATATGCTTCCTCGGACTGGTGGAGTCTCCTTCTCTGAGGAGACTAGAACAGATTCACTGCCACATACCTCCACCAGCCACCAATGCTTCCGTACCTCTCTTCCTTCAGCTCTTTCTCTATAATAAATTGATGTGAAAGATCCACCTGAACTCACAATTTGCATTAAGTCTCAGAATACTTCAGTATACACATTCATTACATGACAAGTGTTTATTCTGTGAAATAGGAAACCACTTCGCCAAATATAGGAACAAGCAGGCAGTTTTACTGGAATGCTGATCCAGGCGAAAAAAAGTTTATGCTGAGATATTTTCCTAACAAAAAACAAAACATCCCATGTTCTTTCTGTTTGACATTTAACTTTTTGTTCTTTTTATATTTCACAAGTTATTGGTGACAGGTTTACAACATAGATAAATTTAAAGTCAGTTTGTTTCTGTGGGTGTAAACGCACCCAAACTTATATTGGGTGGTGAAGTTCTGTAATAACACTCTGGAAAAATCTGTCAGAGGCCATGTTAGATATATGATGGAAAGTTCGTCTCCTTCTCCATCTATTATTAATTTATATACAACCTTTCTTCCAATAATGGGACTCAAGGCAGCTAACAACCTATTGAAAACAAGAAAAGGTAAGAACACACAAGTTAGAATAAAGGTATAAATATGCAAATAAAACAAATCATCTGTAAATTAACATTGAAATATTAAAATGTGTTAAATTACATAAAAACCCTTTAAAATGTAAAAACAGTGCTTTACAGGTTTAATAATCCAACATTCATAGGTTTCTAAAAGCTTAGTGGAACAGAAACGTTTTTACCTGCAGCCCTTTGATTACCAAGCAGGCCATAATTTAAGCTCTGTGTGAGTTCAGATTTATAATGCGCACTGACCTTTATATGAAAGGATACTAGTTCCTCACTATTTCCAGGTACATCTTGTCTTTGTTATCCTGTCATAGTCATAACAGCTACTCTACTCTTCAGTGTAATAATGTGTTATCTTGAGTCACAATTTTTGGAAATAAATATTATCTTCTCTCTCTCTGATCTTGATTTCATACTTCCTGTATTGGTTTTTAATTGTGTAACAAATATATATGCCCATATCTCAGTTTAGTCACCTTGGCTTCAATTGAGATTTCAAACTTGATGTGCTCCTGGACTCATGATTGGTCTGTTTAGCAATCCACTGCAAACGTAAAACTCTTTTCTAGCCAAACATCTTAAACAGTTACTTTGGGGCTGCATGTGCTGATGTGTCTATGGGCCTTTCTAGACTGGCCGTTATCCCAGAAGCATCCATGTTTTAAAAAAAACATGGATGTTCCTGGGGCCCTATCTACACACACCCCAGAAAATGCGTGCTTTCTGGGGTGGGTGTTCAGATGTTCTTCCGGAAATGCCCAGGAGAACACTGGGACACCATAGCCCCATCCCCAGAAGCCCCCAAAAACAGAGTAAAAAAACCCCAGAAGAACTCAATCGGGCTCCATGAGGTGGCAGGGCAGAAGCAATTTTCTCTCCCCCCACTTTCTCCTGGTGCATCATTTATATGTGCCAGGAGAACTCCAGCAGCTGCGTCATGGAGCCTGGGTGAGTTCTTCTGGGGTTTTTTTTACTTTGTTTTGGGGGGCTTCTGCAGAGGGACACTGGAAGTAGTGGGTTTATCTTGTGCCTTCCAAGAAGGTGTGGAATAAACCCAATATCAAAGTAATTCACCACAAACTAGGGTCTTCCTGATTTGTGGTGAATTAGTTCAGGTTTGTCCAGGACGTCATCTTGACACATTCCCTTTTTATTGTGGAAGTTTCCACATTAAAGGGGCTGTCTAGATCCGCCTGATGATGCTTGTGATATTTCTTTGTTTTACTTATCTTGATGTGGCTTTATAATCATCTTTTCTTACTGGGCAGGATTGCAATTTAGGGGGTGAAGGAAATTGTGTGCATGTGAATAATTATTAAAGCACTTTCCTTAATTTTCTTCTTTTTTGGTTGGAGTTTGGACAAATCCCTCTGAGCAATTCCCCATCTTAAGTCTACTTATTCATTTATGAATTCTGTTACAAAGTATTTTTGTTATCTTGGATTAATGCAGAAAGGCACACAGATGTCTCCTTGTTTAGTGGTACAATTGCATGAATTGGGAATTGTTTTTGGAAATAATGCTTCCCAATTAAAACAACTACAGAAAAAAAGATGTCTAACACAAAACCCTATAAAGCTACCTTTTGGCAGACTGACATTTAATCATCTTTTCAGCATCTGCCATGCTTCCACATTTCACTGCAATGTGTAAAGAAACAGCAAATCCCACTGGAAATGAATGTGAGGAGCTGCAAATCAGATTCCTGAATCATGATCTGGATTTGGACATCAGATTAAATTAGGTTCAGATCATTCTAAGATTGCATTGGGAAATTATCCAAACTACTATATCAGACTTTGGATCAGATTGAGCAACTTGTTTTACACAGCCCTATTGGGTAATACTAGTCATGCTATTGTACTTTTGACCCAGCTTGGTCTAGTGGTTTGAGTATTGGGCTAGGACTCCAGAGATCAGGGTTTGAATCTCAGCTTGGCCATGGAAATCTACCAGGTGATCTCTGGCAAGTCACAGTTTTGCCAAGAAAGCTCCACAATAGTTCCACTGTAAGTTTGCTCCAAGTAGTAGAAGTGATCTAAACACTGAAATAGTCTCAGTATTGCTATTTCATACTTCTATACATTTTATACATTCAATAATGAACAGCTAAACCTGAAGACACAGGATGAGAACACTAAAAATCTTAAGACACTAGAAATCCCATATACTCAAACTATTTCCATTCCAAAAGCTGTGAAATCAACTTCCAAAAGGCCAGTGTCCCTAGTTGCTTTGAGTTGTTACAGAGGATACACTAGAAATTCCATTTTCTCAAACTATTTCCCTTCCAAAAGCTGTGAAATCAACTTCCCAAAGGCCTGTGTCCTCAAAACACACACATCACAAACGGTTTTGTTACAGACACTCTCATCACACCTATTTATATTTTGCTGAAGTAGAGTTCAGATAAGAAGGGATGAACTTTGAGAGTGAGTTTTGCAAACTTTTTGCCTGGAAGAATAATCCTTGGTTTTAGAGAAATGGGGAGGCAACAAAATCATGAGCTTGGTGTCTGTATATTCATCTCCGTATCAATGCCGGAAAGTGATTTGGGCTCCCTGCACAAAGAACAACTACTTAGCATTCTGTAGGCTCTTGGAGTGAACTTTAAAATGCCCCCATGAGTAGTTTTTAAAATTAACTTTTCCCTCTGAATCACAGATGCACAAACAAAAGAGAGAGCTTGAGTACAGAGGCCTGACTTTACTGGCATTTTTGAATTGTTATCATTCAAAGAACAGTTATTAATTCCACCTTCTCTTGTCGCTAGCACAGAATGTTATTCCACGCCTGTGGTATATGGATCTCTCCATCTATTCATCCATTTATCTTTGTCTCTAGGCATGATAAGTTATTCAAACCTTGGAATTTTAATTAGAAGAGCAAAAAAGCATAGAAGAGAACTTGTCCTACTCTATCAGCAGAGTGACCTTATTGAGATGCACAATCTGCAAGGATGTTACTCATGTCAGAAATCAAAAAGGATAGCTCCGCTTCACAATGTTATACACAAGGAAATGGGATAAGGGGGGAAAGGGCTGCATTGGTTTGCAGGTCTGATGATGTGGTTTGTCATAAGATCTCATAAATATGTCTTTGTTAATCAGATTATAAATGGAATGTCTTTTTTGTTTTTAATGGAAGTGATAGCTTTTTACATTGGCACATTCCAGATATGTCATTAGCCTATCTCAAAAGAAATGGGTCTAGTTCAGCATTTCTCAACCCGAGAGTCCAGAACCCTGGGGGGTCGTGGAGGAGGTGTCAGAGGGGTCACCAAAGAACATCATAAAATACCATATTTTCTGTTGGTCATGGGGGTTCTTTGTGGGAAGTTTGGCCCAATTCTATCATTGGTGGGGTTCAGAATGCTCTTTGTTTGTAGGTGAACTATAAATCCCAGCAACTACAACTCTCAAATGTCAAGGTTTATTTTCCTCAAACTCCACCAATTGGGCATATTGAGTATTCATGCCAAGTTTGGTCCAGATCCATTATTGTTTGAATCCACAGTGCTCTCTGGATGTGGGTGAACTACAACTCCAAAACTCAAAGTCAATGCCCACCAAACCCTTCTAGTAGTTTCTGATGGTCATGGGAGTTCTGTGTGCCAAATTTGGTTCAATTCCATCATTGGCGGAGTTCAGAATGCTCTTTGATTATAGGTGAATTATAAATCTCAGCAACTACAACTTCTAAATGTTAAAATCAATTCCCACTCAACCCCACCAGTATTCAAATTAGGGTGTATTGAATATTTGTGCCAAATTTGGTCCAGTGAATTAAAATACATCCTGCATATCAGATATTAGGAGTCCTGGTGGCGCACTGGGTTAAACCCTTGTGCCAGCAGGACTGAAGACCAACAGGCTGGAGGTTTGAATCTGGGAAGAGTGCGAATGAGCTCCCTCTGTCAGTTCCAGCTCCCTATGTGGGAACATGAGAGAAGCCTCCCACAGGAATGATAGAACATCAAAAAACATCTGGACGCCCCTTGGGCAATGTCCTTGCAAATGGCCAATTTTTTCACACCAGAAGCGACTTGCAGTTTCTCAAGTCTCTCCTGACATGAAAAAACATTTCAGATATTTACATTATGATTCATAACAGCAGCAAAATTACAGTTATGAAGTAGCAACAAAAATATTTTATGGTTGGGGGTCAACACAACATGAGGAACTGTATTAAAGTGTTTTGGCACTAGGAAGGTTGAGAAACTCTGGTCTACTTGGTTTCATTTTTTAAAAAAATGACAGGAGATGAAACAGATGACCCAAGTGGTGACTAGATTCCACAAACAGTAAGGTGATTACATGATCCACAGCATCTGACAGCTTTGCCCCCAGATTTGTGTTTAATATCTGATATTAAAAGAAAAAAATGGTTGTGTACTGGAGGCTTACATTTCTTTGATATATTTAATACAGGAATCGCCTGGATACACAGGGCCTTTTTCTTAAGATAGAAAGGATATGATTTAGGATTAGGTGTATCTTTTTCCAGTTGCAGGTTTAAGATTCAATCCTTTTGAAATAAACATTGGTCTGACCTGTCTGAATGTTTCTGCCCTATAATATATAACACAAGTTCAAACCGAAAGGGGGAAATTAGGGCTCAATCATACCACATTGTTATGGTATATTATTCCACTTCAATCTCAACGACAACATTCTGAAAAATTATGGGGCTTGTAGTTTACTGAAGTTCAAGTGCACTTTGGCTAAGAATTCTAAAGGTTCCTCTCTAAACTGCAAATCCTAGGATTCCATATAATGTTGCCATGACAATTAAAGCAGAATAACAGTGCTGTAGCAGTTGTAGTTGTGATAAGACCTCAGTCTTTTTCCTCAAAGAGGTGAAAAAAGTTAAGTGTGACTGGACTCTATCAGATTAGGATGTGAATTTTACTTATGCTTGCTGGAAAAAGCTAGATTTTATTTATATGTATGGGATATATTCTAAGACCCCCTTTGGATACCTGAAACTGTAGATAAAAGCAAACCCTATATTTTGACTATATTTGAGCTGGAAGCATACCATATAATCATACTGGAGAACCTAGAGAGGCCCACAAATACTTCAGGGTGTGTGTGTGTGTGGGGGGGGGGATAATTTTTGGAGTGTGGATAACCAAAGTACAGGGGATTGTACTGTATTCAAATTTCTGTGCTGCCATCTTACAGTTCATCCCTCTCATAAAATTTGTGTACGAAAGGGAAAAATATAATCCCAATAAAGGATACACATGTATTTTAATATCATGTTGCTATAAAGCGGGTTTGGTACTTTTCCGTGCAAAAAGTACAGTCAGAGAGTGATGCTACATGCGTGTTTAGCTTTGAAATGCGTGTTCCTGTGCCAAGAATCAGACTGGCACTTGCAATATGAAAATAACACTGTGATTGAAGCATTCTAATACACCCTGTGCCTGACTTGAGATAACATAGGCTAGATGGGTGCAAAGCAGTACAGATTGTGCTATGGGAGAACTTAATGCGAATAAAGATAGCACTGCGCATGACAGGGAGTCTGACACCCTCCGTTGCTGGCACGGAGCCTGGAAGTCAATGTTTCAAATCAGGGACATTAAAGACTCAAGATTGATAGCAGTACTGTGAGAAAGACTAACTTATAAATGGCTATTGTTCTCATTCAAAGGTGTGACTTAAAGATGTGATGCTAATGAAAATGCACTGTTTATTGGTTTAATGAAATGTCATGAAATTAACAGTAATCACCAGCCAATTATGATTGTTTTTATCCATGAAGAAGGGGTGGGCTTAACTGAAATGACTCCATTGAGGTATAAATGTCTTTGTATGAGAAGTGACGGGTCTTTTGCCCCTATCTGCAGCCGTGTTCTTCTGGCAAGAGCCCACCAGCTGGTGCCAGAATACATCCTTTTGATGTTCACCTATTTCACAGTTGCCGTGTGTTCTTCCTCATCCTTGCGCCCGCACGATCAGGTAGCTTGGTAAAGTAAACTTGGTACTTGGAGTTCCATAACTCCTTAATTTGGCTGCTTCAGCTAATGCTGTACAAACCTATGGATGGGAATTCACAGGCAGAGTTGGAAAAGTTACCATTTTGGACTGTAGCTCCCAGAATTTCCCAAATTGGAGGGGAGATTTTGGTAATAATAATCTAAAAAGGTAACAGAATGAAATAACCTTCCAATGTATGGATTTCTATTGGGATGTTATTTCATACTTTAGGGGCCCAAAATGATAATCAGACGACAGTAGATAATGTAGTTCATATGTTATCTAAAAGAGGTGCTCCCGCACTCCCTCTCTCTTGGTTAAAAACATTGTTTCTCACAGCATGTGATTGTCCTTAACTGCTTCATTTTCTGATCAGTCAGTAGAAGGTAAATATGATCTTAATTTGTAAATTTGATTTCTGAAGCATGTGTCGCAGAGGAAATTCCATTGTGAAGAGGGAAAAAATCAACTAAAGAAAGATGTGTTTCCCTCTTGGATTCGGAAACAACCTGTCTTGTCATCCCCAGCTACATTTTTTTGCTGAGAAAAGGTCTTAAGCCCCTTCCACATAGCTGTATGAAATCCACATTGAACTGGATTATACATTGCAGTGTGGACTCCGATAACCCAGTTCAGATATTGTGGATTATCTGCCTTGATATTCTGGGTTATATGGCTGCGTGGAAGGGCCCATAAAAGTGGTTCAAACAGCTTCAAGTGTATCTTTCTTGCTGGATCCAGGCACAGATTTCTCAGGAGGACAACTGGTATCCCTCACTCACCATTCAGGTATTCAAACTCAACGGAATAGTTTTTGTCAGTGAGGGGAAAACCCCTACAGGCATTGCTCTCCATCTAATAGTAAAATGC
Source organism: Anolis apletophallus (assembly GCA_030556195.1). Taxonomy (NCBI): domain Eukaryota; kingdom Metazoa; phylum Chordata; class Lepidosauria; order Squamata; family Anolidae; genus Anolis; species Anolis apletophallus. The sequence continues at coordinate 84,469,548 of JARBWK010000002.1, read as the reverse complement.
AAATTAATATATTTAGATAATTAAAAATGAAATAGTTAATTATCTGTCCCTTCAAGACACTCAATGTCTGGTACTGAAGCAGCCACCTTCCTTGGCCTTATGGTAGGAGGTCCCTGAGGTCCAGGGTTGTACACAGATTCTGATTCTTTTGTTTAAATTTTGTCTTAGGAAACCACCCTAGTTTTCATTGTTTGTTAATTCCTACATGTTGAAAGTGTGGCATGTACTCTGCACCCCCTTTTCAGGGAGCCTACATGTTAAGAGATGTTTCAGATAAGAGCCTTGGGCTTGTACTGGCAATGAGGTAGAGCATTATTAACTGAAAATGTATTTTCTATGAAAAAGCACTGGAATTAAAAAACAAGCAAGCAAACCCCAGTTCTTGCAAGCTGTGTGTTGAGTTTTCTGTGATGATGTTCAGGTTAAGCTAAAAAGCCTTCACAGTTTGATGCATTATTTGCCTCTGTTCACTTCCGTAATGGGATTTACTTTCTCTTCTGAGACAAATGTCATTGTGCCAGCTATGCTCCTTCCATTCTTCCTCCCTTGACTCACACATGCAGTGTGACTTTTATTTTCTGGGTAGCTCATAACAAGCATCCCCTTTGTTTGATGGCTGAGAGAATGTCTCCTTGGCAAGAAAGTATATTGAGAAGGCTGGTGATTCAATTATTGCAGCAATGCAATACGACAACACTAAACAGCAAGGGCTTGTGCCTGCCAAAAGAATGACAACTAGCACTGAGAACGTAGGACTACTGCCTAGCAAGGGCTGGACATTGTAAAAGCAGATGACGGCAGATTTTCAAAAGCACTAGAAAGGCTTTTGTGCTATCAGCAATGAAATCCTCTCAAGGAGAGAACAGGCACATTTGCAATGAGGCCTGTTTACAACCATTCTGACCATTTTTATCATTGTTTTCTGTTTCTATTTTAAAACATAAGTATGGATAGAAAATAGGAACAATTCAGCTAGCTACACATAGGTTAGTTATCCAGACAATAAAGGTCACAGAGTGAGAAAGTGAAGAGAAGAAAAATGGTAAGCAGTAGGCGACATTTCTCTGAGGGAAACGGAGAGGATAATTCCATCTCAGATGTTGCCAACTGGCTAAGAAAAGACCCTCAGTACAAATAAGTATTTTCCATTGTGAGTGCCCAAAGGTTTTGCATCAGAGAAGTGTTTATGCATAAGATTATTGTTTTGAGGCCACAGCAAGCTTTTATATGGTGCAGGAATGACATTCATACATTTCTGGAGCTCAGTCGTCTATACATGATATCGGAGGTGACCCCTCCCCAGGACTCTGTAAAATATAGTTAAAAACCAAGGAATTCATAGTTTTACCAAGAACACCAGGCTGGAATTATCCCATTATCCCCTATCTCTCCCCCATGTAGGAACCTAAGGCTCTTCCCATGGCCCCATGGCCCCACATGGCAATGCCCCTGTAACCCTCACTTATGAACTTTCTTGAACTTTTATGGGACTTTTGCCTATTTTGAAGGACTTTCAGAAACATTTGGGAAGCCTTTTATTTTCAAACTCCATGGACTCTTCTCATGATTTATGGATTCTTATGGACTCTGGTGGGTGGGATGGGCTGATATGAGATGATATGGTTCCTATTTCCCGCCTATATGAATGTGTTCCCTATATGTTTCCCCTTCCCCGTGTTTCTGTATGCAAATATGAAATGCCACCTTTTCATTGCCCCAGCATACCAAAGCTCAGGGAATCTCTCATTTCCTGGGCTAGTAATCCCTAAACAAAGAAGGACTTAATGGACATCTGAAGAACGTGTCCCATGGTGATTTTTGTCATTCCTCACAAAGGGGACATCCTGCCTTTGGAAAGCTTCGGATGTCCCATCTGCCTCGCCCTTTGTTTATATTCCCTTGGCCAAAACCAAAGGCAAGATAACATCAATGGATCCCATATCCAGGATTAAGAATTACCTGGGTCTGGCATCCACGCCAGACCAAAATGTTTATTCCCTTCACTTGGAACAATACAAAAGCTAGCTTGAGGACTCTTGGAGTAATCACCAGTGCTTGGATAAACTTTAAGTCATTTAATCCACTCATCACTTCCTCCCGGTTCATTGTTTCCTGCTTGGACCGCCTCCTTCACTCTCACTGGCCGAGAGCCAGAAGCAGAACTGGTTTCCTGATTGGCTGCCAGTTGATGACTCCAACCAATGAGCGTGAAGCCGGCAAAGGGGGCGGGGAGTTTGAACTTTGACAGCTCTGTTTTCCTATAAGAATGAAATGTTTTGCATTGTATGGTATGTCAGTTTTTGGGCAAACAATTTCATTCCAGCTGGAATGAAAAAAACAACTCGGTGGCGTTTCTTCAACTTGGTGAGACTTTATTTGGGGAAATTCAGGGAAAATTCAATTGGGTTGCTTCCTATCTCACCAGGGCTATATCGGATCCTCTTTGATGGGTCTGACTAGTCTCTGCCTTCACAGCAAGACCCCCAAATTCTTGCTAGATATCATACAGAGTTGCTAGAGTGAAGACTGAAGATAGCTTCTGTCCTTTTATTGGTTTTACAGAAGAGGGACAAACAGCACCTGCTGGGATTCCTTCTTTTACACAAGCATTAAAAGGATGGGAGCTGTCTTCAGTTTTTACATTGGCAACTCAGGGCATAATGTGAACTCTGTAGCTTCAGCAACTTTAAGTGCAACACTTTCTTTTGAGTTAAGAGTGAAAAATCCACTTTTCTTGTTGTTGACTGACCAGGCTTCATCCATTCAGGTTCTCAGTCTTTTAAGGGGGAATTGATTATGAGTATAACTGAATCGCATGTCCACTATACAAATATTTCTGTTCTTGGTTATTGGTCTGTACTTAGATTGATCCTCTTGACAAATTCATTTTGTTTATACTAGTGTGTAAGTACATAATGGACATCAATATATTGAAAGCTCACTGGCTGCTCCACATTCTTACAACTTATATCCAAAACATCCTATAAAATTCATTGCCTAGAGCAGGGCTGTCCAACTGGTGGCCCTGGGGCCGTATATGGCCCCCAGCCCCTTCCCCATGGCCCCCTACCCTCCTGCAAGATATCTGCTTTTAAAGATTTTTTTTTTAAAATGTAAAATATTTTTTTGAATATTTTTTTGAAAATTTTTTATTAATTTTTTCAGCGGGGTGGGGAGGGGTGGGGCGGGGCCTCCTCCTACTTCCCTCCCTCCCCCTCTCCCCTCCTTCTCTCTCCCTCCCTTTCATTCCTTCCCCCTTCCACCACCTGAAGGAAGGAGGGAAGGAGAGAGAGTGCACGAGCGAGAGGGGGCGTGTCCAGAGCAAAAAAGGGGCGGGGCCGAGTTCAGAGCGCGCGGGGAGGGTGCTCATCCATTCCCTTTCCGGCTTCCTCCTCTTCTGAGGCTTCGTGCCAAGTTTGGTCCTGATCCATCATTATTTGAGTCCACAGTGCTCTCTGGATGGAGGAGAACTACAACTCCCAAACTCAAGGTTCAGTACTTTCTGTTGCTCTCATGAGAGTTTAGGTTTGATTCAACATGGCTGAGGAATGCTTTGATTGTGTTTTCCCCTTATGGCAGAAGGAGGTAGGACTGGATGGCCCTTGGAGGTCTCCTATTCTAGGAACCCATTGTAATTAATATTATTATTATTATCATCATCATCAGAGGCTGAATGGCCATCTGTGAGGAATGCTTTGATTGTGTTTTCCCCTCATGGCAGAAGGAGATTGGACTGGATGGCCCTTGGAGGTCTCCTATTCTAGGAACCCATTGTAATTATTATTATTATTATCATCATCATCATCAGAGGCTGAATGGCCATCTGTGAGGAATGCTTTGATTGTGTTTTCCCCTTATGGCAGAAGGAGATTGGACTGGATGGCCCTTGGAGGTCTCCTATTCTAGGAACCCATTGTAATTATTATTATTATTATTATTATTATTATCATCAGCAGAGGCTGAATGGTCATCTGTGAGGAATGCTTTGATTGTATTTTCCCCTTATAGCAGAAGGAGATTGGACTGGATGGCCCTGGATGGCCCTTGGAGGTCTCCTACTCCAGGAACCTGTTGTTGTTGTTATTATTATTAGCAGAGGCAGAATGAATATTATGCCTTATCATTCAGGGTTATAGGCCTGTGTGGAAGGGCCTTGGCTTCTTATTTGACTTCCTTTCCACACATCTGAATAAAATCCCATGTTATTTGCTTTAAACCAGATTATATGAGTGTGGACTCTGATAATCCAGTTCAAAGCAGGTATTCTGGGTTATATGGCTGTGTGGAAGGACCTGAGTCCACACTGCAATATAATCCAGTTCAAAGCAGGTTTTGTGGGGTTTCCTGCCTGGATATTCTGAGTTATATGGCTGTGTGAAGGGCCCTGAGTCCACACTGCAATATAATCCAGTTCAAAGTAGGGACTGGGACTTGAGACTGGGATTTTGGTGTTCATCTCTATCTCCAAGTCAAAGCCCCGGTGTCCTCCACAGACACCTCCAAGGCGGGGAGAGGGCGGAGCCGGGGAGGGGGCGGGGCAGGGGTAGAGCTGGGGAGGGGGTGGAGCCTGGGCGGAGCCTGGGAGGGGGCGGAGCTGGGGGCGGAGCCAGGGGCGGAGGCAGACCCTTCGGCCCCCCAGGTCATCAGTAACCGGAATTCCGGCCACAGGTCCGGTAGAAGTTGGACAGCCCTGGCCTAGAGCATTGCTTCGTAAACTGTGGGTCCCAACCCCACATGGGTTCCCCATAGCTCAGTGCTGAGGAAGTGAAAAAATTGGAAACAGTAGGTTTTCTGAATTCCATCCCTTTACATGAGTCTGGTAGCAACAACATGCAATATTTACAGTGGACTGCAGGAAACATTTTAACTATACTTCACAAAAAGAAAAATCAGTCTATTTAGCAAACTTTGCAAATGCTGATTTTGTTATTGGTAAATGTTTGATTTTTATACCTATTGTATATAACTATATATCTGGATTCATATAACAATGCCTCAGGTGGAAAGGGGTCACAAGTGGAAAAGGTTTAAGAAGCCCTGGTCTAAAGTGAAGCCTTATAGTGCAATGTAATCATTATTTCATTAGATTAATTAAACAGGGACTCACAACTTGAGCCCTTGCAGCAGGCATTTCTCAGACTATGAAAGCCACCCAGTGATATGAAGAAAAAATGTCAAGAAAGCCAGAATAATTTACTACGGGATAAACCTTGGGGAAAAACATAATTGTGAACACACCATTTATTGGAACCTTCCGTTCCCAGCTGAAACCACTATTTTTATTTATTTACAGCATTTTTACCCCGCTCTTTTCACCCCCGCAGGGTGACTCAGAGCGTATCATCAATGAGTTACAATCTATCCTTGAGAATGAAATTATTTTCCTCCACCTGTCTGGAGTAGCAGGTCTGTACCTACAAACAAAAACAACAGCAATCTGAAACAGCTACTCAGTAACAATAGCAGCCAGACAGTGGTAGAAGCACAGGGATGAGGCTCATACTATAGTGCAGGGCTGTCCAACTTCTACCAACCCTGGGGCCTGATTACCAGACACTGATCAACTGGGGGGCCTAAGGGTCCGCCCCTCCCCGGCTCTGCCCGCTGTATATATTCACAAACTCATATTCCCCTTTATTTCTAATAAAATATATTTGTTATTATTATTATTCCATTCCTGCCATATATAGATAGATCACAGATTAGGAAAGGCATACAGTGCATTTGGAAGGCTTCACAAAAGAGTCTGGAGCAACAAGCACCTGAGGCAAAGCACCAAAATCAGTGTGTACAGAGCTATCATATCATACAGTTCGCCTACAATCAAAGAGCATTCTGAACTCCACCAATGATGGAATTAACCAATCTTGGCACACAGAACTCCCATGACCAACAGGAAATACTGGAAGGCTTTGGTGGGCATTGACCTTGAGTTGTGGAGTTGTAGTTCACCTCCATCCAGAGAGCACTCTGGACTCAATGTTGGATCAGGACCAAACTTGGCATGAATACTCAATATGCCCAAAATTGAACACAGATGGAGTTTGGGGAAAATAAACAGGAGCCGGAGGGAAGCCGAGAGCATGGTTTGTGGCTCCCCCGGGCTTGGTGGAGCCGCGAACCGGGAGGCTCCCTGCAAGCAAACGGAGGGGATGCCTCTCGGGGCCTGGTTGCTTCCAAACCCGGGGTTTGGAAGCAGCCAGCCCCTGAGATTTCCTCCCTTTCTCCAAGTCCCCTTCCCAAGCGAGAGAGAGACTGGGGAAAGGGAGGAGATGCCTCTCGGGGCCTGGCTGCTTCCAAACCCCAGGAGAAGGAAGGAAGGAAGGAGTGGAAGAGAAGGATGGAAGGGAATGGAGGGAGGAAAGGGAGGAGGGAAAGTGAGAAGGAAGAAAAGATAAAAGGGTGGCAGGAAAGGAAGAAAGGAAGGTAAAAGAGAGAGGGGCAAGGAGGGAGGGAGAACAGTTGAAAGGGTGGGTGGGTGGAAAGAAGGTGAAAGAGAGGGACGGAGGAAAGAAGGAAAGAGTGGAAGGAAAGGGAGGGGGAGTAGATAGAGGGAGAGGGAAGTGGGTGGGGGAGACGGCCGGGTGATGGAGGCGAGTGCGCTAAGGGCCTGAGCGCCTCCGAGCGCACGGAGCAACAGGAGGAGGGAGCGAGCGAGAGGAGAAAGAGAGAGAGGGAAGGGGCAGGGAAGGAAGAAGGATGAAAGGGTGGAATGGAAGGAGGGAGGGAGAAGAAATGTGCTCACCTTAGCGCTGCATGCTTCCTTGCAATAACTCCTCCCTGGGAAGGGAGGGAGGGAGGATGAGAAGGAGGAAGGAGCTCTGCCGAGCCATGCGGCCGGGTCGCTCTTCCTGTTTGCTGCCAAGGGGGCGGGGCCCGAGAGACGAGAAGAGGAGGCGACCAATAGAAAGCCAAGGAGGCGGGACCAAAAATAATAAAAAATAATAATATTTTAATTGAAAAATATTTTTAAAAATATATTATTTATTGCAGGAGGGTAAGGGGCCGTAGCCAAGGGGCTGGGGGCCCGTGTACGGCCCCAGGGCCGCCTGTTGGACAGCCCTGCTCTAGTGGTTCTCAACCTTTTTAATGCCGCAACCCCTTAATACAGTTCCTCATGTTGTGGTGACCCCCAACCATAAAATTAAACTCATTGCTACTTTATAACTGTAATTTTGCTACTTTTTGAATTGTAATCTAAATATCTGATATGCAGGATGGATTTTCGTTGTTACAAATTAAACATAATTCAGTACCTTCAACCGATTCAGCTTTGACTTGCACAGACCACTGACCCCCCTTGTCCCAAACAAATGGCAGATTGAGACCAAACTTGGCACACATAACTTCCATGACCAACAGAAAATACTGGAGAGGTCTGGGAGGAATTCACAGTGATTTAATAGTAATCAGATCCTAGATTTGCAAGACACATCCAAGGGCCATCTGGTCCAACCCTCTTCTGCCTTCATGCAGGAACAGCACAATCAAAGTCCCCGCAACAGATGGCCATTCAACCTTTGCTTATAGTAATAGGATCCTAGAATTGGAAGAGACCTGTGAGGGCCCTTCTTCTGCCTTGATGCAGGAAAAGCACAATCAAAGAACTCCTCACAGTTGGCCATTCAGACTGTGAATAATCATAATAATAATATCCTAGAGTTGGAAGGGACCCCTAAAGGCCATCCAGTCCAACCCCCTTCTGCCATAAAGGAACACAATTAAAGCCCGCCAAAACAAATGACCACCCAGCCTCTGCTTAACAACAACAACATAATCTTAAAGTAGAAAAAGACTTCCATGGGCCATCCAGTCCAACTTTCTTCGGCCATTAGGAAAATGCACAATCAAAGCACTCCTGGCAGATGGCCAGTCTGCCTCTGCTTAATAATGATGATAATAATGGTAATAATACGAATAATAGAATCCTAAAGTGGGAAGAAGCTTCCAAGGACCATCCAGTCCAACCTCCTTCTGCCATAAGGGAAATGCACATTCAAAGTACTCTTGACAGATGGCCAGTCTGCCTCTGCTTAATAATAATGATAATAATAGTAATAATAAGAATCATGATAATAATAATAATAGAATCCTAAAGTGGGAAGAGACTTCCAAGGGTCAACCAGTCCAACCTCCTTCTGCCATGAGGAAATGCACAATCAAAGCATAAGAATAGGAGTTGTGGTTCATCTGCATCCAAAGAGCACTGAATCCAGCTGATGAAGGAAATAGCCAGCATCGGGCGAGAGGCTGCCATGGGAGGCACACACCTGCCCGCAAGCCGGCACAACTCTGGTCCTGGCAAGGCTGGAGAGGGCAAGGTGCACTCCCACGCTGGGCAAAGGATAGGCTGCTCACCAAGCCTCGCCTTCCCCTTGCCTGGGCTCCAGCGGGAAGGGAGGCTTGCAGCCCTCAGCCTTGCTGGACCCAGCGCGGAGTTGGCAGGAGGAGCTTTTTGAGGCGGGCCTCTCTCACCCAGCTCTTCTCTCTCACCCGGCCCTTCTTCTTTCTGCTCTTCTCTCTCTCTTTTTGAGGCGGGCCTCTCTCACCCAGCTCTTCTCTCTCACCCGGCCCTTCTTCTTTCTGCTCTTCTCTCTCTCTTTTTGAGGCGGGCCTCTCTCACCCAGCTCTTCTCTCTCACCCGGCCCTTCTTCTTTCTGCTGTGGCCTTCTTGCCTGTTGGGCGGGTGGGCACCGTAGCCCTAGCTGGCTGAGGGATGGGCTTCCTTCCCACCGAAACGCAGGCAAGAGAAGGCAAGGCCTGACGAGTGGCCTATCCTTTGCCTAGTGTGGGGTAAGAAGGCGCCCCGTGGCCACAGCACAAAGAAGGGGCTGTTGCCCCGCTCTGGGTCCACCATTTCTTTTACGAATCAGTAAGTGAGTCAGAAATGATTCAGCTTTTCAAACCAGTGTGGATGGATTTCCTTCATTTCCTTTCCCTCCAGCGTCAGACCTGGGTCGAGAGCCGTGTTTAACCCAGTTTGGATGCGGATGTCCTTCCCTCCCGCATCAGACCTGGGGCGAGAGCCATGTTTAACCCAGTTTGGATGTGGATGTCCTTCTGTCCCACGTTAGACCTGGGCGAGAGCCGTGTTTAACCCAGTTTGGATGCAGATGTCCTTCTCTCTCATGTCAGTTCTGTGTGAGAGCTGTGTTTAACCCAGTTTGGATGCGGATTTCTTCTCTTTGCTTCCCCCACTTTCTGGAATAAAACAACTACTTTCAAAGTAAAGACCACCCAATGAAACAGGAAATAACACTTTGAAACCACTAACTAAGGATTTGGAAGTATTGGAAGTTTTGAACAGTTTTGAACTTTTTTTCCTGTGAAAATTGGAATTGACTTTAGATCCGAACCACCATCCGAAATGAGTTTGAACCATTTTTTTGGATCAAACAGGCCTAATCTTTTAAAGTACAGATTGGGAGCGGAAAGGATTCAGCAACCACTGACATAACAGTTATCACTTGACATTGCCCATAACATTGCAGCCTCATTCACTTACACATCTCACAGTATAACACCCTATCAGCAAGGTGATCTTCAGGTATTAGCTGAACCTGTCTAATGGATGTTCAATATCTAATGTCTACTATATGTGCATTTAATGTTTTTTTTAAAGTCCCAACCAGGTGTATGCCCAAAATTCTGGATAACAGTTTGTTCATCTGATTTGTCTTTATGATGACACAATACACATCATTGTTTGTGTTAGAAAAGTAAGTATATTGTTTAACCCAGTGCAATTTAACCCAGGTCTCCATGGTTAGCAAAACATCGTTTTTCCACCTACAACAGGCTGGGCGACTGGCACCCTACTTGTCCAGGGACGACCTGGCCACGGTGATCCAAGCGACGGTCATCTCAAGGCTGGACTACTGTAACACCCTCTACGTTGGCCTTCCCTTGTCGACAATCCGGAAACTCAAGCTGGTGCAGAATGCCGCTGCTCGCTTGCTGGTGGGAGCACTAGTGAGGGAGCACATCACTCCCATTCTACGGCAACTGCACTGGCTTCCTATTGAGTACCGAATTGCCTTCAAGGTGCTGGTTCTTACCTTTAAGGCCTTACACAGTCTAGGGCCTGTGTACCTGAGGGACCGCCTTACCCCGTATGTTCCCCTGAGATCACTACGCTCAGAAGAGCGCAACCTGTTGGCCATTCCATCGATCCACTCCTGCCATCTGTCCACTACGAGACAGCGAGCCTTCTCTGTTGCGGCCCCCGTGCTATGGAACTCACTCCTGGACCATACTCGTACGATTTCAGAACTCTTCCCTTTTCGGAGGGCGTGCAAGACCGCTCTTTATAGGCTTGCTTTTAGTAAATTTTTTTAGTTAAATCTAAAATGTAAAGGCATGCTTATGCTTATGCCTATGAATTTTAGGAATTGTAATTCCGTTATTTCATCATTGTTACACTCTGTGTTTTTATTGTGTGTTGTGATCCGCCCCGAGCCTGCAGGGAGGAGCGGAATATAAAACTGAATAAATAAATAAAATTTATAACATAGGTCAATAGAGAATCAATATGCTTCAGGATTTAGTAATAATTGGAATTCCAGTACAAAAAGTGAAAATCAAGGAGCCTCTTGGAAAAAATATTTCTTTTATATTTTGCATAACATTTTATACTTTTCAATGCAAATCGGAGCACATGACCTCTTACTCTAGTAGTTTTCAACCTGTGGGTCCCCAAGTGTTTTGACCTACAACTCCCAGAAATCCCAGCCACTTTACCAGCTGTTAAGATTTCTGGGAGTTGAAGACCAAAACATCTGGGCACCCACAGGTTAAAAACCACTGTCTTACTCTTAGCATCTTTTACAAGCTTAGGAGTGCTATCTTATTGGAGCCGGTGTGGCACAGTAGAGTGTTGGATTGGGACAAGAAATCCAGGTGCTAGTCCTCACTCAGAAACCTCACCTAAGCCACATGGTTTTTAGGGTGTGAGAGAAGAGCCATGCAAGCCACCTTGAGCTCATTGGAGGAAAGGCAGGATAGATCAATGTAATTAATACATTGCTAGTAAATAGATAAACATTCCTGTTCATACATACAATACTGTAGAATAGGCTTGTGTGACATAATATGGCACACAGGTTGAATGTGGCCTCCAGTCATTCTTTATGCTCCAGGACCTTAGAGCTTCCATTGTTAGTGATTCCTCTGTAAAATAAGGTGTTTGCCTCCCAAGATCTTGTTTTGCTTCCAAACACCATTTTTACAAAATCAAAAGGAGAGTTTGTTTTGCTTTTTTATTGGGAGAGGGGAACAATGTCCAGGGCTTATCAAAACAGCCCCTAGATTTCCCAGAGTTGCCTATCTCTGTCCTAAGAAGTGCTCTTTAAGTGTCTAACTGGAGGCATTCAAGTGGAGGCACAACAGCTACCTGGTGGGCTATTTCCTGCCACACACAAGGGGTCAGATTAAATACAGATGTTAATATGTCACAGCCTTGAGACTCCTTTATCTCTTCCTTCTACTCCTGCATCCCACATGAATGACAATATGAGGGAAAGAAAAGTCTGAAAGTAATTAAGTTTTGAAATCCTCAGATCAATAGGTTAGATGTTAAATAGGGTGCAGTTGTCATATTGGGAGGCAGAAGACTGGCAGGCGCTTTACATTTCAAAGTTAAGTGCCATTGTTTTGCTCTTGTAATGGCCTCATTTGCATTCCAGCTAGAAAGAATTTGAGTTTCATGTTAACCTTTGTAGGGACTGATGCAGATGGATGCATTTAGTAATGCCTCCTCCCTCCTGTCTCTCCCTTTTTGCAATGAATAAAACTATTGATTAGCATTCCAAGTAGGGAAGAAAGAGAGCTTTCCATGCCTAATTTTGAAACCAGCTTGCACACTGTAGAGGGGTTGCATACTGACTTGATTGCTATTGGATTTTTGTTCAAGTTGTGTGGCAAACAGCATAGTGATAGATTATTTCCATATATACACTCCATCGTCTATCTATCTATCTATCCATCTATCCATCTATCCATCTATCTATCTATCAGCCATCCATCTGCTTTCTCTCTCATCTTCATTCCAGGGCAGCTCCATCCTGAGCTTGGAAAGAATGGACTACAAAATGGGGGTGGGGGGAGAGAAAGAATTGATGCCCAGGTATGCTTCTTTCATTTAATTTCACAATTGTCTAAGTGGCATTAGTTGACTAGCTTTTATCTTGAAAAATGCTGCATCTCTAATACATAACTGTGTCTGCCATATATTTTTGTATGCATATTTGTTACAAAAAGAGTGTTTATAAATGATCTTTCTCTGAAGACATGGATTACTAATTATATGCTCTTACAATATGCATTTTCAATTTCCTTTCTGAGCTGACAGGTCCTTTGCAAAATTTGGGGAAAGAAATACAGGGAGTCTCTGAGTTGCAAACATTCAACTTACAAATGACTCATAGTTACAAATGGAGTTGAGAGAAAAGGAAATGAGAGAAATCTGTCCCTAGGAAGGGAAATTCACTCCTGAAAGAGTTATTATGGGGAAAAGGTGTCTCTACTGAAGCTTTATCACCCATTCTCTACCAAGCTTTATTACCTGTGAAACTCAACAGGGTGTCAAAACTTGAAACCCACCAGTTGACACCTCCCATAAACCTGAAAGAACTCAGAGAAGCTATTAAGCGATGTAAAACTGGTAAAGCACCTGGCCCACCTGACTTAAGGATGGAGCAAATAAAACACTTGGGCCCCAAAGCTGAAAACTGGCTTTTGAAATTTTACAATCAATGCTTGGCACACAAACAGATTCTCAGACAATGGAGGAAAACTAAGATAATTGCCATTTTAAAACCTGGTAAAGATGCTTCCAATGCCAGGAACTACCGGCCCATCTCACTCCTATATCATCTATATAAAGTATATGAGAAAATACTACTAAATTGATTAGGACCTGTTATTGAACCCCAGCTTATTGCACAACAAGCAGGTTTCAGATCAGGGAAAAACTGTACAGCCCAAATTTTTAATCGGAGTACACCGATGAAGGATATGAGAAAGGTTGCATTACTGGAACAGTTTTTGTCGACTGTACAGCAGCCTATGGCATGGTGCAACATAGGAAAATGCTGCAGAAAGTCTACCATATTGCCTGAGACTATGATGTCACAAAAACTATCCAGACTCTCCTAAAAAACCGTAACCCCCCCCACTGATTACATGAAACCATGGATACAACCAAACACCATTAAATTATTTGGATTCTGGTTCCAGTAAACAATAGAGTTATCAAATTCTTAAAGAGACTGTTTCCCACCAGGTGCATTTAAGGAAAACTAAGGAAAAATATGGGGTCTGCAAAGACAGGATTCTTACTATATGTATATTTATTCCACAAAGAATACAGATATCATTAAAGAGTAAACCTTGCTATGAGATCAAACCATGCTACAAAAATTGGGCTAGATCAGGGAAGGGAAAGTGTGATTCACAGATCGCAAATGGCCCCTAAAGCCATTTCTGGGGTGTCCAAGCACCTGTCATTCATAATACTTCTCTTTTCAATAAAAACACATGTTGTATGTGCATAAGGTGATGCACTCTTGCCATGTTTTTGCCTCCTACCCAAAGCTGTCTAAGGTCAAGAAGAACTCTTTATTTAATCAGGAAATAAACCAGAGTTTGTGTGTAAATTTCTCTCCCTGCTCAGCTTCGCAAGGGCAGCCTCCCAAGTCCCATCTGTTGCCCACCCCAGGGTGCAAAATATAGAATGCTATCAGGAAAGAGTCTTTTCAAGGAAAAGCTATTACTTTCTGGAATAACCTGAAAAAGGTAGAAGCACTTACAAGATAAAAACACAGAAAGCCCAAGAGAACATCTAATCTGTAGTGCTTTTAAATTTCCTGTTGTCTTGGCAACTGAACTCCCGATGTTCCCATATCTAGAGTATCCTCTCTTGATATGCGATAGGTACATGCTATTTTTCTTTATTTAATTGAGGGGGAAGACGAGACTCAAAGAGAAGCTCTGTCCACAAAGAAAACCAAGTATAGAATAGGGTTCAGAAGCAAGGCTTTTTGCTTGATCAGCCCAGTCTTCGCAAGCCTCTCTCAGGAAACCAAGGTCAAAGTATCAAACCTGGACTCTAACTCCAGATTTTACTTCTCTGCACTTGCACAATAATGTTTATGGGGCTGCAAACATCTTTGCCAAACATGTATTCTAAATAGAGTGTACAGATAATTGTTTTCTGTCTTACTTTTAGTCTAATCAGCCACACAAGAACGTTGTTTTGGGTGTTGCACAGCATATTTAATTCTGTTTTGAGCATCTAATGTTTAGCTTTCAAATCATGTGTGTATGTACCTTCAAATCATCTGTTGATGTATGGCAACCCCAGAAAGTGTCATGGGGTTTTTTTTGGGGGGGAGGAGAAATACTCAGAGGTGGTTTACCATCACTTTCTTCTACATGCATTCAGTTTTACAGTAGGACCACCACTTTCACTGGCGTTGGGGGTCCAGGACTACTGCAAATGTGTAAAAACCATGAATAAAAATACAATTTTTAACCCGAGATAACATTTCTCTAGGAATCTCTAGATTCAGTAGAACAGGTGTGTTGAAGTAGTTTTAATCAAGGGTCACATCAGCATTATGGTTGCCTTCAAAGGGCCATTGAAATTATGAACAGAGAATCTGTGGCAACAGAGGGCCAACTATTTTCCTCCATAGTGGTCATAACTCTTTAGTGTTTACCTAATTTTGATCCCCAGATGTTATTGAAAGATAACTCCCATCATTTTGGGGGTTTTTTGCCACGTGGACTGAGGATAATGGGAATTGCAATCTAACAGCACTTAGAGTCATAGAATACAATCACAGAATCATAGAATAATAGAGTTGGAAGAGACCACATAGGCCATTTAGTCCAACCTGTGCCATGGAGGAAAAGCACAAAGTAGAAAGTACCTTTGACAGATGGCCATCCAGACTGTTTAAAAGCTTCCAAGGAAGGAGTTTTCACCACACTCCATGGCTATCTGGTTGCAGGCAGGTTAAAGGACCTTTTAAAGGCTGACATCCTATACACATGCCTTAGAATATTATGTTTCTACAACCTTGACTGGAACATGGCACCTTACTCTGGTTTGTTGGCGGTGGATAAATTATATAACAATGTTGTTTTTACTGTTTTAAACCATTTCAAAACTGATTAGTTTTGTTACTTTGCAGGTTTAATAGATTTATATGTTTTATTTAATTATTTAAACTTTGTGAATAGTTGTTATAATTTCTTATCGATGTTCTATTCACGGGGAGATTTGTTCATTTTTTAAAAGTGTTTTTATTGTTTAAAATCAAACAGACACACAATAAACAATGAACCAACAACATGTGGGCGTACATATTCGCCCGGTCGAGACATTTGGTATGTGGGGTGAGGAAAGGGGAACATTGGGTATACACAAGGGGGGTTAACACAGCGTCGACCAACAGGGTTAAACTAAAAACAGGTTGACTTCACCCGGTGGTACAGACGTAAATTATGTTGGGCTTCGCAGGTTGGTAGCACATTCGTACCCTCATATCCAATAACCCTTTAGATCAATTTTCTTATTGTTTTTACATATGTTACATAGGGGACCACATCTTTAAACTTACATTCCTCCTTTCCTCTTAGCATATTGGTTAATTTGTCCATTTCTGCTACCTCAGCGATTTTGGCCAACAGTTCTACTTCCTCGGGGTTTCTTTCTTTTTTCCAATATCTGGCCCAAACTATCCTAGCCGCCGTAGTCACGTAGCACAAAAAGTTTTTCCGTTTTTCCCAGCGTGCTGTCATCTATAATATTCAGGAGAAAGAGTTCAGGTTTCATTTCGATTTTAGTTTTTATCATTTCTTGGAGAGATTTGTGCACCTTATTCCAATAAGTTTTTGCCCTCCCACATGTCCACCACTGGTGATAAAATGTCCCTTTTTCTTTTTGACACTTCCAGCATAGATTGTTGCCGTTTTTGTAGATTTTACTCAGTTGTGCTGGGGTGATATACCACCTATACAGCATCTTATAATGGTTTTCCCTTAGGGAGGAGGCATAGGTAAATCTGGAAGTATACTTCCAGAGTTTTTCCCAGTCTTTTCTGGCTATCTCATGGCCTATATTGTCATGCCATTTAGTCATAAAGTCTTTGATTGGTTTGTTTTGGTGTTGGTTTGTTAAAATAAATTTGTATAGTTTGCTCACTCCCTTCTTCTCCAATTGTAATAGTATTTTTTCTCCGGCCGTTAAGTTTTCTTGCCAGCCCCTTGCTTTATCTATCGTATATTTACCTTTCAATTGGTTGTATTGAAACCAATTTAAGTTAAACTGAATAATGTCCTCGTGGGTTCTCAGCTGCCAGGTGTCTGTTTCTTTTATTAATAAATCCTTATAAGTTGGCCATTTGCCTTTATTTGACGGGGCGATGTTATGTGCTTCTAGGGGGGAGGACCAAAGTGGATGCTTGTTAATGATAATTCTTTTATGCTTTTCCCAGATTTTTAACAAAGGTGCTCTTATTATGTGATTGTTGAAGTTTTTGTCATGTTTTAGTTTGTCATATATTAGGTATCCGTGCCAGCCGTATCTGTTCTCCCAGCCTTCCAGATTGAGCATATATGTATCCTTGAGCTCTAGCCAAGGTTTAATGTTGATTAAGCAGTTTGCATCATAGTATGCTATCAAATCTGGAAGGCCTAGACCCCCGTTTTGTGGCAATTCCTGTAGGTGTTTTTGCTTAATTCTTGCTTTCTTTCCTCTCCAGATAAACTTGGATAGCTCGGTTTGCCATCTTTTTAAGATGGATTGGTTTTTTAGAATAGGGAGAGATTGAAATAGGAAGTTTAATCTAGGGAATACTTTCATTTTGACGACAGAAATCATGCCCAATAAAGATAGGTTTAATTTTTGCCATTTTGTAGGTCTCTTTTGATTTCTTTCCACACCTTTTCATAGTTGTTGTTAACTAGCTGGCAGTTTTTTGCCGTTATAGTTATGCCTAAGTATCTTATCTTTTTTGAGATGGGTATGCCAAATTTTCTTTCTATTTCCTGTGCTTCTCTTTTCTCGATATTTTTTAGTAAAATTTGGGATTTTGTTTTATTTAACTTTAGTCCTGAAATACTAGCATAGGTTTCAATCTTCTTCATCCAATTATCCAAATTTTCTGTTGGGTCTCCTATCAAGCATGCGAGGTCATCCGCAAACGCACAGACTTTATAAACTGAGTTTCTAATTTTTATGCCCTTAACATCCTCATCGCTCTCCAGATCTCTTATCAAAAGTTCCAATACAAAGTTGAATAAGAGAGGGGATATGGGACAACCCTGTCTCGTTCCTTTTGCGATTTTGAATTTTTCTGATCTATGACCATTTACTACTATACAGGCTTCTTGTGATTTGTAGATTGCCATTATTGCTGTGATAAAGGTGTGACCCATATCAAGTTCTCTTAATAGGCCGGCAATCAGGTCCCAACTTACTCAATCGAAGGCTTTCTCCGCATCCAAAAATGCCAGAGCAGCCTTCGATCCGATATTTTTATCTAGGTGTTCTATTATATTAATGATATTTCTGATATTTTTTTTCATGTGCCTATTAGGCAGGAATCCGGTTTGATTGTGCCCTATCCAGTTATTCAAGAACTGTTTGAACCTTCTAGCCAGAATATTGGCAAAGATCTTGTAATCAAGATTCAGAAGGGATATAGGTCTGTAATTTTGGACCAGTTCCGGGTCTTTACCTTCTTTATGTATCACAATGATTTCTGCCGATTTCCATGTATCTGGAATTATTCCTTTTCTGATTATTTCATTAAGAACTCTCTTAAAATATGGTGTTAGTTCTTCTTTGAAGAGTTTATAATACCTGTCCGTCATCCCATCAGGGCCTGGCGCTTTCCCCGTTTTCAGGTCATTAATAGCATCCTCTATCTCTTTTTCCGTAAATTCTGCATTTAAGAGGTTTCTCTCCCTTTCTCCAATGTGTGTGATTGTCTGTTTATTAAGATACTCCTGGATCTTTTCTTTGTCTATATTATCATCACTGTACAGGTTTTGGTAGTAATTGGCAAATTCTTGAACTATTTCAACATCCCTAGTGTAGCTTTGCCCCTCTCTTGTAATTTTTGCTATGTTATTTTTCTGAGATTTTTTCTTTACTTGGTAGGCAAGCCATTTACCTGTTTTATTGGCGTTTTCGAAGTTTTTTTGTTTAAGGAACTTTAGTTTCTTTTCCATTTCATTCATTGTTAGCATATTTATCTGGTTGTTAACATATTTTATTTTACTATCCAATTCCTTATCTTTAGGATTCGCTTTTAATTCCCCTTCCCATTTTTTTAGTTCCTTTTGTAGAGTCTCCATTTCCTTATTTTTTTCTTTTCTTTTATGGCTTGCTTGCGCTATAAAGTTACCTCTCATTACAACTTTACTGGCTTCCCATAATGTTAGTGGGCTAATGTCAGTCTGGTCGTTTAATATGAAATATTCTTTGATTAGTTCTTTATTCTTTATAATTTCCGTCTCAGATTTCAGGAGAGAATCTTCTAGTCTCCATTTATATGTTCTTTGACCCCACCTAATTCTAGTTTCTATGGGAGCGTGGTCGGATAGAGTTCTTGGATGGATCTTAGCTTGGGTTACTTTGGTGGCCAGATTTTTTGATACCAGAATCATATCGATTCTTGACCATGATCTCCCCTTCCCTGAAAAGTAGGTGTAGTCCCGATCTTTTGAATTATGCCATCTCCAGACATCAATTAGTGAGTTGTCACTCGTCATGTCGAAAAAAGATTTTGGCAGCTTACATTGTTTGGGGTGTTTTTTGGTTTGGGTGCTTTTTTTATCTAAGTCCAGATCAATTACTCCGTTAAAGTCGCCGAGTAAAATGCATTCCTCCCAATCCCATGTTTTTAACTTTTCATTCAATTCTGCGAAGAAGTTTCCTTTTGGGCCGTTAGGCGCATATATACTCATTAACAATAGTTTTCTCCCCTTCAACCTTCCCGTGACCGCTATCACCCTGCCCTCCTTATCTTTATATTTTAGATCAGGGTCCAAGCGGGGGTTCACGTATAGTGCCACCCCCCTTTGTTTTTTTCCGATTGATGAGGTGAATAAAGTTCCCAATTTTTGTCTCTCAAGTAAAGAGTTTTTAGATGTTTTTATGTGAGTCTCTTGGATGGCATAGACTAATGCCTTTTGTTTTTCCAGGAAGTGGAAAAATTTAGATCTTTTCTGGGGGATGTTTAGCCCGTTTGCGTTGATGGAGAGACATTTTACCTCCATTCTCTAGTCTTGGCCTTCCTCCTCCGTAATCTCCCCTGCTTCCTCCGAGTCCACGTCCGATGTTTCCTGTTCCACCTCCTGGTTGCCCTCGTCTTCTTCCAGAGCCTCCTCTCCTTCATTTTTCTTATCTATATTGTGGGATCTTCTCTCTATCTCTGTTCTTCTTTCTTCTCTTCCTGAGTTTCTTGGGGGTCGGGGTCTTTCCTCTGCATTTCTATATGCGGGGCTTCTGCCTGGGTAGTTGTTCTCCATCTCCAAGGTGTGGTTCCATTTCTTCAGGAATTCCTCCGCCGCCTCAACTGTATCTATCCAATACTTAACGGATCTGTAGGTTAGTTGAAGGCCGTCAAATCTATCCCATTTGAATCTAATATTATTGTCACGCAATATATCTGTGAAAAAGTAAAAATTTTTCCGATTTTCTAGGACTATTGTGGGAAGTTCCTTCATTAGCCTTATTGGTTTGTCCTTGATCTTGTATGGCTTGTCTTGATGGCCTTTTATAACCTCATCTCTTATTTTTGTGGAGGTATACTGCACGATGATATCTCTATCTGTTTTAGTTCTTTTTGAATAGGCCATAGTTATTCTGTACACCTTGTCCACATTTTCTTCAATCAATTGTTTATCTTTCTGAAGAAGCGTTGCCGTCATTTCTGTTATCATATTTCTGGTATCCTCAAAAGATTCCTTCTCCAGCTCTGTCAGGCCTCTTATTCTGATCTGAAAGTCTTTCTGGAAGGACTCCAGTTGTGCATTTTTTCGTTGGAGGTCCCGTTGGAGTTTATCTATTACTCTTATTTTCTTTTGATCTTCTTGAACTTGAGCTCTGGTATCTTCCTCCCTTCTTTGTAGTGTTTCCATTTTTTCATATAGGACCACCATTTCGTTTCTAATAGTGGCAACCTCTTTCTTCATTTCTCTTCTCAAGTCTTCTTTAATTTGTTTTCTTTCCTCTGTTGCCCTCCCTATCATATCATTCATTCTCCTCATTTCATATATCATCTCTTTTAGTTGGTCTTTAATGCACTGGTCGTCTTGTAGGGAGTCTCTTCTTGCCGGGCCATTTTTTAGGTCCTTTTCTGTTCTTTTCCTTGTTGTCATCATGCCTTATCTTTGTGTCCCTTAGGGTTTTGTATGTCTTTATCTGTCTTTATCTGTCTTTGTCTGTCTATCCCGCTCTGGGTGTGCCTGGGTTGAACTGAGTCCTAATATCTTAGGGACTGGGCAGTCTTCTTGCTGGGTCCTTTTGGGTCCAATACGTCTAGCGCTAGCTTGCAGCACTTTGGCACTTTGGCGTTCTATGGGACTCTGGCCCTTCTAGCTCTTTGTTCACTCCCAGATTATGTTGGCATCCCCTTTCTGAGGATCTGTAGTTCTGTAGTTCTATGGTTCACGTTTGGCGGAAGTGTGACGTCCTCCCGGCGTCTGCGCCTCCCCCTCGCGCTCCCTTGGTTTCCTTGGCTCCGCCTTCTCACCGAGCCTACACTGCTCCTCGTGAGTAGAGGTTAGCTTCGTTTGTTGTTGTTTCCTTTCTTGCTTTATTCCTAATTTTCCCGTTTGGGTGTGGGACTCCCCTCCTTTCCCTCGTCCTCGCGCCTCGCTGGGTGCTTCACTGGGTGCTTTGTTGGGTAGTTTGTGTGGCTGCCGTTCTTCGTCCCTGCGCGTCCTGTACCACCGTTCCGCGGGGCCCGCTCCGTAGGTATCTCTTTATTTTTTGTTCTCTTACCTTCTTGTGAGGCCCTCTTCGCTGGTTTGGGGATGCTTGGCTGGAAGGGGTGCTGTGGCGCCTCTCCTTGCGGACGCGGACACCTTGGTTGGCTGCCGGCCCTAGGCCGGCGTTCGGGGTGGGTCTGGGGGGGGGGGGCGGTTAGGACCACCTCCACCCTGCTCACCTCACGGGGCTTGAACAACCTTCCTTTCTCCGAAGGTTGTTGGGTTGGGGGTCTCTCACCCCGGCTTTGTGCAGCAACAACCCGCTCTCTCCTGGAGCAAGCCTGTTTGGCTCCCACCTCCGTTCCTCCGTTCCATTTTGTATTGTGTTATGGCATTGAATGTTTGCCATCCTTTGTTGGAAACTGGTCCCCTCGGGTAGATAGGGTGGGTTATAAATAAAGTTGTTATTATTATTTTACTGACACAAAAACACAGTATGTCACAGCAAACGAGATATATATGCTGGATTTTGTATCACAAAATCACAAGTCAAACAATTCCCAAGCATCTATTTATTTATTTATTTATTTATGTATTTATTTATTTATAGAGGACCCTGGAGGAACTACGGATTCCTAGAGAGAACATATTAATCAAATTAGCAAATTCACAAATAATCAAATTCTCCAAAGTTAAACCTGCAAATGTAGAGGGCCAACTGTGTATACACAGGGCTTTCTCCATGTCATTCAGATTTTCAAAGGTAACGGAACTGTTCCCCCATTACTTCTCTTACCTGTATTATGTCAGTAAAAGATGAGATGCACAGCATTCACTTTGTAGAGATGTGGGCACATGAAAAGTGGAAGGTATCCTTTGGAAGGCACTAAAAAGATGTCAAGCTGTGAGCTGCTGCATGACTTCTAAAACATTTTAGAGTTTTGCAGCAGTCGTTGCCAGAGGAATGTGGCATTTTAGTACATAACAAGGTGCTTGAAGTTTAAATATACCCCGAGGCAAGACTGGGAGACATCAGGATAGCTGAAACCAAAGATGTGTGAGTGATACATGAATACTTAGAAATGTAAGTATTCCTTGAAATGTATCAGCACATTGTTATGAGATATCCCTAAAGTGGCAGGAATGTGTATCGGAGAACAAACTTTTTCCTGTTGCCAGCATCATTAATCTTGGCTCTTGCTTTACCCAACTTTGGCTCCCTCTTGTGTTGACTGCTTTATCCCCTCCTTTGCTGCTTTCCCATCTATTCCTTTAGGAACCTCCAGTGGCACAGTGGGTTAAACCCTTGTGCCGGAAGGACTGAAGACCGACAGGTCACAGGTTCAAATCCAGGGAGAGCTCCCTCTGTCAGCTCCAGCTCCCCATGCAGGGACATGAGAGAAGCCTCCCACAAGGATGGTAAAACATCAAAAACATCCTGGCATCTCCTGGGCAACGTCCTTGCAGACGGCCAATTCTCTCACTCCAGAAGCGACTTGCAATTTCTCAAGTCACCCCTGACATGAAATTTTTTTTCCTTTCAGCATCACCTACATTCCTGCTACCAGAGAGTAGAGGTACTCGCTAAAGTCATTAAAAAATCATTTGATCAATCAGCTGTGATGTTGAATGGTTTCTATGTTAGCTTTTGGCCTTTAGCATTCTTCATCCCATGTTTATAGATCTTCTTTTCTTAGTATGAGATTTGATAGTTGCTAGTCATGCAAATAGGTTTAAGATGAGGGAATGTAGTATTAGTATTAGAACAACAGTAGAGAGGATATCATATTCAGATTTATTCTCCTTTTATAGCAGGATGGATGAAGTTTCATTGAGGGGATATTTTAGCATTTTATATTGGCTAAAACATTCTAGGCTAAATGCAGAAGTGCTTGCAGTAAAAGTTACAAAGAGCTTGATTTAGATGTTTTTCCTGCTATGTGTCTACAGGAGATATTTCTTCCTGGATTTCTGAAATCCTTGACATTTCTTGACATGAACCATGCAATTTTATCCACCTGTATTGAGAAGTAAGCCTCTATTGATTCAGTGTAACTCCCTTTCCTTACGTAGACTTACTTTTGAATACAAATGGCTAGGATTCCACTATAAATATGTTCAATTAATTATGCTGATTGCATACACTGAGTGTCCTTTACTGTAAATAGAATATATTTGTTACTTTGATTGTGGAAGGTGAAACATATCATTTCCCAAACTGGCAGTAATACTGATTTTCTAAACTTTCGTTACAGAGGATGACTGTATGGATTTAAGAATTATGGAGACAACTTGATGGTGCCATCTTTGTCATAGTTTTGTTGTTGTTGTTGTTAGTAGTATTATTATTGTCATTATTACTGACTTTACTTATACCCTGACTTTCTCCCTGTGGGGACTCAAAGTGATTAATAATCCCATGCTAGACAAGTTTAAAAAGTGCAGTACAAAAGTTAAAAGACAATTAAATAGTAACAGTGTGGTAAAAACAGAATTAAAATACAATAAATACACTTAAAATGGCCTTTAACACTTACAGCCCTCCCCCCATGATCACAGTTCTACCCTGAAAAGACAATAATTAAAATAGTGTATTATATGGAGGGCAAGATCTTCCACGAAGTGGGTGTTCCAGTTCTGTTTCCGATTTTATTGGTAATATTCTGATCAAGTTAACTTCATAACAAAATCGACAGTTACTCTAGGAATAAACTGGAGTACTAGCTAAATTAGCTAAATTTAGTGTACATCAAAAATGTCCATGGAATTGGATGACTCCAGAGGCTGCTCATATAACCTGAGCAGGTTTGTGTCAAGTTCACTTGCAAGCATGGCTAAAATGCAAATGTATCGGCATTGTTCTAATGGCCTTTGACTGGCATGCCTGAAATTAGTTTGTGGCCCCAATCTAGCTCTTAATGAACAATTTACAAAGTGTCATCTTTGCTTGCCACCCTCAGATGAGAAATGAATCTGTATGCAGCTCTGACAAAGCAGCAAGTTGTTTTTGCTCCAAAGAAGGGCTTGGAATCATCAGTTCACTTAAAGCACAAATATAACAGTTAAACAAAAGTGCTCAGATTACCATGAAGTAGATTTGACCTAGCTTTTCAAATCAACTGTACAGTTTCGCTTTGAAGAAAAAACATATTAGAATGTTTTCTAGAGACTAGGCATAGCTAAAGCTATATATATATATATATATATATATAGAGAGAGAGAGAGAGAGAGAGAGAGAGAGAGAGAAAGAGAGAGAGAGGGAGAGAGGGAGAGAGGGAGAGAGAGAGATTTATTTATTAAGAATTGCCTTTATATCCATAGAGCTACTTAAGCAGGGTCCCATTCAAGCAAGGAGAGACCCCCCCCATTAAACTGCTTATCTTCAGTAAGTGCCCCACATAAATTGTAGACTAAGTTGAACTACAAAACTAGATGATTTTGAAAAATAGGAGATACAAATGTTGGCAAATGATAACATGATAGGCGGTAGATTTTATTCCCACCATTTAACCTATATCTACAGCTGTGTGAAACAGAGCCTCATTGGAAAACAGTTCTGCTAGAGTTATGGCTGACACCCTACCAGTGAGCCATGATAGTTTTAATCCAATTTATGATACCATAACCCTCTCTTTTGGCTGGTTGTGGAAGTCATAATTCTAAAAATGCTTGTAACTACTTTCAAGAGTATAGACTTCTTCTTTGCTCCCCTCCCTCCATTTACATGCCATTAAAATGCATTTTAACCTAAACAAGTGTAAAGTCATGCACATCGGGGCAAAGAACCCCAAATACACTTATCAACTGATGGGATCAAAGCTTTCTGAGACAAACCAGGAAAGGGATCTTGGGGTTTTGGTGGACAGCTCAATGAAGATGTCAACCCAGTGCGCTGCAGCAGTGAAAAAAGCAAATTCTATGCTTGGCATGATCAGGAAGGGAATCGAAAATAGGTCGGCAAATGTTGTATTGCCTCTCTACAAATCTATGATGAGGCCACATCTGGAGTACTGTGTACAATTCTGGTCACCGCACCTCAAGAAGGATATAACGGAACTGGAAAAGGTACAAAGAAGGGCAACAAAAATGATCCAAGGGATGGAGCAGCTCCCTTATGAAACCAGGTTGCAACGCCTTGGTCTTTTCAGCCTTGAAAGACGGCGTTTAAGAGGTGACTGGATCGAAGTGTATAAAATCATGCATGGGATAGAAAAGGTGAATAAAGAAAACATATTTTCTCTGTCACACAACACTAGGACTAGGGGGCACTCCCTAAAGCTCCAAGGTAGGAAAGTTAGGACTAATAAAGGGAAATATTTCTTCACCCAGAGGGTCATTGGGTTATGGAACTCACTTCCAGAGGAGGTTGTGACAGCTGTCAGCCTGGACAGCTTCAAGGCAGGATTAGACAGATTCATGGATACCAAGGGAATCAGTAGTTACTGAAATGGACATCCAAGTGCCACCTCTGTGTTGATGGAGGCAGGCAGGATTTTCCCCGGGTACTGGTTGTGGGGGGTCGGGAGCAGGTGAGGGTTTGGCCCTCCTTTCTGCTAGAGATCCCTGTGTACAACTAGTGGGCCACTGTGTGACACAGAATGCTGGACTAGATGGGCTGAGGCCCAATTCAGCATGGCTCTTCTTATGTTCTTATGTTCTTATTAGAAAACACGGGAGAAATAGAAATGTATCCAGCCATTTTCTGTATCTGGATATACTGCAAAGTTATGATGATGATTATTATTATTAATAATAATATCATACTTCTTTTGTCCCAAAGAAGATGCAAAATGGCTAACACTAAAAAATTATACAATATGTACATTAAAACCCAAAGTGAACGAACATTAAAATAGGTTTTAAATATGTATTTTAACAAGTCTTTCAATTTCATTAAATGACTTGTTAAAATACATATTTAAAACCAATGAGACCATTTTAAAACCTGTTAAACTACATAAAGCATAGCACTCCCTGGTTTGATCGTAAAAACTTTCTGCTTTAAACCCTGCAGGAAATCCACAGTGAACCCAAAGAGTCCTTGTAGACACCTGTTGCAGTATGCACAGCTACAGAAGAACAGCCGGATGAGGTTCC
>JARBWK010000002.1:84105421-84443402 GCA_030556195.1 Anolis apletophallus | reverse complement strand
TCTCTTCCTCCTGCCTCACTTCCTCTGTGCTTCTCCAGGTCTGCTACCTTGGCTTCAAGGGAAAGAACACGTTCCCTGAGAGCCAGGAGCTCACTGCAGCGAATGCACACCCAAGACTTCTGCCCAGCAGGCAGATAGTCATACATGTGACACTCAATGCAAAACACTGAAAGCCCCCTTCCCACTGCTGGCTGACTACCTCCATTTCTTGTTTATATGTTTTTATAATTTGACCCTTTTTAAAGATAATTAGACTTTTTTTCCTTTTGTAGATTCACTGTTTGTTTTGGTCTTGATTAACTTTTTTTACAAGTCTTTGATATTTCTTTCTTTTTTACTTGTTACAGGTTTATGTTGTATCGCGCGCCTATTGGCGCGCGGGCTGCTAAAAACTACCTTCTAGCAGCTAATACTAGAAGCTAAAACAACAAATTTACCCAGGAACTTACCAGTGCTCCTTATTTTCTTTTTAGCAAGTAGTATGCTTTAAACTGCTCCTCACAGAGACAGTTGGCTGACTGATTAAAAAACAGGAGCTAGGCTCTCTGCTTAAAAACAGGAAGTAGGCTAATTGCTCCCACCTGGCAGGAGGGCTGCGGTGGCAGGCCCCGCCTTTCAAGGAATGCTTAAGGCAATTTGGATGGGAAAGAACCTCTTTTAGCTGCTGCTAAAAACTACCTTCTAGCAGTTGATACTAGAAGCTAAAACAACAAATTTACCCAGGAACTTACCAGTGCTCCTTATTTTCTTATTAGCAAGTAGTCTGCTTTAAACTGCTCCTCACAGAGACAGTTGGCTGACTGATTTAAAAAACAGGAGCTAGGCTCATATAGTTTGAACATCTGGTAGGACTGGGACTGGATCGGTTGCGTTTGATTGTATGATTTATATGTATCATAATGAAATGATTATTGTTTAATGAAGGATTTAAATTACACCATTGTTGCACCTCGTTGTTTTCACTGTTTAGTAAGATAACTTGGCTTGTTTAAATACTTGCAGTACCGTCCCTCACTTCCCAAGACTGCTACAAACCTAATCCTATGACTGATCAACACAAAACCTGCCACACAGAGCCCTCATGACCCACTCTACATCCTGGTGCAGATCGGAGGAGGGTGGACCATGGATGATGGGACTTGAAGTACCTCTAGTCACTTCCCAAATCTGCTGCGACCCTCATCCAATTACTGATCGAGACCACACTTGGCACACATAACCCCCATGACTGCCTTCACATCCTGGTGAGGTTCGGGGGAGGACTGACAATGGATGATGGGATTTGTAGTACTTTCACACCCCTCTGTTCCCACAGACAACTGCGGCCCCCAACAAACACTGAGAAAGACCACACTTGGCACACAGAGCCCCAGTGACCCACTCTACTTCCTACTGAACTTTGGAGGGGGGAAGAACATGGATGATGGGACTTGCAGTACCTTCCCTCACTTTCCAAGCCTGCTACAAACCTAATCCAATGACTGATCAACACCAAACCTGGCACACAGAGCCCTCATGACCCACTCTGCATCCTGGTGCAGTTTTGTGTGAGATGGACCACAGATGATGGGACTTGAAGTACCTTCACTCACTTCCTAAAAACAATGCAACCCTCATCCATTCACCAATACAGACCAAACTTAGCACACAGAAGCCCCCATGACCCAATCTACATCCTACTACACTTTGGGGGAGGGTGGACCACAGATGATGGGACTTGCACTACCTTCAGTAATTTCATGATACCACTGCTACTCCCAATAATGATGGATCAAGACCAAACTTGGCACACAGAGCCCCCATGACCCACTCTACATCCTGCTGCACTTCTCAAATGACCCGGGCACCGCCGGGTCCCCAAGCTAGTATATTATATAGCAGAGTGATTGTACAGTAGAATAATTGCTAACTGTCATACCATACTGACCCTCCTAGAAATGGTTATGTCAAGAGATGACTACTGATGCTGTGAAAAGAGCAGGAATAACAGTTGCATTTCTTCCTCTTAAGGCACATGCATTCGCAAGATCAATTTATAGTGGAATTTTACAGGCACATCATTTACAGAATGCAAGATGGCCTGAAGCACAGAGACCAATCATTCTTAGTTTCCTTGTGACGCTAGAGCATTGTAAATAGCACTGACAAAGTAATGAAAATTTTCCCCACTGCCATATACAATGGCACTATGTTCTGAAGTTTAATAAATGCTTTGATTAAAATCAAACCAGTTGTCTCAATGCTGGTTGCTCCAGGTTATTGTCATTGCATTTTTCATGCCTACCACCTTAGTTTCAAGTGGGACAAATTATTCTTGAAATGACAGAACTGATTATTTTGTATTTGTCACTGGTTAATATTTCTGCCTATAATTTATAAGGCTTATTCCCAGTAAACGTATCATATACAATTATGCAGTCTGAAAACTGCCAGTATGTTGAAAGTTTAAATGTATTTTGCTCTCTGGATGCCTAACTGGTGGGAATGGAACTCAAGGAAATTATTTATAGCAGTACTTGGTGATAAGTTAATGATCATCTTGTTGCCTGGTTTAAGAACACGTCATGCAGTTATTTAGCTCAGAAGAAAGCAGTGCATATATGTGTGTGGAGTTGTTTGTGTGTGTGTAAAAGAGGAAGAATTGGTATATATTTGTTCCATGTTCTTTTCTCATCATGTGGTTGCCCAACTGAGACCAACACAGTCTCTCTCTCTCCCTCTCCCTCTCCCTCTCCCTCTCCCTCTCCCTCTCCCTCTCCCTCTCCCTCTCCCTCTCCCTCTCCCTCTCCCTCTCCCTCTCCCTCTCCCTCTCCCTCTCCCTCTCCCTCTCCCTCTCCTCCCTCTCCCTCCCTCCCTCCCTCCCTCCCTCCCTCCCTCCCTCCCTCCCTCCCTCTCTCTCTCTCTCTCTCTCTCTCTCTCTGAGAGATATAAAAACAGAAAGCATATCTCTACTGACCATTTAGATCCGTGTTGATGTGGGTCTACTCCATGGTGACTACATGCCACAGGGAGTTTGTCCAGGATAATCTAGGGCATTGCCACTTTAATGTGACCTTGCTTGGAATAAGTCAGGATCCTGACCCAGGAATTAGACTTTCCATGGGCTCAGGGTATTCAGGACATTTGGATTGGTCCCCAACCAGAACTGGCCACAACTGTTCTGACAACCATCCTGCATTCACTGCATTTGGGTGGCCCAAGGAAATGAGATGGCAGCCCCTTGTCCCCTATCTCCATGGTGGTCCTTAGCCATGATCTGACACCTACCTACATTTTCCTGAGAGCTGGGAAGGGAGGGAGGAGAAGAGGGGGCTTTCCTTCCTCCCCCTCTTTTCTCCCTATTTTTAAATATCTCAATGTGATTTGGATATTTTTAACCACTTGCTTTTTAAACAAAATCGTTGTTAATGCTTTATACAAATTACTGCATTCATTTATTTCTTTATTTATTGGATTTATACCCTGCCTTTCTCCTAGGATTTTTGTGTCAGGAGCGACTTGAGAAAGTGCAGGTTATTTCCGATGTGAGAAAATTGGCCGTCTGCAAGGACGTTGCCCAGATACATCCATATGTTTGATGTTTTACCATCCTGTGGGAGGCTTCTCTCATGTCCCTGCATGGGAAGCTAGAGTTTGACAGATGGGAGCTTACCCCGCTCGCCATATTCGAACCACCAACCTTTCAGTTGACCAGTTCAGCCAGCACAAGGGTTTAACCCATTGCACCACAAGGGGCTCCTAGGATGGTATTCAAGAAGGCTATAAATTAATGTAGGCTGGTTGCAGTATGAAATAAAAAAATTAAAACATAGACTTAAAAATGGTTGAGAGTATTGGGGAAAATTGGGTGGTCAGAAGTCCCAGCCAGCAGTCTACTTTAAAAGTATCCATATCCTAGTAACTTTAAAAAGCATGAAAACGAGCTCTGACTTTCACTGTCTATGGATCCTCTCCTTTGCCTAGGGCAGTTAATGCAGTTTGATAACACTTTAATTGCCATGGCTTAATGCTATGAAATAATGGGATTTGTTTGGTGAAGTGCCAGCAGACATTGGTAGAAAAGGATAAATATTTTGCAAAACTACATCTCTTACAATTCCAAATTACAACTCCCATGATTTCTTAGTATCGAGTCATGACAGATAAGTGGTGTCAAACGGCATTAATTCTACAGTGTATGCACCCTTGGTTTCAGAGAAACAATGAATCCTATCATGAACTTGCAGAGAATGAGAAACATGCATTCCTGACACACACCCATCCTTTGCGAAAAGCTGTTCTCCACATTGCCAAGAGGAATTCAGATGCTGCTCCTAGTGTTAGGATTGAACACCACCAGCTCCGATGAAAACCAGAGTTAACAAATTAAAATGCAAATGTAGGTCTGAAAAGGCAGCAGCTGATGTTATCCTGCTGGTTCATTAATTCTTTGGTTCAGAAAATGCTTAACAAGATTCAGAAATCAATAGCAAGAGGGTGACAAAACAGCCAATGTAAAAAAGTGGAGAAACAGTTATTCATTTTTTGAAGGAAGAAAGAAAAGATGAGCTATTTGGTGCACCTTGTTATAAAGCTAAACCCAAGTGTTTATCCCTCATTGATTAATATCGTTCTCCAAGCTGGGAACAGAGCTGCAGAGAAGCAAAGGTATCGTGACTGGACTCCAAGTGCTGAGATAATTATTACTCAGTTAGAAGACCTAAATGGCTTTCCATTTAAGTGGCAAAGAGAACAATAGAAATCTTAAATGGTTTTTGAAGTGACATAGCAAGCAATAAATGTCAATTAGTGCTAATGGCAGAAAATGTAAAAAAGGCAAGAAAATACTTTAAATTACTCTTTTCTTATCTTGCACTCAAAGTAAAGACCAGTGATGTGTGTGTGCAAGAAGGCATGTGAATGCTGACAAGATACAGAGCAGCTATGAAACTTCTTGTATGATATTACAGATCCAAAAGTTAATGTTTCCCTTGGATTACCAGTGTATGCAGTATCCACTATTTTGCCCTGATGCTTTGTTTGCTCCAGAGTAACAGATTAAGTCGTAAACTTACCTGGAAGGGTAGCCATTGTAACGAAGCATAAAATGTCTACAACCACGTTTTATAGCTTTGTGATGGAAAGAATGTTCAGCCAAAGCCTAGGGCTTGAAAGGCAACTTTGCCCAACTTTTAAACCACAAGTTAAAAATCCATACTGTAGAATCATAGAGCTGGAAGAGACTACAAGGCCCGTCAAGTCCAACCCCCTGCATTGCAGGAACACACAATCAAAGCATGTTTCACAGATGTCCATCCAGCATCTGCTTGAAAACCTACAAGAGAAAGAGACTCCACTACATTCTGGGGCAGCATGTTCCACTGCCTAACAGTTCTTATTGTCAGAAAGTTCTTCCTCATGTTTAGGTAAAATCTATTTTCCTGCAATTTGAATTCATTGTTATGTGACCAAATCTCCAGATCAGCAAAAAAACCAAACTTGTCATTTCTTCAATGTGACATCCCTTTACATATTTAAACAAGGCTATCATGCCCCCTTCTCAGCCTTCTTTTCTCCAAGTTAAATAAACTCAGCTCCCTAAGCTGTTCCTCATAGTGCTTGGATTCCAAGCCTTTGATAATTTTGGTAAACATTCTCTGGACATGTTCTAGCTCAGGGCTGTCCAACTGGATTCGGGGGCCGCACACAGCTCCCCAGCCTGTTGACACGGCCCGCCTATGCCCCGGCCGCCATTTTTAATTTTTTTAAAAAATTCTAATTTTTAAAAAAATGGCGGCGGGGGGGGAGGCGGGCAGGAGGAGGAAGAGAGCTAGCTCCCTCCCTGCACCGCCCTCTGTCCCCTCTCTCCACGCCGAAAAGGAGCAGTAGGCGGTGCCAAGGGCAGCGCGTCACGGCAGGCCTCTGACGCGCTGCCCTTGGCGCCGCCCTTCTGCTCCTTTTCGCTGGCCCCCTCCCTAGGAAGGGCGGGGAGACGGCAAACAGGGAGCAGAGGCGGCGCCAAGGGCAGCGCGTCATGCCAGGCCTGACGCGCTGCCCTTGGTGCCGCCTTCTGCTCTTTTTGCCGCCCCCCTCCCTAGGAAGGGCGGGGAGACGTCGAAAAGGAGCAGTAGGCAGCGCCAAGGGCAGCGCGTCAGAGGCCTGGGGTCACGCGCCACCCTTGGCGCCGCCCGCCCCACCCCCACGCATGGCCCGCCCCTGCTCACTGATCACCTATGGCCCCGAGGTGATCAGTGACACTTCTTCCGGCCCTTGGGCCGGAAGAAGTGGACAGCACTGTTCTAGCTTGTCTATATCCTTCTTAAATTGTAGGGCCTAGAACAAGACACAGCATTTCAGATATACTGGTCATTGACAACATTATATGCCAATTTCTTGTACACCAAGCTCCAGGAACTGGTGCTGTAACTATAGAGAGAGTAGGCTTGAGCCCGGATCAGTTTGAACAAAATTGATTTGTAAAATTTGGTTGTTTGTTTTATATATTCCCCTGACAACAGGACAGGGAGTTGGGAACTGGAAAGCTGGACAAAACAAATCAAGAGAGCAGGATTTTTTTTGGCTATTGGAGGAGATGGAGTTAGCATTGAAAAATCTCTGAGTTCCTCTCGGAGCATGATGGGAGTTGAAGTTTCTCTCTGTTTCTCAGTCAATAAAAGGTCTGGTTGTGTCCATGTTCTGATTGTCTGAGAATGGACACAACTGGTGACTAAAATTCCCAAGAACCCTTTTTTGTGGTTTGTCATATTTTAAAAAAATGTTATGGTAAAACCTTAAAATAATTCTTAAAAAATTGTAGATTGGTGAATTGTTCTGAAACTTGGCAAGCCTGCAACTATAAATGGGGTCTAAAACTGAGGTAGGTGTCATCCAGATAGGCCTTAAAATGACTGAGTTTTGAGCCTCTTAAAGATTCCCATTGTAGCCAATGTGCCGAATCTTTCCCAAATGAAAATGGCAACACCTCTCCTGATTCAAGTAACTTACTGGTAAGGAAATGAGGGGTTATTTGAAATGGTAACCTGTAATGGCCTACCTTTTGGCTGAATTATTCAAGTCTCTCCAGATATGCACGCTGGTCATAGTCCTGCCAGCAACAGAAGTTTAGACATTCATTTATGAGATAACCAAGCCTGTCAGATAGGGCACAAGTCCTTTTACTATCTTGCATGCAAATATATGAAAATTCAATGCAGTGGTACTAAAATAGGAAAAGCAGTGGGTCTTAGAATGATGGCCCCATTCTGGTACTATCCAGATGTCCTGGACTCACCCCCTCCCAGGCATGTAGCCAGGGGTGTGAGGCTTGAGGGGCTTCAGCCCCCCCGCAAATTCTCAGGGTGGTCTGCGAGAAGGCCTTTCTTGTACTTTATTTAAACTGTTATGTTTATTCATATCATGATCTGATCACCATGCTCAATATATCCCATATGCATGGGGTATTGGGATAACGGTACAAAGGGTTTGCTAGGGTAGATCTTTTCTCACTCAGCCCCCCAATCAAAATCCTGGCTACGGACCTGCCCTCCTCCCATCTCAAACCAGCCCATTCATGCTGGGCAGGGATGATGGCATCATAGTCCAATATATCTGAAGAACAATTAATGGGAGAAAATTGTTCAAGCGAGTCCAAAAATCAGCAATGGTAAGAGAAGGAATCTATGGTTTGAGGGAGAGCAACTTTTCTCTGTGTTATTCCTGTCCTACTTGCCCTGTTTGGAAAATAAGGCTAACATCTTAAGTTCTTGATCAAGATGGAATGAGGGGATTATTTTTTATAATTTACTTGGGAGACAGGAAAGAAATATTTATATAGCCTGCTTGCCAGAAGGTGATTTGACAGCAGAGGGTAAAGCAGGCACCATAATGACTGCAAGAGGAGGAAGTCAGGTAAATACATTGAACCCTTCCTAGAAAATCTTGTGGAAATCAATCAATTAATTTTTGCAAATTGCAGTAATCTGCTACTCTACTAAATAAGTTGGAGCGTTACACAAACTGTTTGCCTCCTAACTGGAGCTGAGCCAAGAGAAACAGGAGAATTTGCACACTTGGCTTCTAACTGGAGATGACCAAACAAACCTGGTAACTCAGGGAAAGGTCATGAGATTGAACAACTCTAATGAATTTTTTTTAGTGCTAGTATGGACTTTGGAAACATCTCCCTGTAAGACCCATCTGTTCTGGCTGGCCTTTACATCTTAACTTTGTTTTTAACAAATTGCTAAATTTTCTGTATTATGATGTGTGTTTACTGGATGTTGTGAGCCGCTCCGAGCCCTCAGGGAGTGGTGGCATACAAATTTGAATAAAAAAATAAATAAATATTCCATCTAATGTTAATAATGAGTTTAAAGTGTCCTTATGCTAATGCTCATGAAATTTAAGAAACATGAAAAACAGGTTGATTGTTTCACATTTTAATTCAACTATATTGGTTCTGAATTGCATTTTAAGAAGCAATACACAAACAAAAATGAATGTATATTTCTATATTTTTCAAATTATGCAATCAAATAATGCATACCAAAATATGTATTGGGAAAAGTGTCCACAAAATGTGACATTAGTGACATGTCATGAAATTGCATTATCTTCTTATTAGGAAAAGGATGCATAGAATGTATATATTAGTCAAATGTGCACAGAGAGACACAGAAAATTTAAAGGAAGACTTTCTTGGTCCTAAAAAGAAGAAACCAAAGGCCTAAGGTGGAATGCTGAATTTTTACAGAGACTTAAAAAATTGCAAACTGCTGCGGAAATGAGATAAAAGTTTTTAAAAATAAGAAACGGGGTAAAACCGAACATGAAACTTCATCTACAAATCATTAAAATACCCTCCAAAAACATTTGTAGTGTTTGGGTCCCTAAGACCTAAAGCCAATTACAGGTTCCAATAAAGACCTATTAAATCAATTGTTAAATGATAAATCAACACTTGCACAAATCTCACTGATATATTGGGCCCATTCTAGTTCAGATTAATAGTTGAATTTTGGCCCAGATATATAAACCAAATGCAGCTTGTATGTACCTTTTAGCACTCCAACAATGGAAGGAAATTTAAAGGAAGACTTTCTTGGTCCTAAAAAGAAGAAGAAATCTAAGGTGGAATGCTGTATTTTTCCTGTGCAGTTTGATTTTCCCTCCTTCCATAGGATTTTTATTGTTTTAGATGAGGTGGAGGAGCGGTTAACAAGAACAGCTGTTTGAGCATTGGACTACTTTGGACAAGGGTTCAATTCTCCATTCAGCCACAAAAATCAGTGGCTGACCTTGATGAATCGCACACTCAGTTCCAGAAAACCCTGCAATAGGTTCACTTTGAAGTCACCATAAATTGGAAGTGACGTGAAGGCACACAACAATAGCAATTTATTCAACATTAACACTCCTTGGCATATTTTTCAAAATCGGAAGTGGATTTTATGTTTTGATGTGACTCTCCCCATTTCTTTCATTTCCTTTGGAATTGGGATGTGGATCCTCTGCTCTTGCACCTATGGCCTCATACATTGGGTTTTCTCTCCCCACCTGATTTCCCAGAATTTCCCAGTGATGGGATGGTGGTTATGTTGAAGTGCCATGCTTGTGAGATACATATTCTGATAAAAAGGAGCACCTAGGGCACCTCACATGAGTAAGCTTTCAAGTATCTCTGGGTTGCTTTTTTAGAGGTAATATCCTCAATATTCTTAGAAAAAACAAAGTTTTCTCTGTGCATCTATGTTTCTGGGGAACCAGCAGCACAGTGCAAATACTCAAGTGATCTGATCTTCTGGGATATTTTTCTTCCAGCTCTGCATTAACCTTCAAGACAAAAAAAAAGAGTTTTGTTCATTCAGTCATGAGCCTCAGAAAATACTTCTGGAAGAAATATTTTTCTAACATGGTACAAAGGCTCTTGATGTTTCATGATGCATAATGTACTCATATATTCTCAAATCTGTGGTATTGTAACCAATTATCCTTATCTCTAGCCTAGAAAATGTACCTTGCTTATAAAGTTTTACCATCCAGGGAGTAGAATGATATGCCTTCTGGAATCAGTGGAGTAGGTGAGATGAGAGAGGCATTGATTTTTGTTTCCAACAATTGAGGAGGCGGACGAGGAGACTGCATTTGTATTTCATGCTAAGTTTCTCTCTCTCTTCCTCTTTTATGAAAAGGAGATTTGTGCCTAGAAATGGCTGGTTAGTATTTTACAGGGCTTTGGCTTAGTTTCCTTTGATCAGATGTGCCCTTGAACGTAACAGCTGCTACTCAGCAAGGTGAGTTGGAGGTGTTTTCCTTAGACATATCAGCTGGTGAATGCTTGCATTTCTAGATGTATAAGGAGAGTAGCTAATGCCTAATATATGAAACATAGATTGCATAATTTGATTTAGACCCGTCCAGATAAGATGGTGCCAAAAGACATCAGCCCCAAATTTTGAGGATTATTATGGACCTCTCTGGAGCTGTCTTAACTTTTAAAAAACAGGTCATAGTGAATCAAACAATTTAAACAAATGAATGGCATATATGTGAAATTGACTGCAGAAAATAGACACATACAGACTGATTTTTCATAACAGACCAATCGATGTTGCCCACCCAAAGCCCGAATAACGAGCTGACAACAATAACGACACGGACAAGTAACTTTGGGTTCAAATCTTTGGGCAACATTTATTGTTACCTATTGGATTCCTGACCACTAACTCAAGGGGGTGCTAGGAATCAATCAACTTTAACCAAATTTGAGGCGAACACCGAGGCTGATCTGCCAAAACACCAGATCCAGCCAAACCAAGGAAAGGGTAAGGGGCCAACTCACCCGAGCTTGAGCATGGCCCCCACCCTTCCAGGGCCATCCAATCCACCTCACTCAACAACAGAACTTTACTGTGAGGCTTTAACCAACTGGCCCTCACCCTAAAGGGGTGCCTTCCGGTGAACACCAATTAGGGAATTTCCCTAACAACCAACCGCCACAACTTGGGGGCAGGTGTCTACCTTGTCCCCAACCCCCACCAATCTTCTAACACCCCCACTAAACCTTGCTGGATGTCCAATAAAAACATGTAGTTGCCCTCCTCCGACAAGTGAACCCCGTCACTCCGGAAAATCCCATGATTTTCCGGATGCAAAAATCTGTGCGGCACATATGAGCCGTTGGCACCATGTACCACCGACCTCATGGCCCTGTTCACCCGCTTCAGCCCCCCTGACCAGGAGCCTGGGGTCGCCCACCACCGGCCAGCACAACCTCGGCACAATAGCCGACCACACGATGTGCACCGCGGGCCATGCCCGCCAGATTGCATACAGATCGGCCCGAGCCTGCAGGTACAGCGCTCGGCCGGTCAGCAATCCCAGGTCATTCCCTCCCAAGTGAATGACCAGAACATCCGGTGGTGGGACTCCCCTTCCGTGGAACAACAATGGCCAAAGCCCGTCCCACCGCAGACCTCGTCTGCCCAACCACTGCACATCCAACCTGGATGCCAGGCCCAACTGTCGTCCGAGGGTGCCGGAGCGCTGCCTTCTCCGCCCAGTACACATAACTGTGCCCGCAGATCAGGACCCTCAGTCTCCTAGCGTCGCCCATCGGACCTGAAATGAAAAGAAACTGGGCAACATCAAACCGCTTACAACTGAACATTACGAACATAAACTTTGTAAGCGTCCGATCGCCACCTCCCGAGGGAACTAAGTGCGGCGGTGCCATCCCCCATTGCAGCTGCAGAGGGACGCGCGCGCCAATTCTGAAGAGTGGGTTCGAACTTCACCCCTTCAAGCCCAATAATTTCAGGGCCTTTTAGTGACTGCCCAAAACTGAAATTTAGACAGTGGCGTCCCGTCAGATGGCAAAAAAAGATAACCGGTACCCATGCCACGAACAGCCAAATATTGTGACATGGCACGCACCGGACACAACTCCTCGTCACTGGCTCTCCCAAACGGACCAAGGAGCCCTTACCAGCCTGATCAGTTTTGAAAACCTGACATTCAAGGCCAAATTGTCCTGATCCAAGAAATGTCAGATCGTAGAAGGGCCCGGTGAGAGAGGTCTTCCTTTGAGGAAGCCACCAACTCACTGATCCTACAGGCCCCAACAAATGCGGTACGGGCAGCCGAATGGAACAAAGCCCGTTCGTAACGGGAGTCACACACCGATGACCACACCCGGCCCAGACCCTTCAAAATCTCAGGGTGAAGGGTTCCCTGGAGTCAACAGACCTGCCAATTTGTCTGGACCATCCAGCCATCAATTTGTGCAGGCGAAAATCGTTGGTCGGGTCTTGCAGGCCCTGCGCCTTGAACCAATAGGCCAGCGCTGACAGTTTAACCCGGATGGTACGGGCAGCAAGACCCCGCCTGTGATGATAAACGCAAAACTGGGCGATGTGGTCATACGGCACAGGGAAGGTCTCAGGTAAACCATAATACTCCTGAACTCCGAAAACTCCCTGACGGCCCTGAAGTATCCGTGCCGGGAGCTGGGGGGGAGGACCTCTGCGTCGGGCGCCAATTGCCTGAAGCGCTCCATCTGCATACGAGACAGAGCGTCAGCCAATGAGTTATCGAGCCCTGCAATGTGGAATGCCCGAAACAATATGTTCGCCTCTAAACACTGAAGCGGAAACGCACGCAACAGGCCCATAACCCTGCGGGAACGTGAAGTCAGCGTGTTGATAACATGCACAGTGGCCATGTTATCACACCAAAAATGCACAGTGGAGTTGGCAAACCTCTCAACCCAAATGTGCACTGCCACAAAAATAGGAAAGAATTCCAGAAAAGTCAGATCAGATGTAACACCCAAACTGTGCCATTCCTCAGGCCACAGTTGTGCACACCACTGACCCTCAAAAACACTCCGAAACCCAACGATCCGGAGGCGTCCGAAGCTACCTTCAGGGCATCTTTTACTAGCAAAGCCTGTCGCCAAAGGAAATGCCATTGAAATTTGAAATAAAAACTAAGCCAAATTTCCAAATCTGATTTGATGTCCTTGGTAACCCGGATGCGGTGATGCGGCAATACGGTGCCAGAAATTGCATCACACAACCTGCGCAGGAAAGCCCTGCCAGGAGCCACCACCTTGCACGCAAAGTTCAGGTGACCTATCAACACCTGGAATTCTTTCAACGTGGCCTTTTTCTTGAGCATAAACTGCTCGATCCTGAGCTTCAGGTCCGCCACCTTTTCCAATGGCAACCTGGAATATTGGTGCACCGTATCCAACTCCACCCCCAGGAAAGTCAGAACCGAGGCCGGCCCCTCCGTTTTTTTCCTCGGCTAGGGGCACCCCCCAAGCTCTGGGTAAGGCGCGTGAACGCGCCCAACAGCGACTCACAGTCACCTGACCCAAAACGCCCCACGAAAAGGAAGTCATCCAAATAATGGACCACCCGCTAAGGCCCGCCTCGGTTCTGACCGCCCATTCCAAAAGGTACTAAACGTCTCGAACGGCGCACGACGACGGAACAACCCATGGGTATGCGCGATCGATGTAAAACAAGCCATCGAACCGAAAACCCAACAAATCAAAATCCGCTGGGTGGACGGGAGCAATCTAAAAGCAGATTTGATATCACACTTAGCCAATTCCGCTCCCGGCCCGTGTCGCTTTACTACCCGCACCGCCGCGTCGAAAGCGTGTAGTACACTGTGCACAACTCGTCGGTATCGCGTCATTCATAGAGCTGCCCCTCGGATAGGACAGATGATGAATGAGGCGATACTCGCCCGGTGCCTTCTTAGGCACAATTCCCAACGGGAAACTCGCAAACTATCAACTGGGAGAGACTCAAGCGGTCCCAACACCCGTCCCTCCCTCAACTCTTTGGCAATTTTTGCCGCACCACCTCCTCCATCCCAATTACCGACTTTAAATTGGGAGAAAGACGTGGTGCCCTAGGACCCAGGGCTGGAATGCGGAAGCCGAAGGTGAACCCGGACAACAGATATTGTGCCGCGGTTCGATTCGGGTAAATCTTCAGCCACTGTCCTAGCGGGCCCAGTTTAACTGGGCTGGGGCCCTTTGGGAAGGGGTGGCTGAGCCGGAGCCTTTTTGGCGTATCCCTCTCTGGGATTCCCCCTCCAAGGCTTCCCCTTAGTACACTGCTTTGCCCGTGCTGCCCGCCGCAGGTTGAACAGGCGTGCAGGTACCTGCACACCTTCCTGCTGCATGTCCCCTGGGAGGAGAACTCCCAGCACACCGGCCGCTGCTTCTGCGACTGCCCACCCTGGGCGGCTGACCGAAAGGGCTGCGTACCCTTGGTGTTCTGGACCAGGTGTCCACTGTCCGCCGGCTCCCCTGGGACCGACTTGGCAGCATTCATCACGGCCAGCCAAAGCTGCTCGTGAATCAGGTCCCACCGTATCCGCGGATCTCCAGCCGCCAGGGCCCTAAAGCGCCGATCGTATTCGAGCCAGGCCTTCCCTATGAATCTGACCTTGGCCCCATAAATAATGTTTAGATACCGCACTAGTGACTTCGCCCTGTAGGGCTGGGCATCCACCAGGATGCCCATATAAATTGTGTAACAGGCGAGCCAATTTTCCCAATTCTGCTCCACCTTTCTGTGCTTCAATTTCTCCTTGCCTTCTTCGTCCAGTTCATCCCTCTCTTTTTTCTCCAGCTCTTTGTAGAGCAGCGAGAAAATATCTATATACTCCGCTCGCAAAATCTTCTCCAGCGTCTTGGGGGCCAAATGGGCCCCCAACACCCCATCTGTTACGGCCGGCAATATGGGAGCCGTCCACCGGTCGGTTCCCCAATACTGGGTCAGCTCGCCGGTACGCGCCGCCTCCACCGTGACCGCCCCGCAAGCGGCCACCTGCCCCGGCCCCCCCAGGGATACATCGGACGACGCCACGACCGCAGCTCCCGTGGAAACCGCTGGGGAGCCTCCCGCCCCAGCCAATACTCCTCCCCCTACCACAGCCGCGCCACCCCCCGGCGCCAGCGGGGAAGAAGCTCCACACGGCGCCCCCAGGACGCCCCCCAACCCGGGGAACCCACCCCAAGGCCAGAAAGAGCTGGGCTCCCTACCGTGTCCAGACGGCCCGGCCACCGCTGGCGCTGGACCATCCATCTGCGTCGCCGTCTGCGTCGCCACTGCCAAAACCGCCCGTCCAGGACGCGCGCCGTCACCGGCCCGGCTCAGCCACCGCCGCCCGATCGTCCTGCTCGCCAGCCCTGGTCTCGCTCTCCTCAGTGCCTCCACCCGGCTCCATCAGCTGGCTCCGGCACCTCGGCTCCTCTCCTCGCGCCACTTCCAGTCCCTCAGCGGTGTCCTCCGGCTCCTCGACCTCCCGGCCCGCCTCTAGAACGGCAAGACGGGAGAGCATATCCTTGACGAGCCGGGCCTTACTCACCCGGCCCGCCCCCACCCCTTCCGCAGGCCGCACGGGCAACCCCCTGCGCTTCTCGAGCCCCTCGATCCGGGCCAGCATGGCCGCCAGGGTCCCCGAGGGCACGGCCTCCTCGTCCGATGATGACTCCTCCGCCGGGGGTGGGCGCTTCTCTCCGGCCCTCTGCGCCGGTCCTTTTCCTTTCTTCCCAGGGATATTCTTCTTGGGCTCCATCCTGCAAAAATATTACACAGCATTCTCGTGAGCTCCTGTCCGAACATGCCACCGTATCCAGTCCCATCTACCACTGGCGCTCACAACATTCAGAGCTGCCAGAGGGGACCTCATCCCTCTACTCGGCTCCAAACCTGCGACCTGCCGATCTCCGCATTGATGGCACCACGCTCACACCACTGGACCACGCCCAACAACGCCACCTCTCCGATTGGCATCCGCCTGCCCCATGGCGGCAGTCCCCAACATGGCGGCTGCCCGTACCTGGACACTTCCATCAAGTTCTAGCAACGGAAGCTGGAGCCGACTGAAGAAGCTCAGCTCGCCCGTGCTCCCAGGGGTCCAACCTACCACCTGGCCGCATGCCGCCATCCTGGCAGGGGGGGGGGGGTTTCACCCATTGAGCCACCCGGATTCCCCGGGTGCCGCACCTCTCAAAACGGGGCCGCCCCTCTCAAAATGGCGGCCACCCCTCTCAAAATGGCGGCCGCACCTCAAAAATGGCGGCCGCCACAAAATGGCGGCCGCCCACAAAATGGCGGCCGCGCCCATCCATACGACGGTCGCCGCAAAATGGCGGCCGTATTTCAAAATGGCGGCCGCATCCCTAAAATGGCGGCCGCCACAAAATGGCGGCCGCACTTCTCAAAAATGGCGGCCGCCACAAAATGGCGGCCGCACCCCCAAGCGGCGGCCGCCCATAAAATGGCGGCCGCACCGTAAAATGGCGGCCGCCAACAAGATGGCCGCACCCCATCATGGCGGCCGCCTCGCTAAAAAAAAGGCGGCCGCCACTCAAATGGCGGCCGCCCTTCAATGGCGGCCGCCCCCAACATGGCGGCCGCCACTCCAATGGCGGCCGCCCGGCCCTGCTTAGGCGGCCGCCACCCAAATGGCGGCCGCCCCCAACATGGCGGCCGCCAGCGAAACTAAATGCCGCCCCTCAAATGGCGGCCGCCACTCAAATGGCGGCCGCCCCCAACATGGCGGCCGCCACTCAAATGGCGGCCGCCCCAATCATGGTGGCCGCCACTACAATGGCGGCCGCCCTGCCCCTAAATGGCGGCCGCCGCCAAAAATGGCGACCGCCCGCCAAAACTAACGGCCCGCCAAGGCGAAAATGGCGGCCGCCACCGGAGGCTCCGCCACCCGGGCGGCCGAGCAAGGCCTCCCAGCCCCCGCGACCACACCCCACCCCGGTAGGCAGCGCCCAGGGGACCGGGATAAGCCCCCGCGGCGCGACCCGCCCCGGGCAAGAGGGGAAGAGAGGGGGAACGGAGAGCAGGGACAAAGGGGGGGGTCCCGCCAACGCCCCCGCAGCCCCCACCCAAAGCCCACCCCCCCCGCCAGGGAAGAGAGGGGGGGGGAAGAAAGAAAAGAAAAAAAAGGGGGGGGGAGGGAAAGACCACCACCTCCCACTTTCCCCAAACACCCGGCACCGACCTTCAGCAGCCGATCTACCCAACTTGGTAAGCTCTCCCTCTGAACTCCTTCACTCCTTCAATCTTCTGTCTTCTTTCTTCTCTCTTCTCCCCGCTCGCCCGGTCTTCTTTCTTCACTCCTCCGTCCGCCTTCGTCTCTCTTCCCCTTGCTTCTACACTGGTCCTTCAGCCCTCTACCTACTCCTTCTTCTCTCTTCTCTCTTCACTCTTCTCCTTCAACCTTCTTCTCTCCGCGGAACTTCTTCTTTCTTCTCGCTCTTTTAGGCCCGGTAGCAGGCAGAGAGGGAAAAAACAACCTCTCTGCACGCTGAACAAGCAAGCAATGGCTTGTTGAGGCGGGGCCTCGCGAAAGCCCCGCCCCACGCCAGAAGGTTCCTTCTGGAACCTTCGCTCTCATCGGAGCGGGGGGCAAATCCATCTCATCCCAGCAGGCTGGGATGAAATGTCGGTGTACTCCTAAGCACATTTACATGGAA
Source organism: Anolis apletophallus (assembly GCA_030556195.1). Lineage (NCBI taxonomy): Eukaryota > Metazoa > Chordata > Lepidosauria > Squamata > Anolidae > Anolis > Anolis apletophallus. The sequence goes on along the minus strand of JARBWK010000002.1, from coordinate 84,425,902 downwards.
AAATGTGTGTTCGAACCATTGAGCAATGCCCCCATTGAATTTCAGTGGCATCCATTTTTCATTCTCAGTAAAATGATACACAGGGACAACCCTATGTTTAATCTTTTTCTGTGTATTTTGATATGTATTTTGTAGAAATATTTTTCATATGTGTATTTTATAGATTTGTTTAGATAATTATGTGTTTTTAGCAATGTTGTAACCTGCCGTGAGCCACAAGGAGAGGTGAGTACGAAATAATAATAATGGCTTGAGTAAAGGTCTGCATATGTTCTTAATACCAACATTTATTATTGTTTAATGTTATTTACTTATTTTATTTGCTTTTGTTGTAAGCCTCCCTTTGAGGTGAGAAAGGTGAGGTATAAATAAATAAAATAAATAAATATTTATATCCTGTCTTTCTTCCCATGGGCAGGGCCGTAGCCAGGATTTTGATTCGGAGGGGGCTGAGACTGGGTGGAAGAGGGTCTACCCTAGCGAATCTTTTGTATTGTTATCCCAATAACCCCATTAATGTGGGATATAATGAGCATGGTGATCAGATCATGATATGAATAAACATAACAGTTTAAATAATGTACCAGTAAGGCCTTTTCGTGGCGGACCACCCTGAGAATTTTTGGTTAGGTTGGAAAACATAATAAATACAATTGAAATGCATTTTAAAACACACAGTTCCTTTTAAATCCCACCCAAAACCTCCCCAGCCCTCCCCTGTTGGCTACATGCCTGCCCATGGGGATTCAAGGTGGCTAATAAGCACATGTTTTGGTCAAATAAGGCAATAGTGTTGGTATTCAATGCTCTTTTTCTGCTTTAATTGTCCCCCTGCAGACCTTCAGATAAGATTTTTGTCTGTTCTCTACCACTGTTGCTTTAGTTTCTGTCTTGTGTTCCATTGCTGTCAGCTCCTTAGTGAAGCAAGGGGCTAGTTTGGCTCCACTTTGTGAAAAGGCATGTTTCAGAGCAATCATGTCTACCACCCAGATCATTTCCCCAATTCAGTGATTGACCAGGGCTTTGACAGGAGCACTTGCCCTAGTAGCAGGACATGTTTCAAGGGCCACCAGGAATCCATCTGGATGCATAAGCTTCCTGGGGTGGACCATCTTAATGGGTTCCCCATACTTGCAGAGGTTCTAAGTCCCAGCAAGTCTAAACCTGACCAGATAGTGCTCTGTCCATGACAATGGTGTCACAGAGAGCTTCTCCACTCCAAGATCATCATCATCCCCACTCTCTGTAAAAAATAAAAAGTCTAGAGCAGTGGTTTTAAACCTTCCTAATGCTGCACCCCCTTAATAAAGTTTGGTGGCCATTGACCTTGAGTTTTGGAGTTATAGTTCACCTACATCTAGAGAGCACTGTGGACTTAAACAATGATGGATCTGGACCAAACTTGGCATGAATACTCAATATGCCCAAATGTAAACACTTGTGGAGTTTAGGGAAAATAGGCCTTGAGATTTGGGAGTTGTAGTTGCTAGGATGTCAAAGAGCATTCTGAATCCCACCAATGATAGAATTGGACCAAACTTTCCACACAGAACCCCCATAACCAATAGAAAATACTGTGTTTTCTGATGGTCTCTGGCAACCCCTTTGACACCCCCTTTACCCCGACTCCCAGGTTGAGAAACACTGGTCTAGAGTGTGCCCAGCAGCATATGTGGGGCCAGATACCAATTGGCACAGACCCATGGTTTTCATGGCAGACGTAAAGTCTTGACCCACTCCCAACATTGAAGTCTCAACATGAATATTGAAGTCCCCCAGTTTTACAAGCCACAGAGACTCTAACACCAACCCCTGAGATGTTTGAGTAGTGGGATAGCCAACAGAATCCCTACTCTGTCCTGGGTTCCCACCAGTGTAAACACATTTGAACCCTGCAGATTGAGGGATAGGTCAGGGGGAATGGCGTGGGAGATGCATTTACCTCCTAGATCCAGGGCATGTGTTGGAGCTTCCCCATGCCTCCCTGGTGCACCAGGGAAGCCTGGCAAGGGTCCTGAGGCAACAGCTATAATTAAGCAACTGGCTGCTGTCCCAGCAGATCCCCCAGGACCCAATGAACCAATACCCACCCAAGGGAGGGGGTGGCCCACCAATTGTGCCCATCAGGAGCAAAGCCTTGGAAGTTCACCTCGGACAGGCTGCCTCCTTTGTATGAACTGGCTATTTAAACTCTAGCTGCTCTTAGCAGGCTTTATGACCAATGCTACTGAATGGAGCCTCCATGTGACCCTATGTAAGCTGGCTCTCATCCACGAGGACTGTTGGAAATTGCCACATGCTCCCTGGCCACCTCTCCACATCTCTTGAAAACAAAGCCCTCCATTCCCTCTCTCCCTCTCTCCCTTTCTTTCTTTCTTTCTTTCTTTCTTTCTTTCTTTCTTTCTTTCTTTCAAAAACCATGATTCACAAACAGATTTTTTTTTGCTTTAACAGAACACATACAGAGAAGTTATAAAGTTTAGAATCATAGAGGCACAGAAAAGGAGAAATGTTAGCTATCTGCTCCTCAAGTAATGTCAACACATGGTCATCTAAAGCCTCATTTACGCTCCTTACAAAACCATTAGGTCCAGCTTCTAAAATTATTTACCTTCACTTCTGGTAACACACACCAGGGGATGCAGTGTCCCATTTGAAACCTGAAGGTGAATTTTCAAAGTCCATTCCTCTTCCTCGTTCCAGGAAATGAACTATTGAGGCGGAAAATTAAAAAGCCACGTTTTGTCCGAAAGTCAAATTAGGAGCTTCAAAATGAGACTCAACACTCTTATGCTACAATGTTTTGTAAGACAGTCTTTAAACTCAAGGTTAATAACAGCTAACACAAACGTCCATACTTAAACTTTATTGGATTTTCATTGTTAAACAACTTTCACTTGTTTGTCTAACCAACAATGTCAATGAAATCAGCTAAAGTTCTGGTTATTTTAAGTTTATTTTTATATCCCACTCATCAGATATTTTAACTACAGAACAGAAAGATACTTTCTTTACTAGTAGATCTTTAACACTAGTAACAAAAATAAGTGCAACATCTTTTTTGAGGACTGTTGTCATGTGAATTATTTTTCTGTATGGAGCTATAGAGCTTATTCATATTGAGGATTATATTCATGTGAACTAACACTCTATATCAGGCATGGGCAAACTTTGGCCCTCCAGATGTTTTTGGACGTTAACCCCTACAATTCCTAACAGCTGGTAAGCTGGCTGGGATTTCTAAGGGTCAAAGTCCAAAACACATGGAGGGCCAAAGTTTACACATGCTTGCACTATATACTGTAGAGCTGCTTCATACACACACACATTATACTCTACATTTGCTTTGTTATTGTGCACCTTCAGCTTATTTCTGACTTACGTCACTAAGTTTCTGGGACTGTGTGTGTGTGACCCACCCAAGGCACTTGTTTAGTCTACACTTAGGTCTATTTATTATTTACATCCAGTCTTTTGCCCAATGAGCTGAAGATGGCCTGCTTTGTTCCCTTTCTCCTTGTTTTCCCGTGCAACAACCCTGTGAGGAATTTGGGGCTCTGAGCTGGCTGATGCAAGGTGACCTGCTAAGTTTCATGAATCAGAGGAAACTTCAACCTGTGGTCTAATTATAGCATTATATTCTATAACTGCCATGGCTACATCCTATGGAATTGTGGAATCTGTAGTTTGGTAAGGCACCAGAACTTTCAGGCAGACATTTCTAAATGTCCTTCCCTAAATTGCAACTCCTAGAGTTTCATAGGATTAGCATGGCAGTTAATCTGGAACATAGTGCTGCAATCGTGAAATGTGAAAGAGTCCCTGGATTTCCAAATCCCAGATTCTCAAGCAATTCTCTAACTTGCATTTCTACAGACAACTCAATCAGAATAAATTTAGGTATCATGAAAGTGGTGTCTACAAATGGACATAAATGTGTGAATCAGCCCCATCTCTTTTAATCCAATATTAAGTGAATGCATTTTTTAAAAACCCACAAAATGGCACAATTCACATATTCAATCATTCACATCTTGAAAATATTCCAGGGGAATCCAAACAGCAAACATTGATTTTATGTGGGGAACAACATTGTACTATTTTATATAAAGAGACTTGAGTACCCATTGAGTACCCATTGATTTTGGTATCTATGGGGTGGGTGGGCCAGTAGGTCCTGGAAACAAACCCCAGTGGATAGCAAGGGCCCATTATAAGTAGTGTCCAAGCATTTAAGCAGCAGAAGATGTTTAGGTTTCCCCCCCTATTTTATGATGCTTTTATTTTATTTTTATTTCTTATATTTTATTAAATTATAATTATGTTGTTCTATATTGTCTAATGCAGTGGTTCTCAACCTGGGGGTCGCGACCCCCCGAGGGGTCGTGGGGCCATTTTCTGGGGGTCGCGAAGGTGCCTGGGCTGGCCCCGCCCTTTCCGCCTCCTCAAAATGGCTGCCGGCCCCTGTGCCAGGGAAACAGCCCGGCATTCCAGGTCAGCTCCTCCACCTCCTGTTCCCACAGGGCTGCAGGGAGTCAGGAGGAAGAGGAGCTTAGAAGCAAAGCCCCCCCCCCTGCCAAGGGGTCATGGCGCCTCCTCCTTTGACCCTGCCTCCCCCAGGTCGCCACGTGGTTCTTGGAGCGCCTTCTCTCTGGGCTCTCATTCCGCTGCAAGGTAACTTGAACCCACCGTGGCAGCAGTGCCGGGCACTCCTTGGCGAGCTGAGGATTGGGAGAGAGAAGGGAGAGGAAAGAGAAGGACTGCCGTGTGGGAACCCTCCAATCACAAACACTTGGGGAGCGGAGGTTGAAGGTACTGCAAATCCCATCATCTGCTGTCCATCCTCCCCCAAGCCCCTCCAGTATTTTCTGTTCATCATGGGGTGCCTCTGTTGCTGCCCGCCTTGAGGGGCCTGGTCGCAGGCAGGAGGCCACAGCGTTGCCCCTCCTCCCTGGTTGTGTGTGGCTGCCCCGGAGCCCTCCCAGGCCTCGTGGGTCCGGGGTCTGCGACCTGGGAGGGAGCTGCTCTGATGATGACCTCTTCCCTTCGCGACTCCTCCACGGCCGAGAACTGGCCTGAGCCGGGCTTCCCTTCCTTCTCCTCTTGCAGGCCTCGATGACGATCAGCAGCAAGGCCCAGAGAGAGGCAGCAAGGTCGAGGATGAGGAGGAAGAGGAAAAAGAAGAACCCGGTTCAGGCCAGTGCTCGGCAGCAGAAGGTGTTCCTCCTCCTCCTCCTCCTATTGCTGAGCATGATGAACCTGGAGGCTGGAGACGGCGCCCACAGAGGGGCAGCAAGGCCGGGGTGGTCGTCATGCTCAGGAAGACGAGGAGAAGGAGGGCAGCTAAGAGGCCTGGCTGAGGGGGAAAGCCTCAATAGGGGCCCTCAGGCAGGCGAGCAGTCGAGGCCCTCTCTCTCCTCGTCTGCCGTAGCAAACTCCCAGGAATGCCCCCCCTTTCCCTTCTCTCTTGCTCTTTCTACACCTTTCTCCTCTCTTCATGTTATGTCCCTTCTTTTCTCTCCCCCCCCCCCAATCCTTTCTCCCTATTTCTCCCTCTTTTTTCTAAGCCTTTCTCCTCCTTTCCTTCTTTTTTATATCCCTTTCTTTCCTTTTCTTCCCCCCTCTCTTTCCTTCGGGAGCCACACTGCACAGCCTAAACCTCGGCAGAGCCAGGAGAAGGGGGCGCCCCTTCAGCTTCAGACACAGGTGGCTCCCAAACAAGCCTTTTGCATCACATTGAGACTGACGATTAGTTCCCCCTCCTGCTTGCGAAGTGGCCCTTATTTATTATCACCCCATTGCCATTAAAACTGAGGAAATGCACGAGAAAGCCTGCTGTCATGCTGAAATATTCAGTAGCCTTTCCTCCCTCTTGGTCTCTTTTTATTCTCTCAGAAGCGAAATCAAGGTCCTGGAGCCGAATCCCTCCCAAACTCTCTTCTCGTGCTTGGTGTGTGCCTGCATACTGCGGTCTGTAATGGGAGGGGGAAAGGAAGAGTGTGAGAGGGAGGGGGAAAGAAAGCTGGAAGGGAGCTTGCTAGGGAGTTGTCTATTCCCAACCTTTGTTCCGCCATCAGTTTGGGACTTCAACTCCCAGAAGCCTTAGCCATCACAACCAACCATTAGGAATTCTGGGAAGTGTAGTCCAAAACACCAGGAGGAACAAAGGTTGGGAATCACTCCAGTAGTTCATCGTTTGGGTTCACAGTGCTCTCCGGATGTAGGTGAACTACACTGCCCCTACATCACTGTCAATTCTTCTCAAACGTCTCCAGTATTTTCTGTTGGTGATGGGAGTGTGTGTTCCAAGTTTGGTTCAATTCCATTGTTGATGGTGTTCAGAATACTCTTTGATGACAGGTGAACTATAAATCCAAGTACCTCCAACTCCCAAATGTCAGGGTCTCTCCCCCCCAATCTCTTCAGTATTTTCTTTTTTCCATGGGAGTTCTGTGTGCCAATATTGGTTCAATTCCATCGTTGGTGCAGTTCAGAATGCTCTTTGATTGTAGGTGAACTATAAATCCCAGCAACTACAACTCCCAAATGTCAAGATCTATTTTCCCTAAACTCCACCAGTATTGAAATTTGGGCATAATGAATATTTGTGCCAAATTAGGTCCAGATAAATAGTGGTTTGCGTTCACATTTGCTCTCTGGATGTAGGTGAACTACATCTCCCCTAAATCACTGCCAAACCTCTTCAGTATATTTTGTTGGTTATGGGGGTTCTGTGTGCCAAGTTTGGTCTAGGTCTGTCATTTTGGGGGGACTCTGGCCTGTGGAAGTCAGAGGTGAATTGTTGAAGGTACTGCAAATCCCATCATCTGTTGTCCATGCTCACCAAAACATATTGTTTTTGTGATTAATATCTATGCTTTAATTATATTCAATTTGTAATAATGAAAATCCATCCTGGATATCAGATATTTACATTACGATTCATAACAGTAGCAAAATTACAGTTACGAAGTAGCAACGAAAATATGGCTGGGGGTCACCACAACATGAGGAACTTTATTTAGGGGTCACGGCATTAGAAAGGTTGAGAACCACTGGTCTAATGTGTTTTGTCCTGACGTAAATGGTTTGTATGGCTTTTCTTCTGGCACTGAATGTTTGCCATATTTGTTGGAAACCACCCTGAGGCCCTTCAGGTCTATAAATAAAGGTTTTTTTTAAAGTATTATTGAAGACATGCACTTAGTCATCTACATTCTGCCTAACATTTGTGATTGTTGTTTATATTGTGACAGGAAATAGAGATGATTTCCCCCTTGACAAAGTTCTGAGTTGAAATGCTGGGGAAATTTCCCCATGAATTCAAAACGACTTTACAGTCTGTATAGCAAACACTGTTACATAGTTATTTCTTTAAACTCACACTTGAAGTCAGATTCTGGAGAGACTTTATTCTGGAGGCTACTATAGGAGTATGATGGCACTACCTCAATAATCTTTAAGGGTCAGTTCTATAGACCTTTACCAGGAAATCTCATTGGACCAAATGGGACTTACAGACAAATAAATGCATAAAATTGCAGCTTTTTCTTCTCGTTTTTTTTTAAAAATAGCCACTACATACAGTATATTAATGTATAAGATTACCTAATGTATGTTGGCCTTATCACATGACCATCAAAAAAGGCTCACCTCGCATCGCTTTGTCATGGGACATGGGGAAGCCACCACCTCTCGCCTTGCATTGTCTGGCTCCTGCAGCTGCTGATTCCATGGGGGGAAGTGTGGTGCATGCGTGGAGTGTGCGGTTTCCCCATTAAAATAAATGGCAACAGTGGGCCTCCTACATGTACTGAGCTGGCACAATGTTGTCTGATGGGAGCTGGCAGGCTCCATAGGTGACCAAGATTAGACTGGCGCATGTCACTGATTTTAGTCCTGTGTGATGAGGTCATAAGTTGAGGGAAGGTTTGAGGGTCAAAATGATAGATTTTTAAATATCACCTATGGATAAATCAAAGGTAATTCTGTAAAGAGGGGAAAGCACCAATGCAACTTCAGGGGTCAGCTGCCTCTGGCCACTGTTATAATTTCCACACAAAGGCATTCAAAAAGCCCAGAAGTGACACCATGCCAGAGGGAGCAGAGGTAGTTGCTGTCTTTCACCTCTCCAAGTGGGTGATTTCTTTTTGATCAGAGTTAAAGTACAGTACTCACATTGACCCATGGATATATAAATAAAGGTCTTTTAGGCTGATTTTTAAACTATTTTTTCAAGATTTTGAGGCAAAAGGACTAAAGAAAATAGAAGAAAACAGAGTCCTGCACTAGCTGTGGCACTGGGTCTGAGAGATGAATGTGATGTAAGAGCAGCAGTTGAGTTGATGCAAATGGCATGAACCCATACAGTCTTATTATCATTGATAATAGAGCTGTTGAGCACCCTGGATATTACACCTCTTTTCTCTAATAGGGTTCAATTTCCTAAGTTCAGTTGCCTCAAAATCTTGAAAAATAATTAGTAAAAACATCAGCCTAATGACCTTGATTGACCTATCCAAGGGTGTATAGATCATATTGAATTTATTATCTTTTAAAATATATTACCCTGGGATTGTTTTTGGCACCAAAGTGGCAGCAGAGAAACATTGAAAAATTAATAAAATGTTTTCCCCTCAGAATTATGTGGTTCATGTATTTGTAAAAATTTTATATGCATTTCTAGAAATATTTGTATATTGTACACTTTGCAGAACTTTTTATACTTTACTCAAAGCCCTATTCCCATGATGAGCAGTGGAAGGGTAAATTAAATTGCTTGCTCTTTTCCATTGGCTACACTGTATCTAAGAAGAGCTAGTTTCTTGTCAACAGAAAGTTTCTTGTCATCTTTTACAACAACAACAACAACTTATTTATATTGCACCATGTCCCTGAAATTAGGATTCAAGGCATGGACTCAAATTTGGGCTGCATGAAATGAAGAACATGAATAATGACAACTTCCATTTATGCTATGGAGAGCAATCATTCACAGACATCTGAAGGGACAAATAGAAAGAAATATATATGTAGCAATACATTTATCTCTTGAGTGGATTTAGCTTTCTTCCCCAAATAGGCACTACATCTGTGGCACGGGAATGCTGAGCCAACTTCAATAACAAAGATTTATTCTCCATTCTTTTTTGTTTACAGTCATTCCTAACCCGATTAACGGTGATTCATGTTGCCTGAAAGCTAGTGACAATAGCCATCAATAGCAGCAGAAGTGCGGAGGGGCATAATGTTCAGCACTTCTCTTTAGGGAAACTTTCTGCCAGCAACTCCTCAAAACATCACTTATTGTGCCAATACCTGATACTGCCATGTCAGTTTGGGGGAGACTTGAGTAACCATGTTTGGAGTGTGCATGAAAGGAAAAACATGGATAATGACAACTTCCACTTTGTGGTGTGGAAACCAAATGCCCACAGGCTAAAACTATATGTATTGGGACTTAAACTAGCAGCTGAAAGACAATGTGGGATATATTAAACTGTTAGTATCACAATTAAGTTTCATAATTTGATGTTATCATAGAATATTCTGTCACCAGAAAACAGATGGATGGACTTTTGATTTATCTTTTCATATCTTTCAAAAAAGATCAAGCACAGGTTCTCATACTTACCTGTATATTGTTATGTGTGCTCTGCTAAGGGTTCAGGAGCCACAGGAAACTTTGTGCAACCAAAATAGGAATGAAAGTGACATAGTCCCATAAGAATGGATTTTGTGATGTACTCAGCCAATCTCCAACCCTAACCTTAGTAGAAATGCAAGAAGGGCACCAGACATTTATTCAGTGTGAACACAGGCAATATTGTCTATCTTTCTGGTCTAAAATCTGCTCAGTCACAAAGACTGAGACCCTTTTGTTTCCCATGGAACACTTTTTCACTAAAACGTGAAATCTTGTCACATTTTAGATTTAATCTTCTACTGAAGATTCTTCATCTCTCTCAGGAGACTAAGGAAAGTCATCTCTCTTTTTATTTCCTTATCCTTTGGTTCACCAGCTTTCACAATGACAAAAGAAAAAGAAATAAATAATTGGTTGTAAGGTCAATCTAGGTTTGCATATGTCACTGAGCAGGGATCAACCTGTGTGTGTTCATACTCAGAGCCTGAAGCACTGTTTTTAAGTGACATTTCTTGCCATTACTGATTAGTCAGGCACTTCATCCATTTGTTACCTTTGACTTTCTAGAAGTACATAATGTTACCTCAAAAATATTAGAGATGGCCTCTCACATTTACAGTTTTAAGTTTGCAGATTTAATTATTCATGGATTTGACTAAGTTGTGCTGGAGGACCTAGAGATTCCTAGATAGGTGTTCTCTGAGTTTTATTATTTAAATAGTGTATTTTTTAAATTAATGCATTTTTAATTTTAGCATGGGTCCAGCATCACTAATCCCAGTGAATTTGGAGGGCTGACTGTACTTGTTTCATTACTTATTATTGTTGGACAGTGTCATTGCATGTCATAAGTATCCTAAATATCTGGGTGGTGTTTGGGGGGGGGGTGTTACTTGAAACAAGATTACCCACACTATTTAAATAAGTTTTTTTACCCTCCTTTCTTTGCTACAAGAAGGTAGGGATGTAAACTATTCAACATTTTCATCCTCACAAATAAAGACAAGTAATATCCCATGAGATGTTTTCCCCCCAAAAGTTCTACTATCTCCCATAAGAAAAGACCTTCTGGAGGGAAAGTCGAGAGTATTTTGCTGCTCCATTTTCATTTTATAGTCTTTTAGTACTCTGGTAGAACTCAGAAAGCAAATAAATTAAATAGGCTAATGTACTTTTTCATCTTTAGTAAAATTGAAAGGTCACCTGCCCATGTTAATCTGAATCACTGGGTTCAAAACCTGAATTACTTAAATGAATCAATTCACTCTTCAATATTTATGTTATTTAGATGAATGGATTTTGTCTGTGTAGGAAATGTTCTTCCCTTTCTGCTGGCATTATCATGTCTACATACTGTTGACACATGGAATTTATATGCTAGTGATCTATGCAAGGAATTATAGGAATTGTGAGTGGATGCCTCTCAGTCATATTTCTTAGTGCCAACTACATTTCCTGTGCCGCCCTATAGTAGGGACAGAAATAATATTCATTGTTATTCATAGCCACATTATCCTTACACATGCACACAATCCCTGTATCTTTCTGTACAGAATAATTTCCTGAAAGAATTAGTTGAGTTCTGTGCAGAATTTTTTTTCTGGGAGAAAACTATGGTTCTTATTGCAATGTGTTCCTTACAATAACAGATTGTAGGATATAATGGCCACATACTCAATTGGACCAAAATAAGTAGTATTGTTAGATAAACAGTGATTCCTATAGAAAAGGATGAAAAGACATGGTCCCTGCTATCTGTCCCTTCTCATTGGGCGTATCAGCTGGGCAACCACCATTTTGTTCTTTTAGAATGTTCTAGAAATGTACTATGTTTAGAGCCACCTGAGAAATAAAATATCAACCATGCTTAGAGATACTCTAGTATCAATTATGCTAATAAATGTTAAATTTACAAAATCAAATTAAAATGGCAATAGTCCCAGAATAAGGTCCCCAAATATTTTCAATTATGCCTCCTTAACCAGGATCTCCAACTTTTATTCAGAGTAAGTAAAAAGTTAGAACTGACCTTCAAGTCAGTCAAGAAAAACTCCAGTTCTCAGGGGAATACGATTCTACTTCTCTCTGTGATTGTCTAACAAGCAACACTTTTCATAATGGATCCTGAAACTACTGTCTGATTAATTATATACTCTGAACTCTTCAAAGGTTGTCAGTGGCAAAATTATCAAATATTTACCTATATGTATCTCAGCACCCTATCATTTTGTTTTAGTAACAGAGAAAATTTCTGGTTTTGAGCAGAAAGAACAAAGAACATGGAAATAAAGAGTAGACCGTAACAGGACTGGGCAGAGATGAGGGCTATTATGAAATACGAATAACGAAGTAGTAGGTTGGTTTTATAGACAAATAGGGGCCAGTTTAAGTTGCAATTGTAGTAAAATTTAAAAAATAAAAAAGAATTGGCAAAGTATATGAAGTTTGTTAAATAATCTCTCTCTCTCTCTCTCTCTCTCTCTCTCTCTCTCTCTCTCTCTGTTTGAATTTGCACAAGGGATGATCAGTCAAAAGAGTAACCAGGAATCAGGTAAAATTCAGGAACATAAAAAAATCTTACAGTTCGCAATACAAAGCAAACAGCATGTGAAAGAGGATTATGGAAAATGTGACAAAATTAAAAAAACTAAAGTAAGACCAGTAAGAAACAGGCAGAAATGCTGAAAGCAGAGCAGACATAGATTCCAGCAATATGCCATCTAAAGAACTAACATTCTTAGCTGAGGGACTTAACTGTCAATTAGCACAAATTTGGCCATTTTTTTGGCTATAGCTGAGCTGTCTCATCTTGCTTTTCTAATGTTCTTTCTCTGGCTGCTGGTACTATTCCATTACCTGGGCAGAGGCCACAAGGGGGCCACAAGAGAGAAGGTTAGTCCAATGTATGGGGTGAAGGGTAGGTTCAAGGAGGAAAACCATCTCCCTTTGTTTTCCTGTTATTTCTCCCACCAGTGTCCCCATCCTGGAAACAACCCTTGTTTATGACATGGGAAGTGGGGTTGGGGAATAACCAGGGAAAATGGGGAAACAGTTTTCCTCCAACTCCCACTGTAAAATGAACTATCCTTTTCTCTCTAGCCCCCTCTTGTGGCCTTCATCCAGATAATGGAACAGTACCTAGGTGCCTACTTTTCTGGGGAAACTAGATCACTTTGGAAGTCCTAATCTTTGCTGCAACATATGATAACTCCTCCACACAACCATGCCACGATTCCTGCCAATGTTCAGCTGCAACTTGTATTCCAAAGCACAACTCCACCAGGATGGACTCATTCAAGCTTACTTATGCTTAGAAAAAAAATATGTGAAAGGTTTTGTGTGTGTGTGTGTGAAGGGGGGGGGGGTCCACACTCTTGCACAACTGGACAATCTCCATATGCTACAAAAACATACATAGATCTGAGGACAACCTATTTCTTCTGGCAAAAACACTCAATGACAACGGTATATTGCGTGAAAGGGACCCATGATCATATCATGTGAGTGATTGTTCCTCCATGTAAGTAATTCTCACTGGATGTAGATTCCTCTTTCAATCATTGCATGCATGAGCTCCAGGTGCTGGCATCTCTATGATCCCAGGGCTGTTGGGAGTCTCACCACGAACAGAAAGGGCCAGATCTATACAGCATTAATCCTGTGACCCTCCCACACATTCTTTCAAAATATAAAAGATTCAAGTATTTACCCCAATAGTAATGGAAGTGGAACCTTGTGGAGAGAAATGCATATTGGCATGTGTCAAATTAGAATGGAAAAGTCGGGGTTACGTCTGCTCTCCTTCTGTTGCATTTCTACATTTCCAGGTACAATTCAATATTCTGGTTTTTACACATGAAGTCCATTACAGCTTGAGTCCAGGGTATTTGAAGGATGATCTTTCTCTTTATTATTACAACAACATTTACGAATTCACTTCATAGCCAAATTTGCTTGGGTATATACACCAAGAATTGGAATCCTACAATCCTTCAGCTGTTTCTAAATCACAGCTCCCAGGGGTCCCAGCAAGCATAACTAATGATGAAGAATGCTGGGTGTTCTTATCCAAGAATATTTGGAGGGAAATGCAATTTCCATTTCTGCAAAGGTAATTTGTAAAGACAATTTGTGAATGAATCCCTGCTGCAACCAATATGGAGTAAATAAAACTTTGAGTTGGGCCCAATGCTTAATACAAATTGGGCACAAGATGTTCAATTCATTCCTTTCTCCAGTTAGAACAACGTAGAAACTTTAAAATTACAATCACAAAAGGTCAGGGTTCTTCCAATTTACCTTTTATTGCTTTTTGCAAAATGAGTAAATGATTTAATAGAATTAATGTTGGCAGTGAAAACATCTGAGTCACACAATTCACACTTTCCCCTTGTTTGCACTTTATGAGGAATGTGGCTTTTGATTTCAATTATGGTGGTTCATTGTTTAATATGCTCCACTGGCTAATTTAGATTACCATGTCTATATTTCTAAAAGAATTCAGCATATAAGGGAAATGGGAGATTACTGAGGTTCTTTGATACTGGAACTTACACCTCTAGGAGATGGGGCATTGAGGGACATTCCAATTAATCCTTCAGTGGTTTGTAAAATAGAATTTAAGATAGACATTCAGCACAGCTGTCTAAAAGGAAATTACTTTCTCCAGACAGAAAATTAATGAATTGTTTTTCTTGCATCTATGTGATTTACCCAGAATTTACATTCAGAGTCTCTTTCTTTTTCTTCTTTGCATACAGCAATTTAAATCCTAAATTATTCATGTATTGTACCTTTCTTTTCATGAATTGTATTCTGCAGATGTATTCAGTTGACAGAAATAATAAGAATACTGTGCTGGTAATTACATTGTTGCTAATAATGTTTATTTTATGTAATTGTTTGAACCATCCGCGAGTTTTTCCTTGAATGTAGCAGAAGAGGTACAAGCAGTAAGTAAAGATTAGGCCACATCTGTTTGTGCCTGATTTTGCCCCTAGCTTACTTCTGAGCTTCTAGAAGTCTTATTAACTGGCCATAGTTTAAGCAAAGCCCAAGGAAGAAAGAAGAACCAAACTATGTGTGTCTTGTCTTGTCTTATTAATGAGATTTAATTTCCAACTAGAAAACCACCCGTAAGAATTGGTGTAGTTGTATTTGTCTTCCAACCCCCCGAAATAACGAGACAGACACAAATATATATGGTTTCAAATTTGGGCAACTTTTATTAAATAGTTACCTATTTAACTTGTAACTCAACTAACTTTTTGGTGTCAGTTCAACTTGGTGTGTGTAAGCTGAGGTAGCGTCTTCCAAAGTCTACCCTCAGCTATTCAGGCGTACTACCTGGGTCCCCTGTAGATTTCAACCCGGGCAACCCGTAAGGGAAACATCAGGAGAAATCTCTCTCAACTTTTGAGACTAGACTCTCCCCGCTCCTGGGACATTCACCATCACCTCATCCCTAAAATTAACTGTCTAGGTGAGTGTTTGCATAATGCCCCACACCCTTAAGGGGTGCCTTAAGTGTATACAAACCTTTGAATAACTCAACTATTTACGCTTAGCTAGTTTACTAGCCGACCATTCCATCTAAGCCCCTAATAGACAGTATAGGATAGGCAAAACCCTAGCGGGCGAATTCCTATCCGACCCCCAAATGTTAAACCATTTGAGCGATCATTATTATACTATCCATGGGCGGGAGTGGTGGGCGATGACCTGATGCAGAATGAGGGAGAAGGGGCTGGCACCACACTGTGCCAGCCCCTCCTCCTTTCCAGCAAATTCTGCAAAATTAACCAATCTCTTTTTCGAGGGGAGGAGACAAAATTGCTCCACCATCCAACAAGTTGGAGGGTGAAGTGTATAATACATAACAATGTGAGTGTAGCTGTCAGTCAGTCTGTGTACTTTTTCTATTCTTCTGTTAGTTTGGTCTTAAAATCTGTTTTAAGAGTAACCTTAAAACAAGATTCTTGGGATTATTTGGGATTATTTTCTTGTCCAATTAATCTAAATTCAAATCTACCCAGAGCCTTTGTAGTACTCTCTTTGGATACATTGCATGTCTAATCTCCACTAGACAGTACAAAAAAAAGGGGGGGTGCTTATCAATAGCTAAGGAACAAACAATGTATCAGCAAGAATAAGAAAGCTCGCATGTGATGAACCCTCACAGAATGAGTGTGAACTCACAAAAGATATCAATCTGATACAATCAATATAAATGTATTAGCATACACAAATTAGCAGTCAATGCATATGGAAATATATGGGTATTCAGAACAGTAATGAAGGCGAAAGCGCTCCCTCCTCTCTCATGTAAACGAAATATAGCATCACATAACATCACAAAGCAATTACAAAAATACAGCTTGTGTGAACAGAGTACTAGGCAAACCTCCGTGGATCGTAGGAGGCAGTCCAGGAGAGGAAGAGATGCAGGGAGGGGTTCGCCGTGGAGCCAGGCGGCGAAGAAAAAAGCCGCGGCAGGGAGCCAGCCGAGAATAGGTGCTGCGTTCCAAACAAGGAGGGAGGCGAGCTGCTCGGCGTGGGCCGGAGGTGAAGCCAGAAAGCAAATAGCGGTTTGCGACAGCGACTGTCGTGCTACGGGGCGCTGGAAGTAGCAGCGCGGAACCCACAATCGAGGGAGAGCCGGGACAGTGCCAAACGGCCGAACTTACTCCAAGGCGCCAAGGCTTTTTTTGCCGCGTCTTAAAGACGCTTCATCAGGGCGCGTCGCTGTGTGTGGTAATCTAAGACAATACAATCAAGGTAACAGCATCTTGGTACTGGCTAGAGTATCGATACAGAAATAAGCACAATGTAAATAAAACAATAATCAAGAGCATACATACCTAGGAATGCATAACAAGGAGCATCAAGGATAAGCCAATCTAGTAGGCTGAATGCAGCAAGGGGCAATACAAGTCAAGAGCATATATAGAGTACAGCACAGGTGTGAACATTTACATTAACAGTTGTTGTAAGGAAAGGGAGTCATTGAGGCCGCAGGGAGTTTCGCTTGTTAACAGGAGGGCCCATTTCTTCTCAGCCTTGAGCAATGAGTGACTGAGGTTGCAATGTGGAGGTGGATTAACCCTTTGGAGCCCAAACACTTTGAAGCTGTCAGGCGTATGCTTCTTTTTAAAGAAGTGACTATAGAGGGTGGAATCCTGGGATAGGCACCTAATTTTAGACTTGTGCTCATATATTCTGGTCCTGAGATTTCTGGAACTTTGGCCCACATAATGGAGCCCACATGGGCATTCGAGGCAATAAACAATACCAGCATGGGCACAGGTAATTTCATCCCTGAGTTTAAGTGTCCTACCATTGGTTCTGTTGGTAATGCTAGTGGATGTATTAATTTGGGCACAGATGCCACAGTGTGCGCAAGGTTTGGTGCCAGGGTTGCTAGTAACTGTCATGGTTCTGATAGAATGGTTGGTGTGTACCAAGAGGTCTTTAATATTGGCAGAGCGTTTTTTGGCAACCATAGGTGGTTGTTCAAGGCCTGGTATCGCAGCAATCATGGGCCAGAATTTTTTTACTATTTTGGCAATCTGATTGGAATGTGGGCTCAATGTGAGGGGCCAAATGAGTTTAGTCATGGGTTGTTTTGCTGCTGGGGCAAGCAGTTGGTTCCGATCTTTGAGATCTAACTTATGTTTTGCGGTGCAAAGAACTTTAGTGGGATATCCCCTAGCCTGCAGTTTGTCAGTGAGGTGAAGGGCATCTTGCTCATATTGGTATGCATGTGAGGAGTTCCTTTTGATACGAATATACTGTGAGTAGGGCAAACTGTTTTTTAAGGAGTAAGAGTGGAAGCTATCATAATGGAGGAGGTTGTTACGGTCTGTTGGTTTATGATATGTTCTAGTATATAGTCTATTATTTTCCTTGAAAATGGTCAAGTCAAGAAAATTGACTGATTTTGTGCTGGTAGTCAAAGTGAATTTGATGTGGGGATGCCACGAGTTGAGCCAGGTTTTTAGCATCTGAATATTAGTAGTGGGTTGGGCCAGGATCAGTACATCATCAATGTACTTAGAAGACTTAAATTTATATTCCACTAACACCCACATCATACGGCCCCAAATTCTAAAATACTGGAGGTACATTGATGATGTACTGATCCTGGCCCAACCCACTACTAATATTCAGAGGTCACTTCCAGATAGCGTCAAAATTCAGATTAAATAAGTGGGTTTAAAAATCTCAGGACATGACAGCAAGTTGAGACAGAGACCTGTCGGTCCCAGGAAATAGTTCCCTGCTGTCCTAACACCTTCCTTTGTAGCAAAATTAAGAAATCTGCAAGATGGACGTGGGACATCCAGTGAAATTAAAAAAAATTCTCTCAGAGAGGCACTTCGTCTTATATGCGCTCATGGGGATATCTCAATGTACACACATGCAGATTTCTTATTTTGTCTCCATATCCAACAATACATTCAAGCTCTGTTTAATATCATAAAGTTCAAAATCAAGGAATGGTTGCAGAGAGTTCTAATTGTAATTGCTTTCCAATTGTGCTTCTGTTTAACCCCCTGTGCACCTGTGCCTCTATTTTTTGACAGCCCTGATTAGCTGTTTTGGTCTTTTGAATATACACATGTGCTGGAGCAGTCCACAACAGGATATAGGAAGGAAGTCATGTGTTTTCCATGACTGAAAGGACATACAGTAATGTGAATATGCACATTTTGGGGGCAGAATCAGATTTTAAGCGCACATTTTAAACACGTGTAGCTGACTTTTAGCTGGGAATTGGCCATTGCTGCTTCCACTGTGTGCTGCCTGAACTACTTTACCTCTTCTTAATCAAGGGCTAATCTTTGCTAAAAACCCAAAACAAAACAAAAAAAACAACAACCACAAATTGTGCAAGTCTAAACATGGATGAGTGGGGCTTAAGGATCTTCAGCTCTATGCTCAACATTTTGCCTATCATGTCATAAAGATTCACGTTGGAACTTCTGGTATTTGGGTAGACTGACTCAAATGATACCACATCTGCAGGTCAGTAGTGTTTTTACTGGACAGTGGGCTGCCACAACATCCAAATTGATGATTATGGAAGAACATGTTTGTCAATTCCATTTCAATCAATAGGGCTAACACATAGGTCAGTAAGTATTGTATAGGATTGCAACTGTAAATTTTAAATTAGGGGTGGGCAATTTATGGCTTTAAAGATGTTGCTAGATGACAGCTCCCATCATCCCTTGTTCTTGGCTATGCTGACTAGGGCTAATGGGAGGGCCACAGGCTGATGTTCACTGCTCTAAAGTTTTCATAATATCGTTGGGTTCTAGTAGGATTTACATTAAATCAATTTCTAAAAGTAAACATTTGGAGATGAATCCTGCACGTATAACTTTAGTTTCTTTTTATATATATATATATATATATATATATATATATATATATATATATATATACTGAATGTTGTGTACAATCATTTTAATTATTTTACTGTAATGGTATATTTTACCACATATTTTTTTAATTTAAAAGTGTATGTACTAACAGAATTTGATAACCGAGAATAAGACAAAGGCTAAATAAATATGCATTTTTATGTCCCATAAAATTCAGTGAACTCTATTAATTCATGGATCTGTAATTAGTAAATACTGTGGACTAGGACTGTATGAAAATAGTTCTAGTTTTTGTTCAATGTTGGTTATAGCATAATTGTCATGCCTGGAACTCATCAATCATTATACTTCAATTATAGATTTCATTGTTGTAAATCATTTTACTCACAGAATCTCTCTCTCTCTCTCTCTCTCTCTCTCTCTCTCTATATATATATATATATATATGAAGATTCTGTGAGTTAAATGATTTTTCAAATGTTTCATCAATCATCGTAAATTGGATCAAATTTGTTAAATTTGTACTTATGGTGCAATGTCCAATATATGGGCATGGCCTGCACCAAAAACTTAAAGAGCTGAAACTTACCCAATACTATTTTGTTGGAATTTTGTAAACCTAGGAAGACTCCCAAAGTCTGTTTCATGTTCAGTGCAAGCAAGGAAAGCAAAGCCAAAATGGGTGCCATTACTATTTAAATTAATGGCCTCTTGCCATTAGGAGAGGGAAGCAGCAGGGAGAAAGCAGAGTTTGCTGAGAAAGAGACCGAAAAAGCACAGAATTCTGGGAAATATAGTTTGGGAAGGCGAGGAGCACTCAGATGACACCTCCTTCCAAGTCCATGGATCTCAGAGGCAGGAACAATGGATACAATCCACCCTTCATGAAACTGAGAATGCATTAAACTGAAATCTTGTGGTTTTTTAAACCTATTAATGTTAAGCATGCTGGTAATGGCATTACTGTAGCATTACAACACTTTTACTATTTTTATGCTCAGGATGTATGTCTAATCTTCAGCAAAGACTATTATTTCCTCCTGTAGTGGGAATTAATTATTTTGCAGAGAAGTTACTGTAATACAATTAGCATGAATTCATGGTTATTAAAACATGTTTAAAATAAGCATTATCTTAGGAGATAACTTTTTGTTTATTGTATTTGTTACAATATTTCAGGTGTAAGGACTCCTACAACATTGTGTAGAATTTCAATAGGAACATAGAAAACAACAGAAAATTGAAAGAGGTGATTATTCTGACAAATTACTTCCAGTTGGTTTTCCCATATCACAGGTTAGGTTTTTGTGAGTAGAGGATAGGTCTGGCCTCAGCTTTATGAGGCTACATGAGACTGAGGAGGAAATATCGCTGCTGCAAATTTTTAAGCGGAGGCTGGATGGCCATCTCCCAGGAATGCTTTCACTGTGTGTTCATGCAAGGCAGGGGGGTTGGATTAAATGGCTCTAGTGGTCCATATAATTATATGATCTTTAGGGTGCAATCCCATATACACTTATCTGGAAGAAAGTCTCACTGAACTCATGGAACATACTTTTTTCGTGTCAGGAGTGACTTGTGAGAGAATTGACTGTCTACAAGGACATTGTCTAGGGGATGCCCAGATGTTTTGATGTTTTACCATCCATCTGGGAGGCTTCTCTCATCTCCCCGCATGGGAAGCTGGAGCTGACAGAGGGAGCTCATCTGCATTCTCCCCGGATTTGAACCTGCGACCTGTTGGTCTTCTGTCCTGCCAGCACAAGGGTTTAACCGACTGCTCCACCGACGGCTGCATATGAAACATACTTCTATAAATAGTATGCATAGGGCTCTGCTACATTACATTAATCAGTGTCTGGAAGGCTGAATTGATTAAGGAAGATTTGTGCTTATTAGCAAGACAGTCCATATGAACTTGAAACCGCTCATATTTTGACAATTTGCTCTCATAATTCACACCTTTTGACTGCAATTCTTGCTCAATTAATAGCAATTTTCCTATTTTTTCTCCTTTGGCAATGAAATGTATTCATTATGTCATATATGCAAAAAGAAATGTTTCTTGTGCTGGCATGAGGGACTTTTCTTCCTTCATAAAAGTTTCATCTGCTTTATTAAGCTGTATGCCTTTCTCACCTTGCTTGCACGAGAATTTTTTATATGACAATTTTTTTCTGCTAAGGTTCATGGAAAAGGAGACACATTAGGTATAATTGCTAACTGGGAATTCTTTCATAATCATTCCAAATGACTCTGTGTGTTCACTTCATGGTCATTAGCACATCTTTAACATCCCTAGAGATAGGAGGAGGTTAGCTTGAAAGAACAAACATACATTTTGCAACATGCATTGACAGAAGAGATGATTTGGAGGAGAAAAGCAATAGAAGGCCCTGATCAATTTTTAATCTTCAACTCCTTTGAAATGAAGAAAACTTGCAAGAAATCAGCTCCTATTCTATTTCTTGCACCCCCTCTTCATTTCAAAGGATTTGGGCAGCATTGTTTTGCAAACTGTGCCTTCTGAGTTGTGCAGACAATACCAAAACAAATTCAGCAAAAACTATTTTCAAATGCTTTATTGTTTTGCATTTAACTCCACTTCAGTTGGGTAAAATATATTCTAATGTTTGATAGATGTTGGAAATCTTTGATATGTGCATATTGGGTGGAAATGCTAACCCTCCCCTCAAAAAACACCCTAATACTTTTTTTGCATAAAACATTATAATGTATATATACTGGTTGCATGTACTCCTTTAATGAACACTTTTAGCATACTGTTGAGTTATTTGTTTGTTTGTTTGTTTGTTTATTTATGGTGTTTCTACCCCATCTTTCTCTACCCTGGAGGGGACTCAAGACGGTTTACAAGTAGGCAACCATACAAAGCCATAGGATATGCACAATTACAAATATATAAATAGAGTTATAAAATGCATTAAAACAGTTTTAAAACACATAAAAACATTTAAAAGCAGCCACAAAATGTTTCGTATGAATCAATTACTCTACCAATGAAAAACAAATGGGTGAATGAGGTTTGGCATATAGCTGACTCCACCTGCTTAAAGGTTTACTTGCTCAAAAGTAGTCAAAAAGTGAACTCTACATACTGTCTATGACAGTGTTTCTCAACCTTCCTAATGCCGCGACTCCTGAATACAGTTCCTCATGTTGTCGTGACCCCCAACCATAACATTATTTTCATTGCTACTTCATAACTGAAATTTTGCTACTGTTATGAGTTGAAATGTAAATATCTGATATGAAGGATGTATTTTCATTCACTGGACCAAATTTAGCACAAATACCCAATACGCTAAAATTTTAATACTGGTGGGATTGGGGTGGGATTAATTTTGTCATTTGGGAGTTGTAGTTGCTGGGATTTATAGTTAAACTACAACCAAAGAGTGTTCTGAACTCCACCAAAGATGGAATTGAACCAAACTTGGCACACAGAACTCCCATGACTAACAGAAAATGCTGGAAGAGTTTAGAGAGCATTGACCTTGAGTTTTAGAGTTGTAGTTCACCTACATCCAGAAAGCACTGTGGACTAAAATAATGATGGATCTGGACCAAACTTGACATAAATACTCAGTGTACCCAAGTGTGAACACTGGTGAAGTTTGGGGAAAAGAAAATTGGCATTTTGGAGTTGTAGTTGCTGGTATTTATAGTTCAGTTACAAGAGCATTCTGAATCCCACCAATGATAGAATTGGGCCAAACTTCCCGCACAGAACCCCCATGACCAACATATAATACTTTGTTTTCTGGTGGTCCTTGGTGACCCCTCTGACACTCCCTTGTGACCCCCCAGGGGTCCTGACCCCCAGGTTGAGAAACGCTGTCTATGAGGAAGAAGTGGTAGTAGTAATAATACTGATATTATGATAATAATACTGATATTATGGGCCGCCCGGAGGGGGTAGAGACCCAGTTGCCGACGTTTGATGGTGTGGCACTTCGCCCACAGCCCCTAGTTAAGAGCCTTGGGGTCCAGCTAGACACCCAACTGTCGATGGAAGCGCAGATTGCCTGCGCTTGCAAGACAGCGTTCTACCATCTGCGGCAGGCGAAACGTCTGGCTCCTTACCTCTCCCGCTGCGACCTGGCCACGGTGATCCAAGCCACGGTCATCTCGAGGCTTGATTACTGTAATGCGCTGTACATTGGCCTACCCTTGTCGGCGATCCGGAAACTTAAGCTGGTGCAGAACGCAGCAGCGCGCCTGCTGTCGGGAGCCCCAAGATCTGCGCATGTGACCCCACTCCTGCGCGCACTGCACTGGCTTCCCATTGAATTCCGGGCCTCCTTCAAGGTGTTAGTTCTAACTTTCAAGGCCTTATATGGTTTGGGGCCAGTGTACTTGAGGGAGCGTCTTACCCCATACAAACCCAGAAGATCACTGCGCTCAGAGGGGCTTAATCTACTAGAGGTCCCTAGTATTAAGATCTGTAAGCTGTCGAGCACCCGGCAGAGAGCATTTACAGTGGCCGCTCCGACCCTCTGGAATTCTCTGCCGGAGGAGATACGAGCACTACAGGGTTTGTTGGCCTTCCGCAAGTCTGTGAAGACTTGGCTATATAGGCAGGCATTTGGTCCCAACTGATGCCTCCTTAGTTGCCAGCTGCCAACATACCATCCTGCCATGTATTGCCTCTGCGTATTATTGCTTGCCGGGATCATTTGTGGGGAGGGGGGCTTTTGGGTATACGTCTTTTATCTGTTTATTGATGTTTTATTGATTTTATGCTGTAAACCGCTCTGGGCTCCAGAGAGAGCGGTCTACCAAATCGAATTTAATAAATAAATAAATAATAAATAAAGTCAATTTGCTGTTGTTATTAATATATTATGATAAAGTTTATCATACATTGAGTGTGGGTTTTTAAAATTAGGGTTTGCATGTATTACTATGATAATTTATTATATATTTAGTTACATTATTACTTAAAATATTTACACCCCTTCCAATATCGAAGGATGACTTATGCAAAATATTACATTTAAAATAATTAGATATACTAAAATATTAAAATCCAATAATAAAATAGGTTTAAAAGGGTTTACATCTTTTGGGATGAGTTGATGAGACCCAAAGGCTTTCACTAAGTACCTAATCGACATGATTGTTGGTGCCAGTTCCACAATTGGGGTGCCATTTCCCATGTCTCAATGCAGTTTATTGATTTCATTGGTAGAACATGGAGGAGGCTTCCCAGTGGATCTTAATCCTTAATAATAATAGTAACAACATTATTTTACAAACAGACTTATCTTCTTAAGGCTCTGAAGAGCTATTGACTTTCTTTCCCTGTCCAAGGTTATCTCCACATTGCAAAACAGGAAGTAGAGCTTTCCTGTAGAGCAGTTTTTCTCAAACGGCTCCTCTGGGTGTTTTGGACTTAAACTCCAAGAAATCCCACCCAGTTTACCAGCTGTTAGGAATTGTGCGAGCTGACGTCCAAAGCATCTGGAGGAGCACAGTTTGAGAAACACTGCTTTAGAGCATGTCATTTCCAGCTGAAAAGAGGGCTGCACATATTTGAATGCTCCACTTATAAAATCTCCTCTTTGTACTTTGAAAATTTGTCAGGGAGATGATTAGATCAGAAACCTTTTCCTATGAAGAGTTGTAAGCAGCATTTGGAGTTGCTTTATTCTGGTAGGTTTACGCTCTGTCCAAACCCATCCACTGTTTCAGAGTCATGGCTGAAATTGCACATTAACCCAGGATTGTGCTTTCAAATGTTTCCATCCAAAAGCCTATTTACAAAGGTTCAATCAGACCTGGGATTCTATCAAACACTATCAGCTGCAACATGCTATTATTCTTTACAATTGCCAGAGGTAGGCAATTTGTAGCTCTTCAGATATTGGAGTCCAAATCTCAGCAGACTCAGGCAATTTGGTCATTGTATTGTTGAAGGCTTTCATGGCCAGAATCACTGGGGTGTTGTGTGGCTCCCAGGCTGGATGGCCGTGTATAGTTGGTTCTCTACATTTGCAAATTTTTTTGCAGATTTGATTATTCACAAATTTGATTAACATGATCTCTCTAGGAATCTCTGCAGCCACACTATGGAATTATAGTAGTTTTATGTCACATTGACTGCCATGATTCAATGATATGGAATTCTAGGGTTTGTAGGTTTGTGAAATATTTATCTCTCTGGTGCCACGAAAACAACAAAGTGGCATCAAACTGCTATAATCCTGTAGTGTGGATGGTGCAGAGTTTACCATAGAATTGCTCCAGAGGACCTAGAGATTTCTACAGTCGGGTTAAAAAAAGGATTTTGTAATTCACATTTTTCTACCATTGGAGGCTCCAGTGTTCCTAATTCCAATGAAAGCGGGGAGTCTACTGTATATAAAAATCTAAGAATCTAGAAGTCACACACACAGGTTAAAAAACTTAGCACCCAAAGTACTCTTAATAATTTTGAAATATAGTATTGTATCATAAATACAGAAAACTATGTTTTGCTTCTGTTTGGCACATGTCAGGAATCATCAATAAGGAGCGGGTACCATTATCTTGTGGATCAATGTAGAATCATTATTTGAAGATAAAGTAGACATATCACTGAGCAGGGAATCCTTATGTTTGTCAAGTGGGTTTGTCTGTCCACTTTAAAACAGACTTCATTCAATCAGATTTAGATTACTTGGGAGACTTGTATTTACATACAAACTGGCAAGCAAATGTTATACAATTCATACAAAATATAGCATAATGGATGGAGTGGGATGGAATTTGAATCCTGATTTATTCTATTTATTCCTCATGAAGGAAGATATGTAATGCTTTGTTTGCTGGTTCACTAAAAGATGAAGGAAGGCATTAGACACATATGTACTTATTTTAACCATGATGTAAGAAACATGTTAAAACTGACATTTGCTCAAGTACCTTCTAAGCAGGAGAAATTATGACTTCTGACTGGAAAATGTGGGAGAAACTACGGAGAAGGCCTTCTCCTGCATTCCCTGTGAAGATGGTGGTGTAGAGCTGCGCTTCTTAAACAGTGGGTCCCAACCCCCAAATGGGGTTCTCTTAGATCAATGTTGGGGTCATAAAACTGGCAACAGTAAAAGGCTTCTGAACGCCATTTACACCCATTTACACAAATCTGTGAGCAACAACATTCAGTCTAGACACTGCAGAAAATACTTCAGCTGTATTCCACAAAAATGAAAATCAGCCTGTTTAGCAAGCCTTGAAAATCCTGATTTATTAATTAATGTTTGCTTTTTATATTGATTTCATATACTTGTCTATCTGGGGTCACATAAAAATAGCTCAGGAGAAAGAGGTCATAGGAGGAAAAAGTTTAAGAAGCCCTGGTATAGATAAACACGCCTCCCCTGCACTCTGCAGAATTTGCCTTCCCCATGATTAAAGACATAACAGCTGTTGGTGATCCTCACTAAGGAATTCCTGTTGGCACTTTTATTTCATAGTGAAATATAAAGTCATTTTAGATTCACCCCAAAAGTGTTAAATTAAAAGATATAGAATAATGCTATGCTGAGTCATAATCTATTGTGCTTTAATTTTAGTTGAAGACTCATACATACTGTACATACATACATATACATATATCACAGTGTATAGGAATGATAGTGGCTCTGGGTGCACAGAATCGGCATACAAACAATGGACCACGCTTTGGCTGCACCAGTTGTGAAGACCACCATTACAGAGCATGGGGCCATCTAACTGTTTCCTCTGAGGATTTGGTTATCAGATATTTGCATCCCCCCTTTTGCTAGTTTTACAGTATCCCACAAGGTTCTATGTCAGTTTAGCCTGGGATACTCTCTATGCATGAATAATTAATTTACAATAATTTGATGTCTTGCCTCATCCTTTTTCATAGAACAATGGGGACAGCTAATAAAGAGCATAACACCAAGCCCACCAAGATAACTTTTTGACATGGAATAAAGCAATTGTGGGAACCTTCTGGGAAATTAAACAGCAGCAACAAGGGAACCAAATCCCATCTGATCTTGGAAGCTAAGCAGGGTCCTCCCTGATTAGTAATTGGATGGGAGACTGCCAAAGTGTAGGCTATATTTCAGAGAAATATAGTATACGAGGTGCTGTAAGTTATATTTTAGAGATTTATTGGCAAAATCACCTCTGAGTATTCCTTGCCAAAAAAAGCCCTAGGAAATTCACGAGGATGCAATAAATTGATAGGCCACTTGCACCTACACTCACATACACAACTTCAAAAGACTGAAATATTGCTTTTTAGCTGTACAGCGTTAAAAGGCTGATACTCGGAAGGGTGTCCCTTAAAGAAACATAGGAGCTGGAGGAATTGAATTGAACAAAGGGTATTTCTTAAAGGATGCTATGAAAATGGACAGCCTGGAAAAGAAGCTCACAAGTGGCTGCCTCACATGCTGCAATTTCACAATGCCATAAAATACAGATGAGGGAAGTAAATTACACTTTCTTGTCAGTGAACATTGCTACTTAATGGGGGGAAAAGGAGCTTCTTGGGAGAAAATAAATCATTGTGGATTTCTTAACCTTCATTTCAGTCTTCTTTGTACTGCCTGTCATATTTGCAAAGAAGATGACGCTGTGTTTAGCCCAGGGCTTGAAATTTCTTTGTACACAATGCTGGGATGGCATTTACATCGATTGCTCAAGTTGGTAGATTCTAGCACATAAATCTATGTCCCTTATTCACTTGGAGTGTGACCTCCATATTGATTCCCCTTAATAACATTAAACATTTTCAATCAATGTGAGACAACATCCTGTTAGTGACATATGCAGGCTGAAATATAATTTTGTTGTTCTCTTTTCATTGTTGTTCTAAAATAAGGAAATCATAACCTAAAGAAACATGCCCTACATTTCCTTTATCTCCCCCCAGCCCCCCTCCTCAGTCATTTCATGGGAGGGGAGAGGATGAGGGACATAAGAAAAGCACCAGGCTACGTGCCTACAGCCAGATGCAGAATGACAAGCATCCAACAGAACTTCCCTGGAGTCTTCTGTGATCCTAGAGGATGCCTATTCTCATTGTGCATCTGCCTGCAGCTATTTCTCCAGTGATCCCCATTCTCCATGGCTATGAAATGGGAACAAGAGGAGTCCCTTCAGAGAAGAAGTGGGCATAATTTTATGCTACATCTCTTGATGCATGAACTCATGTGCCCCAAATCCAGTCCTAGTCTCCAGGGCAGCAAAAAATAAGCTTGCTCCCTCCTCCTTATGACTTCCTTTCATGTGGCTGCCATGTCTCCTCTCAATCTTGCCTTCTGCAAGCTAAAATATTACCCAGCTCTTTAAGATGCTTCTCATAGGCCATGGTCTCCAGATCTTTGATCATTTTAGTCGCCCGCCTTTGGACATGTTCCAGCTTGTCAATATCTCTCTTTAACTGTTGTGTCCAGAATTGGACACCGTATTCCAGGTGAGGTTTGACCAAAGCAGAATAAAGAGGAACGATTACTTACCTTGATCTAGAAACCATACTATATAGATAATAACATTGTTATTGAAATACTACATTTCCCTCTTGTCACTGTGAGGATTGTAGCTAAGGTCAGTGGGAATCATGGAATCTGAGGAGTTAGCATATGATGCCATTGGGCTCCAGCTGGGACAAGTCATGCTCGTCCAGGATCAGCCTTTGTCTCCTTGGAGAGATATGGTTAATATTTAAAATGTATGGGTTCATAGCTCTAGGGAGTGCAATTATAATGCTGTGGATGAAATAGAAACTCTACTGTAACTAATTGTCTCCATGAACTATTCCACAGAAACCTACAGTGTTGCAAATTCAAAAAAAGACTATTACGTTTTTAAGGAGCAGTTAGAATATTTGATAGTATGTATTTTGATTAAGCCCTCCTGAGTGCCTCTTGCTCATTTGAGTACATGAGACTGTAAACAGGAAGAACAGAGGTCAGAGTATAGTAAAATTTAACACCCCTTTCACAGAATGAATGTGATTCTGACACCTCAGTTTTAAGATCTGAAGCAGATAGAAATAAAAAATACTGCCATTAAAACAGCAGTGAAAAGTTTGAATTTGCTCAATCTAACATAATGATATCATGTGGATTACAATTTTGCTGGCAGTCAGTGCCCATAGGCTCTGTCCTAATATATATTTATTAAAGATTTCTCACATTAAGAAAATTAATTCAGAAACGGATATCACTTCAGAACTGGATTTGCAGTACTGGAGTTAGGACAGTAAGTAGCATCCCATTGCTCTCTCCATGCATAGTTTGTATGGAGTGGGTGCAAGTAAAGAACCTCTAGGTGTATGGCAGAGAACAGAACATATACTGTATAGGGTAGTATCGGTATATACTGAAACAGAACACAATGGGTACTAAGAAAAACAAGCTTTTCAACTATCATGATTTATGTAAGCAACAGGTGGGGAAAGATGATTAATATTTGTCACAAATAGTACCACTAGTGGTACTAATTATGAATTTTGAGTCCACCTGTTCATAGAGAATTTATTGGAGAGACTTATTGGAATTATAGGTGATTCAAGGTAAGATAATGAATGGTGTAATCCTGTTATGTAATGTATTTGATATGGCTTTCGGCTAATCAATAAAAATTCTGACTTCTGACTGTTATGTAATTCAGAAGAAATCGTTAATAACTCTGATATCTTCAGATGTAAGCTACACTGTGTTTGATGGAGTTTACTCCCAGAGAAGTATGCTTTGAACTGCAGCCAAAGTGTTAGTAATACATTTTCTACTGCTGAAAAACATGTGCCATAACATGCTGCTAAGTGTCTATATTACAGGCTCTGATCAAACTTTTTGTTGTTGTAGATGATGCCTTGGACAACTGCTGCAGCCACATGCCTTCAATTCCCCCATGGAAGATAGATAAAGGAACAATGCTGATGGGGAATCAGCAACCCTCAATTCATAGATTCGCTTCCAGATAATGCGAAAAGTGTTATTTATTCTGTTTTCTTAATTTTGCAAGCTCAAATTTGTTAGATAGGAATAATAAAACCAGCCTTTTTACATATGCGCAAAAAGTACTGTTCAGCACTCTTGCTTGCTTAAAATTAACACAGTGGAGCTTTAGAAAAACGAAGGACCAGTAGAAGATTTCCAACATATGGTCAATGTTCAATTATATTTAAGTATCTTTTCTGCCAAAAAATAAGCTGAATAGGAAGTTGCATCTCCAGCTTTTAATCTACCTCCCACACAAAATTTTAACCCACCAAAATCCTTTCTTGATTCAAAGAGCATACGTTGTGAGCAATCTTTTCTTGTTTAACTGTGAGCTTGCTGGTAAAGTAAATAATCTGATTTGTGTGAGTGATATAAAATACACATTTTTCTGTGAAGTGTATGTGCAAAATATAACAGCAATTCACTTATGTAAATCTCATGTAACTTTTAGATACTGTGAATATAAGTCTTGTGCACACTTGGGAATGGTCATGTGAGCTTTGTGTAGACAGTTTTCATATTTATGAAAACTGTGTTTACACAATGCACTTTCTAGCTTCTTCCTCCATAGGTTTTAAAAACATGAATAGCAGAAGTAAGTTAAGATTGAATTGAAACCTATGTGGAATACACATTTGCCCTGCCTAATACCTAACCGAATGCAAAATGTTGCCACATATGCAATGACACTTCACTCTTACATATGCTTACACCACCTTCAACAAAATATGGGTGATACATCATGGCCAAAAAAGTACAACCACACAGAGATTTTACTAAGTTTTATAAAAGGATGAGTTTGCCAAAGTTTGAATTGTTTTTTTCCTATACAGAATTCCCAATTCATATCTCATAATGTTTGTTTATAAATTATTTAGAATTTAAGCAGTGATGTTCACAGCTGTGATTGCCTTTTGATTAAGATTACTCAGCCTCTGGCCCTCGGTTTGCCTTAGATTGAAGATCCAAGGTGTCAGATAAACACCCAGGAATGTATCACCTGCCATTAATTGATGCTCCTATTACTAGGTTTAGATAATGGAAGGGAATCATTCAACACCTGTCATCTTTACAACAATAAAACACTTCAGAGTGAGGGAGAGAAAAAAAAAGAAAGAACACAAGATGGCAAAATAACTGTAGAAGTCAGGTTGACATATGCAGTGCATTTTTCATTGGAAAAGCATGATGGAATGGAACTGGAAAGTCCACAAATAAAAATGGCAAGAGTGAAGTAGAATTCATAAAAAGTATCACCTTTTCATTTCTTTATTTCATGCCAAAGACATTTCTTGCTTTTCTAATTGACACCTGAATCCTGACAAATTGGGGATGCTGCAGCTAAAAGCAATTTACTTTTTAACCCCACCTACCTATTGCAGTTGGCTTGGCTTTTGTACGTATTACTCATGCATTAACAATCCACTAAAAGATGAACCTGTTAACCTCAAACAGAAACTTTTATACATAACTTGGCTTAGTGTTCTGTCATGTGCTTCACTGAAAGCAATAATACTGAATCATTTGTATTTGCTGACATAAAAAGGCCAAAAAGGTTGGGAAATGGATGCTCTTGCAAATGCTGTCTCTGTAGCCCGATAATGGAATATATACTACTGAAAGAGTATCAGCAAGAAAAAGGAAGCTGTGGCTGTTATATTTTTCAAGCTGATTTTGCAAGAAATCTTCTCTTAACTGTCTCTTTGGGCCCTTCCACACAGCCATATAACCCAGAATATCAAGGCAGGTAATCCACAATATCTATTTGAACTGGGTTATCTGAGTCCACACTGCCATACATTCCAGTTCGATGTGGATTTTGTACAGCTGTGTGGAAAGAGCCTTTGTGTTGTTAGAAATTCCAATTAAAAGAAATACCTTTATTTCTTTCTGTTCTTGAAATGTTTAGTACTGCTCTTGGATGGCTTTTTATTAGAATATAAGAAGCAAAGTAATGCCAGCCAAAGGTGTTGGGCTGTTTTCATTTTGTACTTGTAGACTCAACTCATCAGTATGTACTTCTATCTCTGGAGCATAACTATGGTACACACCCCCTCAGTTCCTGGAACTTATTACTTGCTGGTACAATAGTGTTCCTTTTTCCTATTTTTACTTAAATGAAAGGAGAAAGAAATCCTGACAGACCAGAATAAGAGCCATGGTTTCTACATCACAGGTTGTTTCAGAATTGTTAAAACAATAAGCACTTTGTCCAAGGATACTTCTGGAAACCTAACATGGTGTTCTTCAAAAATATTAAGACTACAGTGCTATACCATCCAGAATGGGAAGGTACAGAGCTGTGCTCTAACTGGATATCACCAAGTTAGGGGAAGATGTTTAGTATATTCTGCATTTCAGGATACAGATACTTGCATAGTCACAGGTGAGACCTCACAACCTCTGAGGATGCCTGCCACAGATGCAGGTGAAACATCAGGAGAGAATGCTTCTAGAACATGGCCAAATAGCCCGGAAAACCTACAACAACCCAGTGATTCCAGCCATGAAAGCCTTCGACAATACACAGGTGAATCTGCTTCATTTAAAAATGACACCAGAACATGTAACTTTTGAATGAGTAAAGAAGACTGTAATTTTATTGGTTAGGACCATAAACAAGATTGGCTGAAGAACATGGCATCAACCAACCCACCCATTGATTGATACTCTGTCTCACTGCTAGAACACTTAGAATGACAGGAAAGTGAACTACATGGACAGGTATGGACAGCACCCATTGCCACTTTGGGGGTGCTGGAAAAGTGTTTGTTCCCTCAACTGGGCAAGACCCACCTGAACTGCATAGAGACCAACTGTCTCTATATGTTACCAGTTTCAAAGGAATGCTGGCAATAACCATCCTGGATCCAGGAACCATGTCAACTAACAATGGCCAAGCATAATGGCAAATGTCCAAATTACAAAATGAGAATAATCAAGATAAAGGGAAGGTTGGTGAGATGACACTCAGAAGGCAACTGCTAGATGAGTGCACTGGCAGGACCATATATTGCTCCCCTTTCACAGATGGGGTGGAGCTTCCATCTGGGCACTCCAGTTGGACTCACCAGCTAATGTACTTGAAGCACGCTCAAACTCATTGTATGTTAGTCCCACCTAAAACACAGGACTGCAGCAGACAGCACAGGCTCATGGAAGGAGGACACCATGATTATGACCAGGCAGTCCATGTGCCACCATACCACTCTGGAACAAGAAGTCCTGCTTGAACTGCTGTAGTTTTATTTGTTTTTATGGATTTAATCTGAATTACTTTTAATGCTAATGATGTTTAATGCTGTTGTAATATTTATATATTTGTATATTTTAAATTGTGTATTGATGGTTTTTATGTTAAGCTGCTTTGAGTCTCCTGTAGGAGAGATAAAGCAGGGTATAATAATAATAATAATAATAATGCACTCTACCCCGCTCCCCAATGTGCAAACTCTCCATATGGTAGGTTATGTTACTTCTTATTTGAAAGAGTAATTGGTATGAAAAATGCAAGAGGGTGGAAGATGTTTAAAAACTGATTCCTGATTGAATGCTAATTGATTACCAGGGCTAGTTACAATTTGATTTTAATCTTGACTTTAATTTTCTTGTCAAGAAAATCCATTAATCAAAGCAACTTTCTAGTGATACATGGTAGTATTTAAAATAGTTTTATTGAATTCTCTTGAATGTTATGATGTGCCTTACATAATAAGTGTCTGATCACTCTTCCTGCTTGTTAATTTGTTTTAATTTGCTTTGTTAGACATTTTAAAGTATTGTTGACTGTCTTAGTGTGTGCCCACGATAAATATTTTGTTTGATTTGGGTATGTTTAGTCAATTAAATGCTAGCTCTGTTCTAATCCTATTAAAGCAATATAATTGGTAATAAGTAACACGACATGAAAAAAATGGTTCAAAATCACTCTTATTACAATTTCACAATAAGACTTCCACTATTTCTGCAAAGATATAATTAAAGTATATATAATAGTTGAAAGGTAATTATTATTCATTCAGCCCACAATATTAGGAGTATTTTGAAGATACATTTGTTTTGTACTGAGAAGAGATATATAAAATTCTTCCAAAGACTACTTTGACAACCTGAGAAATGTGTAACCTAGAGCAGGGCTGTCCAACTGGCGGCCCCGGGGCTGTACACGGTCCCCCCAGGCTGTTGGACACGGCCCCCGCTATGCCCCCCGGCCGCCATTTAAATTTTTTTTAAAAAAATTCTACATTTTTTAAAAAAATGGCAGCCGGGGGGGGGGGGAGGCGGGGCAGGGAGGAGGAAGAGAGCTAGCCCCTCCTCCCTGCACTGCCCCCTCCGTCCCCTCTCCACACCGAAAAGGAGCAGTAGGCAGTGCCAAGGGCAGCGCGTCACGCCAGGCCTCTGACGCGCTGCCCTTGGCGCCGCCTTCTGCTCCGCCGGCTCACCCTCCCTAGGAAGGGGGGTGGAGACGGCAAAAAGGAGCAGTAGGTGGCGCCAAGGGCAGCGCGTCACGCCAGGCCTCTGACGCGCTGCCCTTGGCGCCGTCTTCTGCTCCTTTTTGCCGGCTCCCCTCCCTAGGAAGGGGCGGGAGACGGCGAAAGGAGCAGTAGGTGGCGCCAAGGGCAGCCCGTCACGCCAGGCCTCTGACGCTGCCCTTGGCGCCGCCTTCTGCTCCCTTCCGCCGGCTCCCGCTCCCTAGGAAGGGTGGGGGAGACGGCGAAAGGGAGCAGTAGGCGGCACCAAGAGCAGCGCGTCAGAGGCCTGGCATGACGCGCTGCCCTTGGCACTGCCTACTGCTCCTTTTCAGTGTGAGAGAGGGGGGCGGTGCAGGGAGGAGGAGCTAGCTCTCTCCTCCTCCCTGCCCCGCCTCCCTCCCCGGCTGCCATTTAGAATTCCTTATAACATTATATATTCACTCTATTGTTTCACAATTATACGTTTGAAACGTAACTGTACTCGTGAGGAACACTTTGCACTTGAATGTAACAAACTTAAGGCGCAATTACAGGCCAGGGGTTATCCACACGCAGTAGTAGAAAGGGCTGAAAGAAAAGCCAGATCCATACCTAGGCCAGAGTTGTTCAAGAAAAAGGTACCCACATCCACACAACGCATTGTTTGGCCGTTGAGATTAACCCCTCACAGCAAACAGATAGTGGCCATAGTCAAAAAGAATTGGGGCATGTTACCCAACATCCCAGCCTTTAAGTCCTCCCCCATGATCGCATATAGACGCACTGAAAACTTTAAGGACATGTTAATCCACTCCACTTTACACGATCCCCAACCCAGAAGCATCATATCACCAGGTTGTAAACCTTGCGGGCATTGTGTGTCATGCAGACAGGTCTATAAGGACAAAGAGGTTACCAGCCTTAGGACTCATAAGAAATACAAACTGCGTGACCATACGACCTTTGATTCGGAGGCGTGTGTGTACTGTCTTTTGCGACTGTGGAAAGGCTTATGTGGGGATGTCGTCACGACATCTACGCTCAAGAATGTCTGAACACCGTTCACGTGTACGAACGGGACTGACAATAGCATTTTATACAGGCATTTTCTGGAGGCCAAACATGCGCCTGGCTCCTTTAAATTTACAGCATTGGAGAAAATTAGGGCACCCCTCATTCGAATATACATGATCTACTCATAAGGCGTGAAACATGGTGGATAATCCACCTCCAAAGTGAATATCCAATCGGTTTGAACGAGCCTCTCCCCTTATCCGCCCTACTCACCTGAATCAGCTCTGATTAAGAATGTATATATTGCATCTTGGTTCTTTTGTATATACCCTCGGGTCCACAGGAGATGTATGTGGAATCTCAGCCATGAATTGGTATGTTTGTAAATTCTCTGCGGGCTATCTTATTGGGAATGGGTTGCTGTACTATATGTCCTAAATGTATGTTATTATTTCAGAAGTAATGCCTCCTGTGTCATGCCATGTTAAAATGTTGATTGCCGCTTGAAAAAGCCTGTGAAGGGCGAAACGGCCGGGCTCGTAATTAGACCGTCGCGGCTTTTGCCATACACGCCTTCAGGAGCCGACCTGGACGTAAAAAGTGCTGCGGAATCGTCAGGTCATTTATATTGCCATCTGGGTGTGCAGACCGAGTGTGGTGAGACAGCATTCTTTGGACAATGGACTGTAATTCCTATTGAACTTTCCCTCCGGTCTCAACACAACCCCACCCTACAAGAACTTTCCGCGACTCCCAGTCTATCCCGGTGATGCACATTGGCTCCAACTGGCATGTATAGCATTGCATTATCTGCATGGACACTGTGAATTAATTGTGAAACAATAGAGTGAATATATAATGTTATAAGGAATTCTAAGCTTCCTATGTGTATTTACTTCTACCCCTTAACCCTTAAAAAAACTTTTAAAAGCACTGTTTAATGGCAAAGTGTTGTGTTAAATAAATAAATATTTCAGTGAAGGGAGAAAACATCACAACACATCCAAACAGGTAAGTCCTAGGTCTGTGGCATGATCAGGGGCTTTTGCCCATCAATTACTGGGGACAAATTCATCAAGATGGGTATCACATGACGTCATGTGATAGGGACTGTCACCAAAGGGGCTGCTTCTGCTTCTGTGCCAGTTTCTATCTAATTCCATGTGATAAAGTCCAGTGTCCAATGTTTGGATTAGTTACTCAGCTGTTAGCATATTCAGTCAGAAATATAACCAGAATACTGCATATGATTAGACAAATGCTTTGGATCAGAAGCAAGAGTGAAACATACAAAAGCTAGGAATGGGGACAGAGGTCCCTGATGACTGTTATAACACAAATATAGTAGCCAGAGACTTGAGCATAATTATGGAAGGAAGAGATAAGAAATGTTAGGCTATGATATAAAACTACAGCAAGCACAATAACAACAAATGTATTTATTTATTCATTTAGGACATTTCTATCCTACCTTCCCCAACCCCGGAGGGGACTCAAGGTGGCTTACACAATTCTATTGTATCAGAGACATTAATCTATTTATCTTCCAATAATTGCCATGCTGTGTCTTGTAAAGTTTTGTTTGTGTAACACTGGAAAATATATGATATGTATGATGTCCTTGGGGAAAATGCTTCTATAAATATCAAAACATTACATATG
Organism: Anolis apletophallus; assembly: GCA_030556195.1. Classification (NCBI taxonomy): domain Eukaryota; kingdom Metazoa; phylum Chordata; class Lepidosauria; order Squamata; family Anolidae; genus Anolis; species Anolis apletophallus. Next base: position 84,388,749 of record JARBWK010000002.1, on the reverse strand, counting down.
CTTTGGCCCTTAGTGATAAACACAAATGGAATTAACATCAGCCCAGGGAAGATAACTTGCTTCAAATTGTCCATCCTTCAACAGTATTACCTACACCTAGCTTTTAAAATTATTTATGTCACAGGGCATTCAAAACACATATTTCTGGATTTAATGTATTTTTTCAACTAAAAGAAGCCAAGACACGATGGATTTCAATCTGCCAGCTGTTCTCTCTCTTGGGGGGCGGGCGAGGAAGGCTCTGCCTCTGACTATTTTGGTAACATGTGCAGAATGATTAAGTGGAAGACCGTTTCTCAGTTCTCCCCACTCCATTTTGTAAAATTCAATACAAAACAAAACTGTATATTGTATTTGCTGGTGCACTTGAATCTTAAAACTGGATAAGAACAAAAATATGCAAAATTCGTGTAGCATTGCAATCATTATTTATATTCAGACCTAAGATTCCACACTAATGTGTAACATACATAATTACATAGGCATAATTGCTACACAGATGCTACAATTACTACCATTATGTTTTGTTGTTTGATAGATTGAAAATCTACCAGCTGAAAAATAAGAATGGATGGATAACTTAATCATTAACTCTCAAAATGTGGTGGCAAATTAAAGCCACAAAGTAAACTGCACAAAATCAGCAGAAAAATAACTAGTTGACCAGAGTACCAGATACATATATAGGCAGTCTTGTGCAAAAATATATATGTAACAGCAGGTTGCTCCCATGAGCACCCATGCCAGGTTTTTGTTAGTTTTACAGTCACTATTCAAGGTGCTGGTTCTTAATAAACCTGGATTAAATGCTGGAGTTGGTTGACCTCCTTGTCGCTGTTCCATTTTCTAAATGCCACAATACCTGTTTGGCACTAGAAGGATATGTCTAGAAGATAAGGCTAACCTTTAGCGAGTTGAGTGAAGTTATCATCTGAACTGACAAGTTCTCATAACAATGGTATCCCAGTATCTGTTAAATGATTTTAAAATTTATTTATATTCCATTGTAAAGTTAGTATTATTGTTTATGTATGGTTGATTTGTGTTGTTTTAAAATGTTGTGAGCCGTTTTGGGTCCCATTTAGGGAGAAAGGTGGGATATAAATAAAGATATATTTATCATCATTATTAGGTGGTCATGTGACAGTCCTCTATATCAAGGAAAGTATCATTAGACAACTGGATACTGGCAATTTAAATAAAAGTTACAGACAACGATTTCCACATTCTTTAATGTTTCCTTCACGATTCGCAAAGCTTGCAATCTGTTCCTGATTTAATTTTTTAATGAATTGTAAATTATTTTCTGACCTCAAAAAAACTTGCTATGTATACAGTGTATACAAATGCCCCATATCCAAAAGTGTATGTGATATGTTCTGAATCAAATGAGAATTATAATGATGTTCCATATTCAGAAGTGTGTGTGTGTTGTTGTTTAGATCCAAGTGTATTCCAGAAAAGCCAGAAAATACATGAAAATGAAACAAAATCAAATCAATCAATAAATGGAATACACTTTTAATTTATTTATTGTTGGAAGCTCTTGTGGGCTAGGAAGCAGTAGAAAGATAGACAAACAGACAGACTCTTCTTGTACTATGGGTCAGGCTAGCAATTCTGGATTATGAAACTAGGGACCTCATCATATTAAGGCCGAGAAGTGTCTTCTCCCTGGTTCTCAGTGCTGCCAGCACGTTGCCATCATGGAGTCCAACAGAGCCCATCATATGATGCAGGGCTACTTCCAGTGGGACTTTGTGGGGCTCTGAGCTGGAAGTGTGCCAGCAGCACAGAGAAACAGAACCCAGAGGAATCAGGTGTACAACCCACTCCTCATCCCCAAAAGGCAGAGGAGCCAAAGAGAAAGAATGGACAGACGGGGGAATGTCATGTGAAGGGAGACAACGGGTACCTATGGGAGGTAACAGAGCCTGACAACTTCTTCTGCTGCCCCCTTACTTTACCCCTGCAGATGTGATAAGATTACAGAATTACTGTGGTAGTGCATGCCTTGATTGCATCCAAGTTGCATTACTGCATTTTGGGCATCTTTTGGAAACTGTTTGGAAACTTCAGCAAGTACAAAAGGTTGTTTCAAGGCTGTTGACCAGGGCTGCTCACAGGGAACATGTGACCATTAATTCAAAATAATTTATCCTAGAGATAGACTGTAAAGAAAAGTGTTGTTGTTGTTATTGATGATAATGATGATTATGATGATACTGTTAATCCAATCATTCTTCTGAGAAAGCTCAGGATAGTGTACATGGTCACTACCTCATTTTATTTTCAGAACAATCTTATGAAGTAGATCACATGTGGTTTTAGACTGCAGCTGACCACAAGCTTTGCTGGCTAGGGCAGCTGGGACTGGTATACTAACAACATTTGCATAGGGAGAAAATAAAATCGTGGTTGTGGGACCAGGCCTTTGGTCAATAGACATAAAGCAGCACGTGCACGAAATAGACTGATGAAGAGGATTTATATGAGAATTGGTTTTTATGAATGATTAATGTTTTATACTGTTTTAATGAGTGCTGTATGTAATTTATGCATTTTTATCTAATGATTAACGATTAAGTATGATGGTTTTAACTGTTTAGATAGCATTGAATGTTTGCCAGGTATATGTTTGTTGTAATACACCCTGAGTCCCTTGCAAGGTGAGAAGGGCGGAATAGAAATGCTGCAAATAAATAAATAAATAAATAAATAAACTCCCACGCTTCATCTCACTTTTTGTGTGTTTGATAACGACCCTTAGCTTCTGGGAGAAGGAGTAGAATACGTATTAATTAAATTTCCTTTGCGTTACACATGTCTCAAGGACCCACTCCTTTATGCCATGTTATTCCATCTAAACTCTGCTCCAGCCATTGTCATGAGGGTAGGTCCTTGTTGACACTCTCAGTTAAACATTTCCTTAATTTTAAGAGTGTCAGTTGCACAGATTTTTCATTCACATTAACAACACCACTACTAACTCCTGCATCTTGTCCTTATTCCATGATTGGTTTGTATAACTTTCTAAAAAATGTAGTTGTAATAGTACTATGGTGACATGTTGATAGAATATGCTATAATGTTATTATTATACAACAGTAAACTAAATAAACAAATCAGTCAACAAAAGTCAGAAGTGGGGGTTAAGAGGAGTGGAACATGTTAGAAAAATCATTTTTCCTGCCTAAACACCGGAAGTGGTCTGGAGTTTCTCTATTAGAAATTTATTTGGCAATCGTTGAGGGCACGTTGCCCTAGAAAAAGCAGTATCATTGCAATGCAGGATGAATGCATTTCAATAATGGTATAATGATATGGTTTGATAACATCCTAATATTCAAGAAGAGGGGGAGTTGCTACAAGGCAACGCAACACAAAGAGTGTAAACAATCAGTGAAATAATGAAATTTGTTTAGAAATATCACAACTGGTAATACACATTCATAGGTACATTATCAAAGTATATACAAATAACATATGCATGTAATGCATGCCCGCTGTGGGCTCCTACCCCATACGCCAATGACGTCAGTCAATGTCAAGGTAAATTCGTGTACGAAGGGACAAGATCAAGGGTTCATTGAGTAAGAGGGGGTTTCCAGGTAAGTAAGCAAGGGGAGGAGATACACAGGCCAAACGGGCTGTGTCCCAACTAAGCAGGTGGTCTTCCCCTCCAAGGGAGAGCTGGCAAGCCGTGTTGGAAGTTCGGAGGAGTGATGTATTGCAGAGTTGTTCGCAGGCAGGAACCCAAAACAGTTTCAATTCATGTGGGCGGTAGAACTTATCGCTGGGTCGCCTGAATATATAACTGGGCCGACAGGGATAACACTGTACAATGGTCCCAACTCCCGTTTCGACCCTCCACACCGGGTCTTTCTCAAGGCCATAGATGTAAAGCAAAGCAACTCATATCCATCCTGATGCAAGTGCAAGGTATGTAAACAACGTAGCTAAAGTGAATAGACGGCTTGGATAAGGTATAACACACTCAAAAGCAACTCGTACAATTAATTGACCCGGTGTGGAGGGCACTACAAGCAATGATGTTACTTGGACACATAATGATTTGGGTGTGTTTTGTATGATATTGACATGATGTGTTTTTTTCTTTTGCAAAATATTGTAATAATAGTAACTTTATTCATTTTAACACTGATAAAACATGGTATTTTGACATTCAAGACTTTGTTATGTCTTTATCACTGTTAGAAACACTTTGATTAATTTTCAGACCCTTTGTTTAATTTCATGCTTTTATTGCAAATTGCCCATGCTATCACCCCACCCCCACCCCAGATATTCATGGTACTTTATTGACAATAGCACCCCTTACTTTTTTGGCTGGGTTATCACTAGGAGATTACTAAATTTATGCGCATATGCAAAACCCAAGCAGATTGCTGGATTAATTTATATCAGTTAATGCTTTCTGTCTGGAGTTTACTTCAAATAAAAATCCCGTACTTAAAGCATGAGTAAAATCTCCAAAATGTACGACTATAGTTATTTTAGTGGATAAATTAAACAGGAAGAAAGATGTTGCAGAACTTTTCAAGGGTAAAACAAAAAGTAAAACTAGACACAAAACAGCCGTAAAATAACAATTATGTTCTGAGCCTTTGGTTTTTTACTGTTCCTTGAAAAGTTATGAGTCTCAAAGCTAGAATATGAGTCCTTTTATAGCTGTAGAAATATTTCTTCCAATAGCTTAGGACAGGAGAGATTTCACAGGTGGTAAGGCAGAAAAGAGATACTGATTTTTGGTTATTAACATTTCTATCCTGTTCTATCAGTGAGTCATTGAGTGCACGCAATGTTGTTTGACATCACTTTAACTGCCATGGCTCAATGCTATCGAATCATGGGAATTGTTATTTTACAATGACTTTAGCCTTCTCTGTCAAGGAGTGCTGGTGCCTCACCAAACTCTAGCACTGAATCTTGGCCATTAAAGTGGTGTAACACTAATTAATTTGCATCCAAAGGCAGTAGTTAATAGGTTTCACAAAGACCATCTTTCCTTCAATAATATATCTGAGCGTTTGTTTAGTTTTTAAAGCTGAACATAATAATTGTTGACCAACTTCATACTTTTAATTCCAACTAGTCTTATTTTCAACACGAGAACATATATGGTACAAGTTAATCTAGCTAGTTTTAATCATGAATTTCAAACTTGCTTTTTATGTTTACTCTTTGCTCTGTGTATTTTAATCTGTATTTTGTAGAAATATGTTTGAATATGTGTATTTTATAGAAGGTTTTTAGATGATTATGTGTTTTAGTGATGTTGTAAACCACCTCAAGCTATAAAGAGATGCAGGCCATTAATACAATTATTATTATTATTATTATTATTAACTTGTAAGACATATTTGTTTTATAAAGCATTCTGCTTTGGTGGAAATGGTTGGCTTCAGTATAGTCTTCCTCAATCTATGAGATAATTGTCATAGTTGATCCTGAAAATGGTCTGTTGGTTGCACGCTGCAAGTTGCGTCTGCTTGCTTCTGGAGTAATATAAAAAAACAATGCTCTGTGCCAAGTGAACTTTATTGTATTGCTGTCACATGTGTGGGGTAGAAATTTAGGGGCCACTCAAAAATAGGAAAAAGAGGTCTAACTTAGACGCAACTTTTGCAATCTCACATAACGGCAAAGACCACGATCAGATGGCCCATGCGCCTATCATTCTGCTATCTAATGTGAATTCTAGAAAAGCCAAGCACAATTCTGAAGTTATCTCTTCAAGGGAGCTTATAAGGAAACACATCCATTTTTCCACTTTCCTGACAAAATTTAGGCAACATGTACTTTAGTGTGGATTATACACTTGATCCCAGAAAATCATCTAGCAAACCACACCGTATCCCCAAAAGCAGAATCAGAACATCCATAGAAGTTCAGAAATTTGGAACCATGTGTGGAAACATTACTTACTAAAATTTATGGGATTTATGCACAACACTCTTCCCTATGGACTGTGACAAACACACTGACCCAGTTTCTGCTCTCAGTTTGTTTAACCAGTGTGTGTTGCAGTGATGAGTATCAGATAATCTACTCTTAATATACACGGGAATGTATTTTATATAGAGTTTATAGTTTGAACTTGAGAGGAGCTATCCAAAGTCCTGACCCCTATCCCCAAATTGTGATTTGGACTCAAGTTTGAACTACATCCTGAATTTGAACTCCATCCCATCCAGCAGTCATTGATTTATGTGTTACATGTTTCCAGGTATGTGAGTGATTCCTCCACCGTCACTTTGCAGTATGTGGCTCTTTTTCTGCAGCTGATTCTTGCAAAGAGTTGGCCTTCCTAACGAAACATATTCCCACCCTTAGATTTGCCTTTTCACTGTAATGGATTGTAAGATTTGTCAGTCTCCTTCAGCAGGATATAGGTGCAGTCAAAAACAAGTAAAATGGGAAAAATAATTAAAAAGGTAGAGATGATAGAGAAAACACAAGGATTCCATCCTAAAATGCAGATACCTTAATTAAGCTCATAACTCACTAACTGCCAGGACATTAATATGATTGTGTGTTTCTTTTGATAGCATAGTACCAGTAGGTATTACTGTGGATTTTATCAGTCATGGACTTGCAAAACTTGGCATTCTTATCTGCCTCAACTCTGATCTGTTTGCATTATCCAGAGAAACAGCAAGTCATGTTTAATATTATGGCTTTGCCAGTATGATCTCCATAATATGCTATTTGAGAAGATATATAATTTCTTCAGGCACAACATGAATAGATTCCAAGCCTGGTTGCTGGAGTTATTATTACCACAGAGGTAGTTGGGGGCAAGGGAGTGAGATGTGGCTGATCACACACTTCCTTTGATAGAACAAGATGAATATTCAGTGTGAACACAGACTAGCACACTGAACATTTGATTACTTACCAATGAATAAATGAATGAATGTAAAAGGGTGCCTTCATATCCTGATTGAGGTTTCAGATTTCTCATGGCCTCTGTAGCTCCATTTCATATAGCAACAATCCTTGAAAATAACAGGAAATTATATTTTGAAGATTATTTTATTGAGAATAGGAAAGTGAAAAAATCATTGAGCACTTCTATAGATTCACAAAGTCTTTTGTCTACCAATCCATCTTTTTTGGACTTACCAAAAAGGCTAAGCCAATGTATTTTGCTGCCTCGGGCAAGAAATAAGTTACAATACAACTCTCGTATCTGTAGGGCAGGGGTGCTCATTAGGTAGATCGCAATCTACTGGTAGATCACGTAGGGCGTCCTGGTAGATCACAGGGAGGGCGGGAGGAAGGCTCAATTCTTCCAGTAGTAAGAAATCAGTTTGTGTGTGTCAATTGTAAAATAGGATGTGTGGAAGGGCCCTGGGTTATCTGTGGTCCTTTCCACACAGTTGAATAAAATCCCATGTTATCTGCTTTGAATCAGATCATATGGCAATGTGGACTCAGAAAACCCAGTTCAAAGCAGATATTGTGTTATATGTTTCACATTTCTGTAGTGGGTAGGTAGCTCATTTTGACTTGGTTGTTTTATAAGTAGCTCGCATGCTGAAAAAGTGTAAGCACCCCTGCTGTAGGGGATACATTTTTTGACTGTGGATAATAGAAAATAGAAAGCAGGCAATAATGAAAGGACCAAGGCAGTGACATATCCAGCCCATCCTCTGTTTGGATATTAGCCAGCATGCCAATGCCACACATCAAGAAACATTTTCCTAATATAGAGAGAGATACTTGCAGGAACACCTCTGCAAGTGAGAATCCAAAAGTGGCAGGTTACAACCCTGCATTTTAATCAGTGGCTAAGACTGGATGAGAAACTCTCTCCTGGGCACACAGAAGACCAGGCAACTTGGAAGGGGCTTAACAGACTGTGCTCTGGCACCATGAGATGCAGAGCTAACCTTAAGAAATGGGGCTACAAAGTTGAGTCTATTCTGCCTTGGTTAGACCACACCTGGAATACTGTGTCCAATTCTGGACACCACAATTGAAGAGAGATATTAACAACCTGTTATGTGTCCAGAGAAGGGCAACTAAAATGATCACGTGTCTGGGGAACAAGCCCTATGAGGAGCGGCTTAAAGAGCTGGGCATGTTTAGCCTGAAGAAGAGAAAGATGAGAGAAGACATAATGGCCATGTATAAATATGTGAGGGGAAGTCATAGGGAGGAGGGAGCAAGCTTGTTTTCTGCTGCCCTGGAGACTGGGACATGGAGCAATGGCTTCAAACTACAGGAAAGGAGATTCCACCTGAACATTCAGAAGAACTTTCTGACTGTAAGAGCTGTCCAGCAGTGGAACTCTCTGCACCGAAGTGTGGTGGAGGCTCCTTCTATGGAAGCTTTTAAACAGAGACTGGATGGCCATCTGCTGGGGGTGCTTTGAACTTGATTTTCCTGCTTCTTGGCAGCAGGTTGGACTGGATGGCCCATGAGGTCTCTTCCAACTCTATGATTCTATGTGAGTGTGGAGAAGAGCAAACCACAGACCGCCGACTACAATGCAACCTGAGCCCTGCCACATGCATAATGGAAGACCTTCTCACAGCGACACCAGACGCACTCCAAGTGGCCAGCTTCTGGTCAAAGGACATTTAGCATAATGCCAAGTTTTAAAACTTACTTTGTGTTTTTAAATACATGTTGACTGTACCCTCATCTTGCTTCTGACACAGGAAATAAATAAAAATGGAAAACTAGAAGTTATTAGAAATTTGAAGAACTCCTAGAGAAGTATCTTCCCTAGGAATCTGCCAAGTTCTCCAATGTAAGGCATTTTCTGACAGACCTAGGAAGACCTAGAATTTTTCTAAAGAGGAATTATAAGCGAAACCACAGGTACTGGTCCTGTAGGTATGGAGGGTGGGGGTGGTAGGCCCATAAACTTTTCAGGTTAAAAAACTAGTTTACTCATGAATTTTAACTGGTTAACCAAATCTCCATGTTAAGTCTATGAGATTTGGATATGGGCATTTTCTGTAGTCTGCAGCATGTCAACACTCTTAGAAAAAGCCAGGGAGATGCGCATAGGATCTGTGGAAAAAAAATTCAGATCTTTGACACAGGAAGATATGTGGTGGGGTTTTTAGGGATGGAGAAGTTAAGATTCCTCTCATTTGATTCCTTCACCCCATTTCTGGACTTTTTCCTGCAGTCAGCTTCAAGAAAGGCTTACAAGTCACAGGGAAGTAGTTCAGTGAACAAGAGTTTAACCTGTGGTGTAGAAAAGGGGGGGGGGGGGGGAAATACCTCCAGAAAAACCATCAAATGCACTGGAAGTATATCTTCTGTGATGGACAGATTTTTCCTAATGTGAAGAACCATTTTCAGATTTCTGCAACATTACCAGTGTCGACAGCTACAAATGAAAGATTGTTTTCAACTCGGAAATGTTTGAAAATATACATAAGAAGCACAATGGGGCAAGAAAGACTGATTGGACTTGTACCCTTGAGTGTCCACCGAAGTTTATCGATGGAGCCTGATTACTGTCAAATCGTATTGACACAGTTTTCAAGTGTTTCCAACAGGTGTTGTGGTATTCTTTTGTAACCACTAAATTATCAATTAAGAGTCATTTTTTAGACTTGAAACTTTGTCGCTAAAATAGTAAATTTATTTAATTAAGTCTATATAAAGAGTCTATATAAAAATATATAGTGAGTCATAGAATTTCATGATTCACAAAAAAACCACCCCCAAAATATTATTTTTATGGCTGTGGGCGGGGGGTTGTCAAAGAAGATGACTACACTGACAAATGTCTTTTTAACTTCAAAACTGGCAACAGTACCTATTGCACCACATTTGGTTGGTACAGTCTAATTTAGGAGTGAGTGTAGTCTTGTACAGGGGTCTCATTAAGAATGGTGTATGAATTGCCATGATTGCAGCACCATTTAAAATAATGATTGTGTGAAGAGGACTGGATGCTATTACAATATATTTTAATTATGACAATTTTTCAAATATCTCTGATTTTAAGCTGCCAATGTTCTAGTGACTCCAACAAAAGGATTAAGCTCAATGCTCTATTTTTGTTAAGGCTAAGTAAGAAGAAAGTGCTGCAATAAAATGAGGTGGATTCACTTCCTAACCTTTTTTCCTTTTTGTTTTTGGTCCTAGCTCTTAGCTTCAGCTTGCAAGGATATTTTTAATTTGACGGGCAAATAATGAAATGGATAAATCCATGCTTAAGCCCATAAAAGTTCACTCAGCTGTTCTGAGATCAAGCTTCCAGTTGATTCATAAACATTAAAACTATTCGTAATAAAAGAATAACTTATTGGGGGTTGGGGGGGGCTGGGGGTGGGCGGGGAGAGCCAAGCTAAATGTGACAGAGTAGCTGCAGATATCTCATTGTCTCCTTTTGTTTGCCTTTGGAAAAGAACATGCTGGTAATGGGAGTCAAGCCTTGCAGTCTGAGCAAGCTGAAGTAAATACATGAGAACCAGCTAGTGAAGAGTCAAACATACTTCTAGCTTTAGAATCCAGACAAAAGTCTGCAAAGAGCCTTGCAAACCTGCAAGATTCATGGAGAAACAAGCTTTCAACAAACAACAGCTGAGATCTTAGAATAAAGAGACTCGGTTTGAAAGGGTTTTTTTTTGTGGCAGTCAACAGCATTGTTTTCTGACTGAACTCTGACCCTGCTACTCTTGGATGCTTGGCTTTCCAAACCATTTTTTTTACCTTGGCTGTTTATTCTGGTTCTGATCCCATAATTCTCCAGCTTGACTTTAGTAGTTCAATTTTGGGCTATGGTTTTGGATTATCCGTATCAGTTTTTGTGTAGACTTTATGCTTAACTTCTGAATTCTGACTTTGGCTTTGTTTAAAATAACTTCTGGCATATGACTTCTGAACTGTGCCTCTGATAAAGCAGCATAATTACATCAGGCGTATGGATTGAGCAGACATATACAAGAGTTCTGCTTTTGTCCATTTCATGTATGGCCCAAATAAAGTTTAGTTTGAAAGCCTAATCTGTTAGAATCATAGAATAATAGAGTTGGAAGAGACCTCATGGGCTATCCAGTCCAACCCCTTGCCAAAAAGCAGGAAAATTGCTGTTTACGATAGAACTATACAAAGTAGATATATACCTCACTATTGAAATACATCTGGTCCATAAGTCAAACAAAAAAGAGGGACTCCACACACTGTCACACAATCGGGCCAGAGCTAATATGTTTATTACCTATACCTATTTATTATCTTTTTATTGATATCCTACTTTCCTTGTAACACTGGATTTCAGATGGATATGTGACTAACATGTCACAAAATGTATACTTCAATTAATTTAGTTATAATTCAATATGTGGAGGCTTATTATAGCCTGATCAATTTAGAACAGAGTTGTGGAAGAATTGTTTGAGGCATTTGTAATTTCATTCACATTTCCTACCAACATCATAATGTCATGTTTTACTCTTTAAAGTGAAAGAGTTTGAAAGCAACCCATTACGTATTGTTTGTCTGCTCTGCTGAGACCGAGGCCCCTTCCACACAGCTGAATAAAATCCCACAATTTCTGCTTTGAACTGGGATATATGGCAGTGTAGACTCAGATAACCCAGTTCAAAGCAGATATTGTAGGATTTTCTGCCTTGATATTCTGGATTATATGGCTGTGTGGAAGGGACCCTAGACTGGCAGCCAGAAAGGATCTGGTGGATATAACTCTGAGGGCCCATCCACACAGCCATATATCCCAGAATATCAAGGCAGAAAATTCCACAATATCTGCTTTGAACTGGGTTATCTGAGTCCACACTCAGATAATGTGGGATTTTGTGCCTTGATATTCTGGGATATAGGGCTGTGTGGAAGGGCCCTGAGTTATCAATGTGTATTAGTTTCTGTGTCTCTTTCTCCTTTCCCCATGCCATGAAATCAGTTCCCCACTGTTTCTCTGTATCTTCTTATGTCCACAATCTCAAATGGGAAACGCAGAACAAAAAACATAGAATACCTATCTTGAATGTTCCTGTCCATGGGGATGGAAGTGGTTCCCCATTTCACAGTTCCATTTAAATTCAAAGTATGGATAATATTTTTTCACGTGCCAGTTACAAAAATGCTTAAAACCAGACAATTGATTCTTGAGCTAAAGCCTTGGGTTGATGGATTGGATTTTATGACAAGTGAGGACCTACAATTGCAAGTATTTTCATGGTACCTATATACAGTAGGATGGTGGCACACTGTGTAGAAATGTATGTTCTTTGAATCCTTGGTTGTTATTTGTGACACATCATACACACATGCTTAAGATCTGTGGCTAGGAGCAACAAATGTGCACATTAATTTCAACCAATTTTTTTGCAAGCACTGTTGAACTGATTCACTCATGGTGCCATCCCTTAATGTGCCTTTACTCTCCATGCAACCTCTTTCAATCTGACTACTTTTTCAATGTTTCTTTTGAGAAAACAAAACAAAAAGGAAAAATCATATTGAGAGTGCCTCTGGGCTGTTGACACATATGACAAAATTAGTAGGTATACCTAATGTTCCTTGAAATGAAGCTTTTACCCTGTACTACAAACACAAAGGTTTATGAGATGGTGATTCTGTTTCTGATAGCGACATTTTCTACTTATATTTCCATCATTCCTTTTTCGTTATCATAATTTTTTTAACCAAACAGAGAGAAAGAGGGAGAGAAATAAAGAGGTGAAATATATGTACTTTGGATTGTTTGCATTACGCGCTATCTTTTCTGGAAACACACTTTGTGTAGCCATAATAAACCTGTTCCCTTTACAATAGTTTCTGGTTTAGAGAGAAGTCTTTTCCTGAACCTACAACAACTTAGAAAAGGGGAATATAGAGAGATTACCTCATGCCTAGATGGTATAAAGGGATTTATTTTAATGAGGAAATGCAGAAGGTTGAACAGGCTGTGGGCCATTAGAAGTTGCCCATTCTTGCCATAATAAATGAATGACAAATCCCTTCTATTCTGCAAAGAAAAGTCCACTTCTGTGTTGCCCAATTCCACCTATAATGTTCCCACCATTTCAAGGCCTTCTTTAAGTGAAAATGTGGAGATTTTGTGTAACAAATGGGAACTGAATGAACAGGTATTGATCACAAACCTACTTTTCAGAAGTATACACAGCATTTGTTGGATTAAATCCATTAATGGCTTTTGTCATCTCAGAAATAATATGTAGAATTGGGGAAGTGGATTTTTTTTAAGTTGTGCAGTACATGACACGAATATGATGCTCGTTGTGTTAGGTTGAAACAAAAGGAAACAAGGCAAATGCAAAAAAACCCTTAAATAATGCATTTACCGCATATTCCGGGGTACTAGATGGCTTTTTAGGCCTGAAAAATCTTATTAAAAGTTGGGGGTCGTCTAATACGCTGGTATAAAATTAAAATACGTAATAATAATTAAAAGAAAATAATAAAATCCAACTACTGTACCTTAGGTGTGAGGGAGGAGGAGGCCGGAGGAAGGGCACAGGGAGGAGGAGCAGCAGGCTGTATTGCCATGGAGACTGGCCGGGTGTGATGGCCTGCTGGGCTGTCCCCGTGGCCCTGCTCGCCTTTGGCCCAAGGAAGTGCCTTCGGTGCCTTCTGCTTCCTTTCTTCCCTCCCTCTCTCTTTCTGTCCACCTGGAGTTTCCACAGCAGAGGGTCCGAGAGGAGTGGCAGGCCCTCTAAGGTGAGGCCTTGTGCACCAGCAGTCAAAGGAAAAGGCGAGGTGTGGCCCCGGGCTGCAGTGTGCCCGAGATAGGTTCGCTGAGGCACTCTGAGAGCCATAGTTTATTGGCTGTTATGGCTCCCAGAGTGCCACAGCAAACCCATCCCAGGCGCCCCACATCCCAGGGGCTGCTGTTCCTCTCGGACCCTCTGCTGCAGAAACTCCAGGTGGACAGAGAGAGAGAGGGAGGGAGGAAAGGGAGCAGAAGGAGTGTGCACACGCTCACACGAGGGACAGCGGCGCGCCCGGGATGGGTTCGTTGAGGCGCTCTGGGAGCCGTAGTTTCCTGGCTCCTGGGGCTGCGGGGAGTCATTGTCCGAGGGCGTTTCCTTGGGCAAGCCCAGTGGCCTTCAGAGGAGGTGGGTGGCAGGGGCCACAAGGACAGCCCAGCAGGCCATCACCCCCAGCCATCACTCCATGGAATGCGGAATCGTCTTAAATGGCAAGTATATCCCTAACTCTGTATTCTGGAATACATAATATATTTTATTTACTTTCTCGACCCAGGAGGGGAGTCAGCAAAATTCAGCAAAAATTCAATGTCGCACAGGTAAACAGTTAGACGCATCTCATATAAACAATCTAAGTATATAAGCAATTAAAACACATAACAATCTATCAAGCAGAATGAAACCACATATAAAATGCCGAGTCATGATCTCATGTCCAAATCATTTTCAAAAATCCATACTCCATTATTCAAGCTGTTGAAGTTCCATTCCGTAGTTGCCTATTCACCAGATCTTAAGTTTCTTTCTAAAAACCAGGAGGGATGGGTTCATGACATTGCCTGGCATCCTGTTGGTGACATTCATCAGTGTAAGTCACTTTACTCTGGTAGTTGTAGGTTTCTTTTTTTGGGGGGGACAGTGAAATTGACACATTCAGTTCATGATCGCATAAGTGGAATTCTGTATGAGTAACCAATGCTCAAATACACATATTTTAAACCAATGAAGACTGAGGAGCAATATCTTGAGGCTTAGATATCTCTTTGCAGTCTATAGTTGTCAGTGCAAAATTAGGCGTAAACATAATTTCAGATACGGAATCAATCGTGCAGCAGTGTGAATATATGCAATTCACTGCAGTGGTAGAATAGCTCACACAGTGATTGTTTATGCTATGCCACCCAATGGAGGACACTGGTCACAGTTGAAAATTTAACATAGAAGAAATTGTATATACATTTGATTTTGCATGGATGTGCCAATGCATAATTACAGTGTTTGGCAAATTCCACTATAGAGCAAATTTCTAACTAAAATGATCATTCTGTTTTTATATCTCCCATTTAGCTTGTATTTAATAAATATGGAGTACTTTATCTTCCTTTAAAAGTATGTACTTGTATCAAAGTGGCCAAAAACCAGAGATAACCACCAATTATCTATTGATTAAATCATGTTTACCATCTTTTACCAAAGTAATTACACAGATGCAACATGGTCATTTATGGCCTGTAAACATAGTAAAATGAGGTGTCTAGGTTTATGGTCTTCTCTATAAAAGCCAAAAAGAAAGCCAGAAGTTAATAGATATCATTGCACAGTGTTCATACTGAACTTAATTTTGCTGTGAAAGATTCTGTTTTGGAAATTCCATTGTATATTTTGTCTTCAATAAATTATGTATTCAAAATATGATACATTTTTTTCTGTGTCAGAAGCGACTTGATAAATTGCAAGTTGCTTCTGGTGAGAGAGAATTAGCCGTTTGCAAGGACGTTGCCCAGGAGACACACGGATGTTTTACCATCCTTGTGGGAGGCTTCTCTCATGTCCCCGCATGGGGAGCTGGAGCTGACAGAGGGAGCTCATCCGTGCTCTCCCCGGATTCGAACCTTTGACCTGTCAGTATTCAGTCCTGCTGGCACAAAGGTTTAATCCACTGTACCATTATGTTTACTTGAATGTTTTTGTATATATAAACATACATATCAACATATAAAACTTTTCGCATCCATTATATACAAGCTTTTACCAAATGGTCTATAGTAGGACCCACATAATATTGTGTTGAAGGTTTAAAATTCTTTATTCATTTTTCTTTTCTTAGTCTCATTAAAGCAGATTCAATAAAGTAATGAGATTTATGTAAACACTGACTCAATCAGCATGTGTCCATAGGTTCCGTGGGACTACTCTAGCTTGGCTATTATGAGAATTCAACTCATAGCAAAAATCTACAACCAATGAAGGAAGACCTTTGCCTCTTTCTTGTTTCTTTCTTTTACTTACCTCCTCTCATGTCTTCTCAGGTGTTCACTAATCATCAAAACAAGAGATTGATTAAGAACATTACAAAATCTAAAAAAGCAGTGGGAGTAGAAAACAAACTTAATATATACATAAAATAAATACATAAATAAATAACTTTATTTATATTCTGCCCTATCTCCCCAAAGGGACTCATGTATAAGTCTAGACATTTTAGAACTGTCCTCTTCTGAACTGGTAGAAGGCAAGGTATAAGCCCACCCTGGGAGAACATAAAAAAGCAGCAACCCCCTGCAGTGTCCCTGCTATGATGCTGCTTCTGGCCTTTTTGAATTCCTGGATGAGAAATTGAATCAGTGGCGGGTGGGCCCCTGTGGCGGCATTCCCCTCTCCATGGAATAATGCTCTACTTATTCATGGCCCACATGAAAGCCCATAATTTTGGCCACCAAACTTGCTCTCAACATACACATGAGATTAACTTAGATATGAGTAAGCATGGTAAACATGTACTAAGGCTCATTGAAATGACATCAACTTTCCCACTTTCATTTCCCCCCAAAATGGGTTGGAGTTCTTCTTGCATGACAAAAGGATCTTCCTGAGGATTTGTTGTTAGTGTGACTATTACCTGTGACAGATCATGTTGGGCTTGCCAATCAAAGGAAAGTACAAAAGAGGGGAAGAAAGGCATGTGACAGCTCTGTGTTTTGTTTTATTTATTTTGCAGAGTGCACTGTAGTTTTTTATTTTCATTGTAGATGGAGCAGATCAGATGGAGAATGCTGAGGTGCATATTAATCATAACTCCCTACCTGAAAAATGGAGAAAGCTACTTGATACTCAGATACTTGTCTGTCATATGCCAGAATGATTTAGCCCTGTTCCACATACTTATGAGACTGAGCAACTTTTCTAGACACCTTTCAACATCCAGCATACATAACACAATCTATCATAGGCAAAACTAAGTTTTTTCAACTTGTTTCCTTAAAATATTGCCTGTTGCCAACATTTCTTATTCAGAACAGATGATGGTGATAATAATGATGATAAAACAGTTTTAATATAGAAACATACCATACCTAACCTGATTTTCTGCTCTCGGTAATTTATTACATTAAATAAACAAATAAACAAAAGGATGTTTTGCTGCTCTAGAGAATAGGACATGGATCGATGAATTCAAATTGCAGTAAAAGAGGTTCCACCTAAATGTTAGGAATAAATTCCTGACAGCCTGAGCTGATAAATGGTAGAATATGCTGCCTCAAAGTGTGGTGGGGTCCTTAGAGGTTTTAAACAGAGGTTGGCTGTTTAACGTATTAAGGTTAAGTAAAGGTTTACTCTTGACACCACAAAGGCCATGCTGTCCAACCCCCTGCCATCCAGGAAAAGCACAATCAGAGCACCCTGACAGACAGTCATCCAGCCATCAGAGAAGGAAACCCACCACATGCACAGCTAGAATATTTTACAGTCAAACTGTTCTTACAATCTAAATGCTCTACTTAATGTTTAACTGGAATCTCTTTTCTTAAAGTTTGAATATATTGCCCTGTGTCTTAGTCTCCAGAACTACAGAAAACCACTTGGCTCATCTTCAATATGACATCCTTTCAAATATTTGAAGATGGCAATCATGTCCCCTCAACATTTTCTTCTTCAAGCTAACCATATCCAGATTTTTGGAGAGTTTTTGATTTATTGCTTACATTTATGGAAATACTAGCTGAGGACCCGGCGGTGCCCGGGTTATTTGAGGAAGGCATTGTGTGCCAAGGTTGGTTCCTATTAGATGTGTATGTGGCTTGCAGTGGTCTCAGGAAGTTAGTGAAGGTACTGCAAGTCCCATTGGCCATGGTCCATCCCCCTCCCAACAGCACCAGGATGTAGAGTGGGTCATGGGGGCTCTTAGTGCCACGTTTGGTGTTGATCATTCATTGGATGAGGGTCGCAGTAGTCTCAGAAGGTGAGTGAAGGTACTTCAAGTCCCGTCATCCATGGTCCATCCCCCTCCAAACAGCACCAGGGCTTTGTGTGCCAAGTTGGTCTTGATTAGTCATTGAATGAGGGTCGCAGCAGTCTTGGGAAGTGAGTGGAGGTACTTCAAGGCCCATCATTCATGGTCCATCCTCCTCAATACTGCACCAGAATGTAGAATGAGTCATGGGGGCTCTGTGTGCCAAGTTTGGTCTTGATCAGTGTTTGGATGAGGTTGGCAATGGTCTGGTGAAATGAGTGGAGGTACTTCAAGTCCCATTATCCGTGGTCCACCCTCCGAACTGCATCAGGACGTCCATTTGGTCATGGGGGCTTTTTGTGCCAAGTGTGGTCATGATTATGCACTGGATGAGGGTCGCAGCGGGCTTGGGAAGTGAATGGAGGTACTTGAAATCCCATCCTTCATGGTCCATCCTCCTCTAAACTGCAGTAGGATGGAGTGTGGGTCATGGGGGTACTGTGTGCCAAGTTTGGTCTTGTGGTTCAGGGCCGCCTTGGTCTGTGGGGAATGAAGAGTTTGAAAGTACTACAAATCTCATAACCTGTGATGGTACTTCAAGTCCCATCATCCATGGTCCTCCCTACTCCAAACTGCAGTAGAATGAATCATGGGTCATAGGGGCTCAGTGTGCCAAGGTTGGTTACTGTTAATTCAGGCCATACACAATGTCCCATTAACTGAGGCCTAGTCAGGGAAATCAAGTTAATGAAGCCGTACTGTAAATTTTGGGCCTGGTTTGTGATTTGTAGGGCATACAGTGTTTTCTGGGAAGTTAATTGGGTGAAGGTACTGCAAATCCCATCATTCGTGGCCCATCCTGTCCTAAACTCTCTTTTGGGACCTGTAATGTTCTGGCCTGCTCTGCTGGTAATTGGTAACTTTAAAAGGCCAAATGGCAGGCAGCCGTTTTCTAAAAGCTGAGGGGAGGAGAAAACAGGAATCCATTTTGTTTTCACAGAGCCAAGTGGGGAGGAATGTGGATGGTGCATTTCCCCCCCTCAGTGGGAAGAAATCCTGTTGTTTGAATGTAGAGGCCTGGATTCTGGGATGCTGGCTAATCAGTGGCAATCAATGCCCTCTGTCTGGTGCCTTAGAATTTTGGAGTGGCGAGGCTGGCCAATCAAAGGACTTTATGCAAATAGCTGCCACATTTTTCCCCTCAGTGGGAAGAAATCCTGTTGTTTGAATGTAGAGGCCTGGATTCTGGGATGCTGGCTAATCAGTGGCAATCAATGCCCTCTGTCTGGTGCCTTAGAATTTTGGAGTGGCGAGGCTGGCCAATCAAAGGACTTTATGCAAATAGCTGCCACATTTTCCCCTCAGTGGGAAGAAATCCTGTTGTTTGAATGTAGAGGCCTGGATTCTGGGATGCTGGCTAATCAGTGGCAATCAATGCCCTCTGTCTGGTGCCTTAGAATTTTGGAGTGGCGAGGCTGGCCAATCAAAGGACTTTATGCAAATAGCTGCCACATTTTTCCCCTCAGTGGGAAGAAATCCTGCTGTTTGAATGTAGAGGCCTGGATTCTGGGATGCTGGCTAATCAGTGGCAATCAATGCCCTCTGTCTGGTGCCTTAGAATTTTGGAGTGGCAAGGCTGGCCAATCAAAGGACTTTATGCAAATAGCTGCCACATTTTTCCCCTCAGTGGGAAGAAATCCTGTTGTTTGAATGTAGAGGCCTGGATTCTGGGATGCTGGCTAATCAGTGGCAATCAATGCCCTCTGTCTGGTGCCTTAGAATTTTGGAGTGGCGAGGCTGGCCAATCAAAGGACTTTATGCAAATAGCTGCCACATTTTTCCCCAGGGGTAAGAAATCCTGCTGTTTGAATGTAGAGGCCTGGATTCTGGGATGCTGGCTAATCAGTGGCAATCAATGCCCTCTGTCTGGTGCCTTAGAATTTTGGAGTGGCAAGGCTGGCCAATCAAAGGACTTTATGCAAATAGCTGCCACATTTTTCCCCTCAGTTGGAAGAAATCCTGTTGTTTGAATGTAGAGCCTGGATTCTGGGATGCTGGCTAATCAGTGGCAATCAATGCCCTCTGTCTGGTGCCTTAGAATTTTGGAGTGGCGAGGCTAGCCAATCAAAGGACTTTATGCAAATAGCTGCCACATTTTTCCCCTCAGTGGGAAGAAATCCTGTTGTTTGAATGTAGAGGCCTGGATTCTGGGATGCTGGCTAATAGAATTTTGGAGTGGCAAGGCTGGCCAATCAAAGGACTTTATGCAAATAGCTGCCACATTTTTCCCCTCAGTGGGAAGAAATCCTGTTGTTTGAATGTAGAGGCCTGGATTCTGGGATGCTGGCTAATAGAATTTTGGAGTGGCAAGGCTGGCCAATCAAAGGACTTTATGCAAATAGCTGCCACATTTCCGCCCTTCCGCCCTCCGCACACATACAAACATTCCGTTTTATTAAGGTATACAGATAATATTAAAGGTTTCATACATACATCCAGAATTCTTTCTTCCCAGGAAGCCAGAATGGCCCCTTCCCTGCTGTCCTTCCTGTGACAGGCTAAAACCTTTTTATTCAGGCAGGCTTTTAAAGAAGAAGGTGTTTAAGATCTAGCCGGGGGGTGCTGTGGTTTTAACTTTGAATATGTTTTGATGGATTTTAACTGATTTTTAAAGTACTGTTTGAGTTCAATTCTTTTTTAATTTTTGTATATTTGCATATTTTAAAGTATGTGCTAATGCTTTTATGTCAAGCTGCTTTGAATCCCCTTTGGAGAGATAAAGTGGGTATAAATAAATATAATAATAACAGCCAATAGAATCTCAGGGGTTAAACCTAAACATTGAGCTGCTGAGCTTGCTGGCTGAAAGGTTAGTGGTTCCAATCCAGGGAATGGGGTGAGTTCCTGCTGTTAGCCCCAGCTTCTGCCTACCTAGCAGTTCAAAAACATGCAAATGTGAGTAGAGCAATAGGTACCGCTTCGGCGAGAAGGTAATGATCCACATGATCTTGGAGGTGTCTATAGATAATGCCGGCTCTTCAGCCTAGAAATGGAGATGAGCACCACCCCGCAGTGTTGGACACAACTAGAATGTCAAGGGAGACCTTTACCTAGGATCCTCAGGGATGTAGTTTGATGACGCCCTGGAGGACTCTGACTGAGAATTCAAAATGCCCCTCTTTAAACTGTAAATCCCAAAACTCCACACAATGGGGACTCTTGCTATAACCATGTAGTGTGAGAGACCCTATGTCAAACTTCAGATTTTATATTTCTTTTGCTGGTTTTGTACACTAACGAGTTTGCTTCTCTTTAAATTGTGTTACAAACCACCAACAGCACCAATAAATACCTTATTTTCAACTGAACTGATTTTTTGGGCTGGATGTGAACTTTCTTTTTGTAAACCAGTTCACGAACTATAAGAGCCCAGTCCAAATCAAATGCTGATGAATCAGTTAAAAGATTTCTCTTGCAAGTGAAGGGAAGTAGATTTGGGAACATTGCTCTTTTTAAAGTGAGGTTAACAGGCACTGACCAATTCATGTTTTGATTGATAAGCAGAAAAGTAGCCTGAATATTGGGCACTATAGGATGACTGATGTGGGACCCATATGGTTCTCTGTGACTGAGGGTGGGATGAAGTCATCTGCCTCCAAGATGGGCATGACTTTCTCTGCTCAACCCCCAGGACCCCAACAATTCCTTAATAATAACCACATAGAGCTAGATACCCATGTCCTTCATCCACATCCCATATGAAACCAATAAAAAAGTTGCAAAGCAAGACTCAAACAATATAGAGAGAGGGTGGGTGGGATGAAGCACTGGATAAAAACTATCTCTAGAGAACCAGACATATATCTCCCCATTAAATTGGAGAGAAATCTACATCCAGGTCATCCTGGCTCATCTCACAAGGCAATGAGTTTGATCTGCAGAGTCTAAACTTTTCAGTGGAAGAAGCCTCTTTGCCACCAATGCCCTGAGCTTCACAACACTCACCCAATTATGCTTATTTTACTCAAAATGCCTCCCAATACCCTCTGGTGTGTTGTGGAGGTCTTTGTTTGAAGCTGCAAGTCCCCTAGAGAGTGTCTGTTGGCATTTGGGGGGCAAAATAGTTTTTGATTTTTTTCCCAGTGGGCATGGAGTCATCCAAGGATTCTGTGTTTCACAAAACAGTTTACATTTACTCTTCTGTTTTGATATGGAAGCAGTTTAACCCATGGTAGCAAACTGTATTTAACACCCCCCTCACTTCCACTGGTGAAATAAGAAGTGGACAATCCTTGCATACTTTCCTAAATCTGCTGTGGAAGATTGGGGACAACCCTCCTTAAGCAATTTTTGTGAAGTGCAAAGGACAATTGAATTGCTTGGTTTCTTTTTTGCTTAAGGAACCTTCTGTTGGCAGAGGACATTCTACTCCCAGCATGAGGTTCTTATTTGAGTTCCCAATTCATGCAAATAGCTGAGGTCTATCTGAGGTCAATAAATACATAATTGGCACATGATTGCTCTGAGACATAAAATCTTTCACAAATTTCAACAAGTAATGATTGGGTTTTGGTATTAATCTAACTTTAAATACTTCATTTATTATATCTATATTCATTTTGCAAAATCTTTTTGCTCTTCCACATGACCTCAATTCCACCAGGGGTATTCTTATGTCCTATGGATTTTGTTTCAGCATAAATGCTACTAAGGTCATTTTTAGCAAGACTTGCAAAATAACTTTTAGTTAGCAAGGTCACATGGAGAAAATGCTGAGTATAATCCATATGGTGTAAGTTTGTCTTTGAACATTAGGCTATCATATGTTAGCTAAACTAATTTGTAATTGATCTGTAAAGTAATTTTAAAGTCTACCTGCTCCCAACTGGGAAATTCATCCATAGGTCCTGCTCTATGCTTTCATTAAGTGAAACAGAGCAAAAGGCTTCCTCTCAGTATTTCTGGAATTATATAATGCATATAATAATTGGGTTAACGCTTTCTTTGCCATCAGTAGTAGCTAGTGGTTCTTAAGTTAGCAGTTCTGCTTTATTCAGAACTATAAAAGAGCTATCCAAGGTGCTGAACCTAATTTGGAGGATAGAGTTCATATTAGTGGATTGGTGGAACAATATACCAAGGAAAAAATCATTCTCAAGGCACATGGGTAGTAGAACTAGTTAATCAAAGGGTTAAGGTCACTTGGTGCCTAGAGTGGCCAGACCGGAAGGACACCTCCAGTCAAAGGCTGTCCTGTCTGTGGGTGGAACTGAGATAAGGAGTTTATTAAAAATCAGCTATTGAGGCCTGGTCTGAAGAGGAAGAGGGGGACCCTTTGGTGATGGGGCATGATACTTTTGAAGTAGAGTGAATGGGAGCCCACCAATTCTGTAGTGCCTCGGGGATAAAGTAATTCTTCTCAGGATGGTTAAATAATCTTTATTGGAAATGTTTAGTTTTTTTAAAAAAAAATCAGGACAGTAGCAAAAGGGAAAAAAAGAAATAAACAAAACAATTTCCTCAAAAACAAAGCAAATACACAAAAAGAAAAAAATAGTAATAATAGAATAATTAAAAAGAAAGAGAAAAAAGATAAGAGAAACAAAACAAAAACAACACTCTATATATAGATAGACAAGAAAATTGTTTTGACTTCATGGTATCTTCCTGAGGTCTTTTTCTTTTTTTCTTTCTTCCCAGGATGATGGGAATTGCTTCACAGACAGATCTGATTGTGGTGAGGATGTTTCACATGCAGTGCAGAGGCTTGACCTGACCCTAGGAATTATGCAAGGGAGGAGAGAGAGGCTAGATTGTTGCCTTTTTCTCAGTGCCTCCAGTTAAGGTACTGTAGGCAAAGGCAATTAAGGTTCTCACAGCATCTCAAAAATAAACAAAATGCTAGGTGGTAGATCATTAATGTCCTCATGGAAATTAATGGTTCTCTGTGACTGAGGGTGGGGTGAAGTCATCTGCCTCCAAGATGGGCATGACTTTCTCTGCTCAACCCCCAGGAGAAAGTCATATCCCAATGAGATCTTGAGTGACAACAAAATCTCTTCCCTGTCATATTGCATTGTGCAGTATTCAACAGCTGAGGCTCAGAGGAAATTGCTTGACACATTTTTGCAAAGATTTACTCTCCTCCAGTAGCACAGTCTATGTATCCTATTTGGTAGCATCATGCTTTCCTAGCATAGACTCTCTCTTTGTTTATTATATAGTTACGACAACCTTGTGGGGATGATCTAGGGTTAACAATGATGCATTGTGGTGGTACAGCTAGATGCCACTGTCAGTCATACTCTTCGGTTACATGAACCAAGTGCCAAACTCTTTGGAATATTTAAAACTGCAAAATATCGGCACTTCAGGAAATACTAAGTCCATAAACCTGTTTATCAAGCTATATTTCACATTTTAGAAAATGTACAATCATATTTAGTACTGTACAAATCAAATGAAGAACTGCTATAAACTGGAACTTTGAGAATTTCACATTAACCTTTAGTCTCTATAGCAATTTTACATAAATGAAGATATAGAAGTCCTACTGGTGGAAAGCTACCTGCTTCATTTGAAAGTGTCTGTAGTAAGTTGAAATCTTCAAAAGGAAGAAAAAAGATGCATGTTTCAAGCGATCAAACAGTATTGTGTGACAAATCAGTTTGCTTTTTCCTGTACTTCATCCGAACAGCAAGAACAAAGGACTCAGCAAAGGACTCAAGTGTTTGAAGCTTTTTTATTTAGAAAAGTATGGCTTGAGTTGGGACATGACAGAGATATATAATGTTATGACTGGCTGGAAAGAGCAAATAGGAGTTAAAAGATTTATCTCTGGAAATATTACAACTTGAGGTCACTTGATGAAGCGGCTCAGAACTGATAACAGGAAGTCATTCCTCACACAGCATAATTAATTCACAGAACTAGAAAATGTGATGTTTGGAGTGGTGTTAACTTCACCACACTCCACCTACTTTCTTTTGTGATTCTAAGAAAGAAGGAATGGAAACAGTAACTGGTTGAAAAAAAATACAAAGGGGAAATGAGGAGGGGAGAAGTGTCTCTGGTCCCATCCTCTTCTGGCATGAGGCTCTAAGAGAACAACTCAGAGGGGACGTAACTCTGGCTGCATTAGCATTTGGCAACTGGAAATGCACAAGGAACAGACTTAGATTCATCCCTTTAGAAATTTATTCAGCTCATCTTTGTCAGCCCTGATGTCTCACCACCTCTAGGGCAGCAATTACTTCACCCGTTAATCAATATCTGGCTTCTGATCTGAATTAGGAATGCTGTATTACCATCAAGGACAGTGATGGTGAACCTATTAGAGGCAGAGCCTAAACTGAGAGGAGTGGGGGTTGAGCACTTGGGGTGGCAAGTGGAGGGTGGTGGTGGTGAGCAGGAATGTATGTGGCAAGCGTGAGGGGGACGATTGGTGAACAGGAGGGGTGTGAATGAGCGGGCGGGTGGGCAGGCAAGTGGGCAAGCAAGCAAATAGGTGGGCAGCTGCACTTGTGCCAGGAGAGAAGGTGCTGTGTGCCCCTTCTGACAAGCATGCCATAGGTTCACAAACACAGATCTAGAGGATTTTACATGCCATTTTGTACATTACAGAACAAATCTTGGAAGTATGCCTGAATTTAATCAACTAAAAGAAAGATGCAGACTGAAGCCTGCAAAATTTTCTACTGCAAGATCAAACCTCTCACAAAGATATCAGCTCTTTGTGCTTCTGGATGAGTATAGGATATAACTGGTAATATATCCAGGAAACTGAGCGGGCAGTTGAGGTGGATACAGCTTCCTTTCCTCAGGATTCAAGTTTTTGGGTGCATCTACAATGTAGAATTAATGCAGTTTGATGCCAGGTGAACTGCCATCTCAATACCATGGAATCTTGAAATTTGTAATTTGGTGATGCACCTGTACTCTTTTACAGGAGAGGCTAAAATGACAACTTCCTTTTTTAAAGCATTGAGCCATGGCAATTAAAGTGGTGCCAAACTGCATCAATTCTACTGAACAGATGCAATTGTATAGTGTAGATACAACCTTTGTTTCTCTCATTCTTTTAATTCTCTTTAAAATAGTATTGGGTCCCAGCATCATTAGTTTGAAGTACATTGCTATTTTTATCAGATTTTGTTAGTCATGAAAGGGTCATTGTAAAGGCAACAGAAAGGTTTTTGCATATTTAAAGTGCAATGCAAATTATCTAAAGCTTTTCCTACCAGTTCTGCAAAAATGTCATAAAAGGATATAAATTACAGTTTAAAAAACAATCTCAGGAATACCCAGGAGAACTTGACAATTTAACCCCAGTCTTAAAAGCCTTTTTTTGCAAGATTAGTATAGAATAAAGATAAAAAAATTAAAATCCATTGTGCTTTGGCATTTCTTCATAGTTTTTTTGGCAGCTAGCTGCTGAAACCTTGAAAAGTCCCAATTCCTTTAGACAGCATTGCATTTTAAATATAACCCTTTAAGTATGTGGCATTCAGAATTAGCTATATTTCAGAGCCTGTGATTTCTACATGGGTTTATAGTTCTAAATTAAGACAAATTATAGAGGCAGCTAGGAAAAAAGCAGTGCAAAGAAGGGAGCAAAAAATCTTGCAGCAATTAAGCAGCAAGACTACGATGTGCTAATGATAGTTCAGCATAGAAAAATGCCATAACACAACTTTAAATGAAAAGGAGATAAAATGGCAGACGTTATAAGCCTACATTTTATTATTTGCTTCCCAAAATTTACTTACCATATGAGTTGAAATGCCTTTCAACAATTCATTCAGCGAATCTAGTTGGGACTGGTAAAATTCTGGCCATAACATGCTGAAAAATATGTTCATACCTTTAATTTCTCTTCTATTTCCGTATACTAATAGATTGGAGAGCATGACTGGCCCACTTTCTGGAACTTTTGAAAAGGTTACAGTATATCTCAATATTTCTTGAAAAACCCAGTTGGAGTAACAAATAACAATGAGAGTACCATACAAATAAGACTCTTGCTAATTGCTATGTACTAACCTCAGAAAAATGGTCGCCCTGAATATATGGCCTATATGCTCTCACTTCATGAGCTGCTGAAGGAATTTAACCACATTAACAAAGAAAGACTATTTAAAATCTCTCATAAAAAGAACTTTATGTGAGTTGATGAAACTGATCACATTGTACATATGTTTTTCAGAATTATGAAGAGTAAATTACTTGTTCTTTATTGTTCATCTGCGTGGCATATTTTCTTTCTCTGGCAAGGCAGTATGTGGGCTGATCAAACGTGAACTAAACATGGTTGATTTTTTTTAACATTATGCCACACTATATATGACAAGCAAGACCCCAATAATCATTGGCCCATTAGGGTTTTTTGGGCATTGACTCCATTGAAAATATTTGTTAAATAAATCAGAGGATTGGGAATTTACAAACCATATCATTCATTCTAAATAGCCTGGCATTAGGAAAGGGTAGAACACTACTGACTCTTTAACTTTTTTTTAGCTCAACAAAGACTTGCTGGTCCTACCAAACATCTGTTGGTTGCCTTTGCTGACTTAGCAACCAATTTTATCTCAATTGATAGAAACTTGTTGAGGAATAGGAGTTAACATTTCTGGCATATTAACTGATTCCATTCTAATGAATAAAGGAGCAAAACAAGGTTACATTTATATTTGAATGACCTAATTCCAGCATTGTCTAGTTTGGATATTTCCCCAGCTTCAGTTGGGTCAAAGAAGTAACCGATTGTTTTATATGCTGATTATATAGTTTTAATGTCACTTACTTGTATATATTTGAGATACTTGATTTCTAAGCTCAGCATATTTTGTTCTAACAAAAACCTCTGAGCATTAACTGTACCAAAACAAAGGTAGTGTTTGGAAAAGAATATTCAACGGGCTATCAATGATCATAAGACTGATCAATGCTGGGAATTTAAGTACCTGGACACTCCTTTTCCAGATAATCTCCTGGTGGTTCCAGCTGGCTGTTCCAGCCCTGAAATTTTTCCAAAGTGAAACAATTGCCCAGATTCAGGATGACACACTTTCTGAGAATGGGATGATTTCCAAATGGCTACACTGAAGGCCCTTCAGAATACATTTCTCAAGAAACTGTTAATACTTCCATCTGGCAGTCCTACAGCTCTGATTAAGGTAGAGGTTGGCTTTCTTTCTATTAGATATTGTGTCATTTTATTTTATTTAACCATTGGACAACAATGTTGAAAGATTGCTCAGTTAGAGTTTTCCCCAACTCATGTTTTGGACAGCTCTCAAATTGATGGTTTGGAGTTCAAGATATCAAAACTTGCTTCAATTATTTCCTCCTCTACTTGACACTTTTTTCTTTCTAGAATTCAACAGAGAAGCTTCGTGAATATATTTTTGATCATGCCATACAATTGGACAGAAAAACGATTAAGAACTCTTATTTCTTAAAATTTCTATATATTTGACCATCAACAGGTTATTTATGTGACAAAGCTCATATTTCCAAAACAGGCAAGCTTTTAAAACACTCCATCATCAAACCATGCCCTCTACTATGATGTATTAATGGGGCTCCAGAAATTGAGGATTTGCCATGCTATTTGCTGTCCTATTCATTATATTCTGAACCAAAAGCCAAATTCTTCAGATTCTATTCTGTCTGAAATATGCAGTCTGTCCAAAAATCAATGAGAATGATTTTTTTGCACAGTTTAGAATGGGCAGGAAAGTAGGAGTTGAGACAGGTGAAGACATAGTTTGACTTTCTTCTGTTGAGTCCGCCCCTTAGCAAAGCACATAGTAGCTTTTGTGTTTTGTCATGGGCCAAAATGTAAAGGAATATGGAGCACCGTCATTCAACTTCAAGAACTGGAGCAATGTTGTTCATCATGTAAAGGCTGTTCTGAGCACTTCCCCACCGCACAGCCCTGACCTGACTCCATAAGACTTCTTTCTCCAAGCTCAAAGGGTATCATGTTGGGGCAGTTGAAAATGTCCAGATAGTTGTGACAAGGGCTTTGAGCAACATCTCAAGTGAAGACTTCCTCCATTGATAGGAAAAGTGGCAACAATGCTTTATTTGATCACAAGGAGAACATTTTGAAAAGTATAAACTGCAGTTGCATGTATGTTTGGAAATGCTGTTATCTACTTTCATCTATTCTAATTATAGTATTGTTGTTTTATTTAACATGTTTTAATGTGTTTTGCATTTTAATGATATTGTTTTTTAATATGCAAGATCTATAGGCCATTTATTTTATGTAGCACTTTTATATTGGAATTATTTATTTTGTATGTGACTAGCTTATGGTTAAAACATTGATAAACCATAGCTAGTATCAGGCTATGAAGGGTCTTTAGTAATGCATAATGCTGAGTGTTGTGATTAAGGCAATGATGTTTATTCCGAGAAGAGGGGTGACACATATAATTTTCCCCACTCCTGCAAAATATTATATATGTATTACTTACTTTTTATGTATGCATGCATGTATGTATGTATTTAAGATACTTTTACCTTGCCTTTCCCCTCCAAGCAGACCCAAGGCAGCTTACAGCAGATAAAACCATACAATGCAAAGGTTAAAAACATAGTTAAAATCACAATTACATCGACTCCTTACCACCTACCCCTGGTCCCCATAATGATGCACAGATGTAATTATTTTTTTGAAGTCAGATTGCAATTGAATCTTGATTGGTTCAAAAGCTCATTTGGGGCCTTTCACACTATGTAGTTATAGCTCTATGATTCCACTCCAGCTGCCATAGTTGTACCCTAGAGAATTCTGGGCTTTGCTGTTTGTCAGGCACTAGAGCTCTATGATTCAAAATTCAAAATAACCACTCTAAACTACAAATTCCATTATTATATCAATTAGAAGTATGCAATAAAGTGAAATCATTGTGATATAATTGTGTAGTGTGAAATGAATCTTAGTTTAATGTAACTAAATTGTAGTACAGCTGACAGCAAGCATGGGTTTAGCTGCAAGTCAAAGTATGTTTTATTGGAACTTTAAAGTATCTGTTGAGCAGGAATTACAGCTAAACAGCCAGTGGTGTAGTTTGCGTCATAGGGTCCTACCACACAGCCATATAACCCAGAATATCAAGGTAGAAAATATCACAATATCTGCTTTGAACTGGGTTATCTGAGTCCACACTGCCATATATTCCAGTTCAAAGTAGAAAATGCTGGATTTTATTTAGCTGTGTAGAAGGGGCCTTAGACTATGATTCTGGAGACCAGGGTTTCAAAACACTGCTTGGCCATGGAAACCCACTGAAATTCACTGGGGGATCTTGGAAAAGTCATCCTTTCTCAGCCTCAGAGAGACACAAAGGCAAATCCTGTCTGAATTAATCTTGCCAAGAAGATCCCATGTTAGGTTCCTTTAGGATTAACATAAATTGGAAATGACAACAACAAAAATGCATAGAATATAATGTGTAAGGTAGGAAATAATGTAAAACTAAATTATTTTGCTAGTATTTCTATTTTTTACTTCCTTTTTCTTGTTCTTTCAAAGGGGATGTTTTATAAAACAGTAGAAGAAATCTCATTTCTCCACATGGATTTCTTCAGCATGTCAGTCCTTTTAAATAAAATCACATTTTGAATAGGCTTCAGATTGAAGTTAAAAGGAGGAAAAGATTATACTAAGCAAGCAAAACCCCAGCTTCTGTAAAATTTGAATTTGCTGCAGTGGCTACAGATAGTGATTACTTTAGCCAGTGAATTGTAAGAAGCATTTGAGTAAATTAATCTCAAAATAGATTTTAATGTCTTCTGCACTGATACAGTCACACATCCCCAAATTCCTTTGATATATGATTTTTGTTAGAAGAATGAAAGTAATAAATTGTGAAACTTTATCAGAACTCTCCAGTTATTTCTCCAGATAAAAGAAGAAAAATAACCACTTAGATTAGTAAAATCATGGCAAAGTATGCAAGCATACAATCTAACACAAGAATGATGAAAAACGAAAGATCAGTCTGATCCCAATAGTGTAAAATGAGAAACAGAATGCATGGTTTGCTGAAAGATTATAAGCCATGATTTCCTCTGTGTATGAATAATTATGTGACCTTTAAAAAATCAGCAGTGAGTGAACATTTTAATACAGTGGAACCTCTACTTAAGAGTATCCCAATTTAAGAGCATTTTGAGTTAAGAGCTAGCACCAAAGGGAGCACTCTGTGCTTTGTGCCTCCATGCCTTGTGCTTTTGTCCACTTTGGGAGATTGCTGTCTGCTTTGCTCTTGTCTGCTTTGAGAAATTTTGGGTTAGTCATTTTGTGTGGATTTTGTTCCTGATTTGTTTGGCTTCATGAAAGGGGTGGGGGGAGAGAACTAGATCAGCTGTTGGAATTTTAAAAACCATCTAAAGACATACATCTCTTCCAGCAAGCCTATCAAGACAGTTTTTGACTATGAATCTCTAACTTTGATGTCTGTTTTATGTATTTTAATATGTATTTTATAGAAATGCAGTTTTAATGTGGATCTTTTATAGAAAGATGTATATATGTTAAATTTTGCAATGTTCAACATATACATAATTATTATTATTATTATTAGGAGAGGGAGGGAGGCTGGAATGAGTACAATAGGAAGAAAAGACTTTATATGGTTTTTATATTTTTATACTATATGTTATTGTTTTTAATAGAATTTCTTGATTTTTTTTACTGTTTAATTGTTATGGCATCCAATTGTTGCCAATTTGTGAACAGCTCCAAGTCACCTCTGAGCTGAAAGGGGCGGTATATAAATATAGCAAATAAATAAATAAATAAAATGATGCTTCTACTTCTTAACTTCGTGCTTCCTTGCCTCAACCTTGTGCTTCTACCACTTTTAAGTGGATTTTTCTTTTTTAATTGTTCCATGTGAATGTGCAAATTTTGCCTTGCTATTACACTAGCCAGTGCACATTTTGTTGCCTCAAATTTGCTTTACTTCTACCATTTTAAAGTTGATCTTTCATTTTTTATTGTTCCATGTGAATGTATATTTATACATTATTTGTTATTTTTATTTATAAAGTATATTTTCTTGTTAAAAACACATAAGACACAAATTGTGGGTGTATTCATGGGGCCGGAATGGATTAACAGCATTTCAATGGGAAAATTTGCTTTGAAATTAGAGTATTTTGAGTTAAGAGCTTGGTCACAGACTAAAGTGACAAACACATAAGCCAAGCCATCACTGTATCTGGGTAACATAAAGTGTTGACCTCTATAAACAGCCTGCTAAACTGGTGTTTGAATTCAAATTAGAATGGTCAGCAATCCAGTGAATCTTCCCTTCCAGGGAAGCCTCGGTTGACCTCTACTCTGTTTGTTCATCCTTGTCTTTGGCAACATAATTGTTGTGGCTTCCAAGACAGTGGAATTTATACTGGTTTTTAGTTTGAACTGTAAAGGAGATATTAAAGGTATTGAAATTATTTGAAGGTCATGTTTATTGTTATTGTATTGTCAGAGGCTTTCATAGCCGGAATCACTGGGTTGTTGTAGGGTTTTTTGGGCTGTATGGCCATGTTCTAGAAACATTCTCTCTTGATGTTTTGCCTGCATCTATGGCAGGCAGGCATCCTCAGAGATTGTGAGGTCCTCACAAACTCTGAGGATGCCTGCCATAGATGCAAGTGAAACATCAGGAGAGAATGCTTCTAGAACATGGCCATACAGTTCAAAAAACCTACAACAACCAATTTATTATTATTATTATTATTATCCTGCTTTTTGTCTCCCCAAAGAAGTTTCATAGCAGCTATAGATAGATCCCTTAATGATCAAGATAAAACATATGAATTCACTGCCCCAATTATATGGAAGCCATAGTGTGGAAGCCACTAGCCATCACTGCACCTTTCTCTCTGTGGAATCAGTCCCACCGAGAATATAAAATGTTCTTTTCTTTATGTATTTTGTATGTTGCCCAAGATTTTTCATTGGCAGGAATAGCTATGATTATCATAGGTACTTCTGCTAATGACATCCCTACTCAAACCTACCTCTAAACCAAGCAGCTTTCTAGCATAATGATCTCCAAGGCATTATACATCACATTGCTGAGAAATATGCAGCACACTTTCAGGATAAACTGAGATAGGCAACTGGAGAGTCTCCATGAGATTCTGCCCCATGATTGGGAGAGCCCTGTTATTTCCCAGTGACTTGATTTAATCACCTCAAAAACCCTTCAGTAGGATGCTGCTTGACAGGGTTGGGGGGGAGGTGGGCATGGTCAGGTTCAATCAGTGTCTATCATATACATGGATTCCAAAAGCTAAGACATTGCAAATCCTTTTTATGACCTCATCAATATTGAACAAGATGCCAATGGGTGTTTTCACGTTTCTTATACTTGAATTTGATTTATATTTTGTGTTTTATTCAGTTTAGTTGTAAGATGCCTTGAGTTCCATTTTGTGAGAAAAGTGGGGTGAAATTAAAATAAAATATTCTGAGACCAAAGAGTTCCTGGCACCACAGGATTCTAAGCTGACTGTGAATTAGGTACAGCCAGATGAGAGGTTCTCTAGTTAGCTCCTCAGCTTCTTCTATGCATTTTTTTTTTCGCTTTCTGTTCCAGTTTTTATTTCAGTAGTTATTGGCAGTGCCTACATTATATCATTCTATCTGATCTATCTATCTATCTATCATCTATCTATCTAATGTTAACATTTATTAATATTTTAAATTTTGTATTTATGAAACTAAACAACAGCACCAAATCTTTACAAGAAAAAAGTAAGAAAAATATAAAAGAAGCACAGTATAAGAACACTCAGCAATACTATCAGCCAAGAATTTTTTTAAGTTCGGCTGTGTCTAAAGATGATTATGCAGTTTCCCTTTAATTGTATTAAAAACTAAACCTAAAATGTTTGATGATGTCATGGTGGATCACACGATAATAACACTCAGTTATTGATGCCTCCTTCTGTTGTCTTTATTGTTTGTATATTCAAATCTGCCTTGTAGTGGCTTGATGCTAGCTTTCCTTGGAACTTGCCCCTTCCCTATCCAAAATTTTCACCTGTGTCCCAACATTGGATGATCTCTCAGGAAATCAAATCACTCCCCAAAGTAACCTATGTGCAAGTGTGAACAACCTGCAACATACATAAAAGGTTCAGCCCTTCAAACTAAGCATAGTTCCTATTCCCCCCGGGCAATCTCTCCTTCTTTTCCAAGACTTAAAAATGAGTTTCTAGTACAAGGGAAACATGCTAAAGAAATATTATTCTTCACTTACAAAATTGCCATCTGTTGTATTGCTTTTCATGGGTTTCCCATTGTTGGCTTATTAAGCCTTACAGAGTGGGCCATAAACCAGCCACCTCATTAGTGTATTTTTGTGCTTTTAGCTTGACATGCTTGAGTACAAAATGAGAAGACATTGAGAAATTTCCTATTTCTACTTTTCCCTCCACTTACTCGTCATTTGTGAACTTGATAACAGGAATTACAATCAAACCTAATGGTATTTGAACAAACAAGTCTGCCACTTTTGTAGATAACAGCTTCAGCACTTAAGGACAAAAGAAAACTGCCTCTGGGTGTAATGCCATAGAGACAGAAATCAAATGTTGAGTGCAGCGTGTTCACTATGGAGGGTTCCACTTCTTGGGTGTAGGAAATAGAGTTCAGGGTCTAAATAACTCCAAACACACTGTCGTCGTGGCTGCAGGATGCATTTAGGATTTAATTCTTCAATGCTAGAATAACACA
The DNA here is from genome assembly GCA_030556195.1 of Anolis apletophallus. NCBI lineage: Eukaryota > Metazoa > Chordata > Lepidosauria > Squamata > Anolidae > Anolis > Anolis apletophallus. The sequence goes on along the minus strand of JARBWK010000002.1, from coordinate 84,354,056 downwards.
CAGCAGGGCCATGGCTTCACACAGCATATGTCTCTTTGTGTCCTAAGCTTGTTTGCATTAGGGCTGCATTTGATAATACATTGGGCATAAATAGTTGGTGTATAGGGTTGTGGTGCAGCTAACTGGGAGCCAGCAGCATTAAATCACTACTGACTGAGAGGTCATGAGTTCGAAGCCAGCCCAGGTAAGAGTGTGCTTCCAGCCATTAGTCTAGCTTACTGTTGACCTATGCAGCCCAAAAGACAGTTGCAGCTGTCAAGTAGGAAATTTAGGTACTGCTTTATGCAGGGAGGCTAATTTAACTAATTTACGATGCCATAAAACCTTCCAGCAGCATGCAGAAGAATGAGGAAGTACTCCATCAAAGGACTCGGTGTCACAAATGGACAGTGAAGCGGCAACTCCCCCTGTGGCCAGAATTGAGTCGGAATCAAGCATACCTTCATGAAGCCAAAGAAGCTGAAATGTTAAATTGCCTCTGTGTCTGTCTATATATGTTGTATGTCTAATTGGCATTGATTATTTGCCATTTATATGTGCATTGTAATTTATTTATTTATTTTATTTCCAGCATTTTTACCCCACTCTTCTCAACCCTCGGGGGGACGGGGGGGGGACGGGGGGGACAACTCAGAGTGGCCTAACAAAAGGCAAAATTCAATGCCAAACATGATAAAATACAATATAAAAACCAAAACATTCAGCAGTTAAAATACATTAAAATACAATTAACATTAACACAACATACCCATTCACTTAAGTTAAAAACAGTTTTCCATCCATAACAGGAGCCTTGAGCCATAGCTATCAACTTGCCATTACCAATCCAGTCCAAGTGCTGCATTGTGCTAGTGTGCAAACGCCTGGTCCCATAGCCAAGATTTCACTTTTTTCCTGAATGCCAGGAGGGATGGAGTTGATCATATGTCGCTTGGAAGCGCGCTCCACAGATGGGGAGCCACCACCGAGAAGGCCCTCTCTCTCGTCCCCAACAATCATGTTTGAGAAGTTGGTGGGAGCGAGAGCAGGGTCTCCCTGGATGATCTTAAATTACGAGGTGAGACGTAGAGGCTGATGCGTTCGGACAAGTAAGCTGGGCCAGAACCGTATAGAGCATTAAAGGTCAAAACCAGCACTTTGAATTGAGCTCGGAAGTGGACAGGCAGCCAGTGGAGCTGACACAACAGGGGGGTGGTATGCTCCCTGTATGTAGCTCCGGTTAGTAATCTGGCTGCTGCCCATTGGACTAGATGTAATTTCCGAACTGTCTTCAAAGGCAGCCCCACGTAGAGTGCATTGCAGTAATCCATTCAGGATGTGACCAGAGCATGGATGACCGTAGCCAGATCAGACTTCCCAAGGTACAGACGCAGCTGGCGCATGAGTCTTAACTGTGCAAAAGCTCCCCTGGCCACCGCCGAGACCTGGGGTTCCAGGCTCAGCAATGAATCCAGGATCACTCCCAAGCTGCGAATCTGTGTCTTCAGGGGGAGTGTAACCCCATCCAACACAGGCTGTAACCCTATGCCCTGTTCGGCCTTTCGACTGAGTCCCCTGCGGGGTAAGAAGGGCGGAATAGAAATACTGTAAATAAATAAATAAATATCGTTGATAACATGCATAGGTAAGAATATTGTTGATTACAAAGGCAAAGAATTGAGATGCAGAATATGCTTTCCCACTCCTCTTTCCCCATTCAAAGTTATTAGTCCTCCAGCCTGATGGGAGAATGTGTATATTCTGACAATTCAGACTCCAAGCTTGGAGAAGTTACTGTTGCACTACAGCTCCCAGAATCTCCAAGTGGCTATGGAATTATGGAACTAGTAATCCTAAAGGTAACCTTTTCATGGCCTTTTTTGTTTTTACATTTTAGATGAATAGTCTTCAACCAAAACTTTAGTGCAACATGGAACATTTTTAGGTTCCCACTGCTTTCAGCTTCAGTGGACGTACTTAAATTTCCTGGCACATCTCATCAGCAAGGATATTTTGTTTTAATATCTGGCAGCAGTCTGAGGAAATTAGATATAGTAATGGGAATGATACTTTCCAATCTCCTGGCATGGGGAAAACAAAGTCAAACCTTTAGCTCTAGGCTTACACAGCAACAACAGTAGTAACAGCAGCATTTTAGTCTTGTAATTAAACGCGCAATTCATCAAACAGATTTCAAAATTGCAAGAGACTGCTTCCTTTCTAGATTGTCTGCAATACAGAAAGTCTATTTTAGGGATTCAATCAACAAAATAAGATGTGTAAGAAGTGTCAAGATACAATCTGCCTTGAAAGCAGCTCAGTTAAAAATCAGCAATAAGTTAAAAGTTTCTTATTGTTCAAATGGAATAGAAAAGTGTCAATTGTTCCTATTTCCAAATGATAAAAGCTTTCTTGCTTACTTATTTTCTGCAAAATAAGAAACTTGTTTTGAGAGACATATTTATGGAAGAGCTGGGGATAAGAGGAGGGATTTCTTCCCAAAGACAGAAGGGAAAATTGAGAATCTTCTTAGCTTTCTGTGCATGGAAGAGACATAAGCAGATAGAATTGCTGAAAAGATGGAAAAGGGCATGGAAGGGAAAGTAATCAGACAATGGTGGTGGGTGGAATAAAAAACACAGGACATCAGAACCGTGCTGTGAAACAAATCATCATCATTGCTTCTTCATTCAGGAACATTGACTGAAAAGAAAATACATAAACTATGACTACAGATACTTTTTGATATATTCATAGAGATCTGTACACACTATATAACACGTACCTCAGGAATATATTTATATTCTCTACTAGGTGAAGAGACATGACCTCAAAAGCTTTCATTACAGAAGTGCTTAAAGGCTTCATCTATTACCTGGAGAAGAAGCTTAGAACAGCTTTTCTTAATTTTGTTTTCTCTTGATATGATGGACTACAACATCTATCAGCTTGAACCAGCATGATCATCCAAGGTTATCGTCCTAGACATTTGAGTGCACTTAGGATGGAGATGGCTGTTTTTATTTCATGTAATAAGAGAAGCTTTTAGGCACTCAAATAGTGGATTCTTTAAGAGTGATGGCTCTTGCCCCCTGGCAATAGAGAAGGAGTGAATCATTACTGTTTTGTGCTGTGAATTATGGGAGTTTTGAGTTTGAACATCTGGAAGATGCCAGGTTGAGGCAGTCTGGCATAGAACAAACCAAACCATCAGTAGGAGTGAATCTGCCTATTCTATTGTAACATAACTTTGAACAGGTTTGTATAATGAAGGTTATTTTGAAAATAGAAATGGAAAGTATTTTTATTGGGTGCTTCTAGGCACACCATTATTATGTGTGCCATTCAGGAACTACTGAATATTAAGCACTTGTGTCTAGTGTGCTTTCTTTGGTGGTATTTGCTAGCTCCTTAATCAGGGATCCTCAATTTTTTTTAACAGAGGGCCAGGTTACAGTCTCTCAAACTGTTGGAAAGCCGAATTATAATCTGAAAAAAAATGAATGGATTCCTATGCACACTGCACATATCTTATTTGTAGAGCATGACACACTTAAAAACAATAGAATAATTTTAACAAATATAAACTTATTAGTATTTCAATGGGAAGTGTGGGCCTGCTTTTGGCTGATTAGATAGGATTGTTGTTGTTGTTGTTGTTGTTGTGTGCTTTCAAGTTGTTTCAGACTTAGGTTGATCCTGAGCGAGAGCCAAGTAAATGATCTTGGAGGGCCGTATCTGGCCCCCAGGCCTTAGTTTGAGAACCCCTGGGATATGCTGTAGGGTTAGTCCTGACCTCAATGGAGCTATCCAAAGTGCTGAACTATCTTGTAGGTGTTTCCTAAAAAGAAAATACACATAGTTTTGCATATACAATGTTGTGCTATATAATGTGTGTAAGTATATGTATGTATGCATGTGTGTATATGTATATATATACTTATCAACTACAAAATAACATACAATATTAAATAAAATCAGGAGGAAAAGGGAAAGGAAAAAAAGGGGGTCAGGTCAACTACCCAAAGATGTCAAAGATGTCCTTGTCGACCTTGAAGTATTAGATGCCTGGAGAGAAATTAACCCGGGAGGTAAAGATTATACTTATTACTCGGGCAGATTTGCTACGTGGTCGAGAATAGACATGGTGTGGGTGACAAAAAATATCCTATCTAAAACCAAAAATGTCTGTATAACCCCAAAAATATTCTCTGATCACTGTTTCCTTGAACTCAAACTAGGGATGAACAAACAACAGAAGAGGTGGAGGCTGAATGAGGATCTATTGAATAGTGAAGAACAAATATCAAGGTACAAAAAAATCATGGAAGAATACTTTATAATAAATTCAAATAAAGGGACTACAGATAGGGTGGTGTGGGACGCTGGGAAAGCGGTTATTAGAGGCCACTTTATTCAAAACATTATAATTAGGAACAGAAATAGAAATAAGGCCGAAAAAGATTTATTACATAAGATCCAATGGGCAGAAAACAGCTTAAAGCAAAGCCCAAATGACAAAGACATAAAAATACAGTTAAAATCCCTATTAAAGCAAAAAGAAATATTTGACCTAGAAAAAATCAAAAAAAACCTGCTATATTTAAAACAGAAACACTTCCAAAATGGGAATAAACCAGGAAGGTGGCTCATGGCCAAAATACGTGAGAAAAAACAACGAAATCATATAACACAAATTATACAAGAAGGAAAAACATACAGGATAGAATCTCAAATCAGAGATCAATTTCAAAAATTCTATAGGAAACTGTACTCCACAGATAATATTAGCAAGGAATCAGTACAAAAATATATCTCAAATAGAAGGCTTAGTAAGATTACGGAGAAACACAGAGAAAAACTTAACAACCCAATCACAATAGCAGAAATCATGAAAGCAATCCAAAAATTGAAAAGCAATAAAGCCCCAGGCCCTGATGGACTTACTGCCAGATATTATAAAAGTCTGGCAGAGGTACTATCACCCTATCTATGTAAAATTATGAATGAGGCAATGGAGAACGCCCTAGTGCCAGACTCATGGAAGGAAGCAACAATTACAATAATTCCGAAACCTGGACAAGTTAACACGGATATGAAAAACTACCGCCCGATCTCGCTCCTAAATACTGATTACAAACTTTATGCGAGCATCTTGGCCGAAAGACTTAAAGTATTTTTGAAGGAGTGGATAAGACCGGAACAAACGGGTTTCCTCCCGAGAAGACAGGGAAAAGAGAATGTGAGGGCCCTAGTTGACTCGATCGAATACTACACCCAGAAAATACAAAAAAAAGCTGCCTTCCTCTTTTTGGATGCGGAGAAGGCATTCGATCGGGTCAACTGGGACTGGAAAGGCACAAGGCAGGGGTGTCCCCTCTCCCCCCTGCTCTTTATCCTAACCCTTGAATTATTGTTAGCTGATATCAGAGAGGACAAAGAGCTAATGGGTCTAACAATTAATAAGGAGACTTTGAAGGTCAGGGCGTTCGCAGATGATTTAGTCTGCGTAATTGAGAACCCGGTAGAGAGTGTCAAGAAATGGATAGACAAGATTGAAAGGTTTGGCGAGGTGATGGGTTTAAAGATAAATAAAAATAAAACTAAGATGTTGGTAAAAAATACAACTCAGAAAGAAAAAGAAGAAATCCAGAGAATAACGGGAATAGAGATAGTGAACAAGATAAAATATTTGGGCATCACGTTAACTCCCAACAATATAAATTTGGTTAAAAATAATTACGATATAGTATGGAAAGATATAAAGAAAAATATGGAGAAATGGCAACAATTGAACCTATCCATTATGGGTAGGATTTCATTAATAAAAATGAATATCCTACCGAAGATGCTATTCCTTTTTCAAAATTTACCTATTCTCACCAATAATAAAACTTTCACAGTTTGGAGAAAAGATTTAACTAAATTTATATGGAGGGGGAGAAAACCACGAATAAGATGGATAAATATGATCGATGACGGAAACAGAGGTGGACTAGGTGTTCCAGATCTCCAGACTTACCACGAAGCTTGTGCGCTAGACTGGGTTGGGGAATGGGCCTCACTTAAAAACGAAAACTTGCTATCAATTGAGGGACACGACCTTAGGGTCGGATGGCATAGCTATCTGTACTACGAAAGAACAAAAATAGAAAAAAATTTCAAAAATCACTGTATTAGAGGCTCATTATTAAAAATTTGGCAAAAATACAAACATATATTAATAGAAAAAAACCCCACTATGGTTATCCCCCCAGGAAGCCTTCTTCCGCAGACAATATGGAAGGGTAAATTGGCTCAAGTATAAGGACATACTAACTAAGGAATGGCTTCTGAAAGATTTCTCAGAGCTAAGAGAGCTCGATAAGTCCATGAATTGGTTTCATTACTTTCAACTGAGGGATGTATATAACAAGGACGTAAGTGTAGGCTTTGAAAAGAAACAAGGTTTCTGGGATAAAATATTGGGGAAAAAAGAAAAAAGAGTTTCGATACTTTACGGGAAACTCCTGGAAGTAAAAACTGAACAAGACCTCATAAAAATTGCATGATTAAGTGGGCGAAAAATTTTGGACACGAGATACCCTTGGCCCGCTGGGAAAGACTCTGGAAGATGCACTGGAAATACACCTACGCCTATGATCTAAAGGAAAACAATATTAAGATATTCCATAGATGGTACCTTACCCCCTTAAAAATAGCTAAATATAATAAGAACTATGATAAGAATTGTTGGAAGTGTAAAACAACCCCCGGAAGCTTTTTCCATCTTTGGTGGAACTGTGAAAAGGTACATAAATTTTGGAGGGAATTATATATTGTAATGAAGAATATGTTGAATATAGAGATTCAATTTAAACCAGAGTTTTTTTTGTTGGGTCTGTTGGATTGCCAACTAGATTTGAATACTGAAAAAATTTTTGTTTACTGCGTCACAGCAGCGAGAATGTCTTTAGCCAAGAAATGGAAAGAAGACGCTGTCCCAAGTATTCAAGATTGGGCGTCAAAACTGTTCGAGATTGTCAAAATGGACTCTCTGACGCAAGCTATGGAACCATTGACTTACAAGAGGAAAACAGACTGGTCAAAAGTGGTGGACTTCTTCAAACAAAATAAGTTTGAAGGATGGTCTGAGATTACTGTATAAACAAGAAATATCCATTTTGGTACAAGGCTGTTAAGTATCACGCTTCGGGTGAATATGTAATATTAAGTTAGAAATTTAACAGATAACATCGGGAGAGATGTTACAGGCGGCAGCCGGGGAGGTTGGAAGTACTCAGTTAAATGTTTATCGTTGTTACTAGTGTGTCAGTCTTTGTCAAGATGTTGTTAGTGTAAAGTCTATGTATGTCATATGTTAATTGTTGTTTTTAAAGATTGTGGAAAACCAATAAACATTATTATTCAAAAAAAAATTAAATAAAAAACAAACACAACACAACATAAGAAGGAACAAAAAGGGATAAGCAGGGCTTGGCTTCCAACTCCCTAGCTGATGGTATTATGTGCGTCTTTAATATACTTTAATAAAAACCATTTTTGTTATTTATCCAACTGGGTAACCTATACTAACTTCTAGGTGACAACATTATTGATGATTTACTCCAATTTTCTCTCAAATACGTCACAACTGGTTTCGTCTTGCTTAAATTTCTTAGTTGTGTTGTCCTTCATTAAGTTTTCAATCAGTCCATTCAGGGAAAGGTTTCAGCTTTTTGGACAGCTTTAAAAATGTTGGTTGAAAAGGAAGAAGAAATTACTGCCCCACTGTCATGGAAGCTGCTAACCACCAATGCCTTTCTTTAACCATAATCCTTATTGAAAATGCAGTGACTGTGCATCTGAAGGTTCTTCTATCTAATCATATCATTTGCCCAAAGAATCCTTTAACATCTATTCTGATCTGTAGTTGCTTTGGTGGGTTGAAAGTCTAACGCTGCTGCCTAGTCACATTTTCATTTCAAATGCATTCTTCTGCGCAAAAAGCATGTGCTTTATCGAGTCAATGTTTAAAAGGAAATTCTGAAAAAAGTTGATCTGCCCAAACAGAATTCAGTCACAGTACTTTCTTTGTTTTATATATTGTCAGCTTGAGGACCAAAATAGGCAATATATTATATTATCTGCATATGAGGTAGTGACCAAAACATATAGGCAATATGAATGTAGTCATGCAGTTGTGTTTCAATTGTAAGTTTAAAGCGGGGGTTCCTCATGACTGCAAGACAAAATATGGCAGTTCATCCAATCTCACACAATCTTTCTTGCCTTCTGCTTGCCTCTGCTTTCTTTGGCCTGAATATCAACTTCATAGCACATAGATTCTTTCTCCCTGCTCTTATCCTAACCACATTACCCCACAATGGTTTGGTTTTGTTGTTTTTTATATAAAAAATGCTTCTGGGGAGGCAGGATCTAATTTGATTTTTTTCCACTGGGAAAGAAAAGTGAAGGTTACTGCCCCACCCAAGTAAAAGTGTTTGAATTTTGAACTTCGAGGGCCTAATGTATTAAACTCGTTTGGCTTCATTTGTACATCAGATACCCCTTTGACCATCTTCGGGTCAGGCCACCTGCTTTGCTTGTGATTACAAGCCTCTCAACAGCATGAGTCAAACTGTGACCAAATATCTGAGTGAGGCTAAATTGGTACTTCTGCCTTCTTGTGCCTGCTGTGATACACAGAATCATTTTCCACTGGCAAAACCCATCCACAGTAAATAAAAATCATGATTTGTGAGAAAAGAAACAGCAGGTGGTGAGTGATTTTCCTATTCTCCACACAATCATTGCCTTGCAGCTAGTTACTCTGCTTCCCTGTGGTCTTCAATAAATACTTCTTTTTTTGCTTACCACCACTTTGCATGATGACCAGACTTTCACTGAAGGAGCTCTGAGGTGTTTCCAAATATCTGTGGCAAAACTTTCTTGAGTGAGTCATCCTCTTTCGCTTGTAAGGCCGATGATACTTAAAACTCCATGTACTGTAAGAAGGTTTGCATTGAGAAAAACCCACCCATTGATTCTCTGTGTAGGACTGCTTTTGAAGACTGCCCCAAAGCTTCACCATGGCAACTGTGGCATTTGCTCACATGAAATTTGAAAGGCTTGAAAAGTAATTTAGGCGAATAAGCATTTTGGTATTTATAGCTGTTAGCAATGATCACTGCTTATTATCTTTAGTGACCAGTTGCTGGGGAACACAAGTGGAAGAATAGGACTATTCTCATTTCCTGCTTAAGAGCTTTTGGGAAGCATCTGATTGGGCACTCAGGGAACAAAATGTTCCATGAGATAAGCCTTTGGTTTGCTTTACACTACTCTTCTTATGTTCTAGTGGTTTTCTCAGCCAGCATTGTTCCATCACCTGCTTAAGCTCTCTAATGTCCTTTTGGATGTAAGTGTGAATGCGTGTTTCAGTCTCTATTTTATGAAATGCTTTATAAAATCCTCTGCACTTCTGTCATTCAGGGCAGCAGTACAGGATGTCCTCCATATCTGCAGGGGAAATGCTCCTGGATTTCACATGGATAGGCAAACCTGCAGCTAGTAGCAAACTATTGAAATGAAGGACTTCTAGCCCAATAATATGATATTGTTGCAACAAGGGACCTAGAAAATGCCTGGAGAGAACATATTTAATGGGTAAATATAACCATGGATACAGGGTTGTACTATATGCTCCAGTCGGGACTGTTTCTTTTCAGCAAAGAAGGCTATTCCCTGCAGCATTATTCCACTACTATCATTTCCTGGATTCAAATAGTGTGTTTGTACACTGCAGTTAGTAGAGATGTTGCACTGAGCAATAGAGTAAGAGTTGTATAAATGTGAGCTCTCAAAACCTGGCTTTTCCAGTGCGCTTTTGGAGAGTAACCATACAAATTTTTGTTGTTGCTCCCCCTCAACATTAGTCTCCATAGTACACTTCCCCCCTCCGGTATGAAGGTTCTTTTCCAACTCCATTTTTAATGAGCTTCTCCCTCACAATCAATTTGCTCCAGCTCTATCTCACCCTGAGTTTTTAGTTTCTAGTATTTTATCATGTACATGCGGCCTACTCACTGTCACTGTGATTGTGAAGGATTTTATTGTAATTTTATATTGTTTACTGTATTTTCATGTTTTTATGTATTTTGTTATGCTGTTATTTTGTGCTTGATTTTTTTTTATTTTATTGCATTGTCGGGCTTGGCCTCATGTAAGCCTCCCTGAGTCCCCATTGGGGAGATGGTGGCAGGGTATATATAAAGATTATTATTATTATTATTATTATTATTATTCTAAAGTAAGAGCAAGAACAATAGAAAGAGCTTTTACTTGCAGTTAGGAATGCTCAGCCAATTCACTTTTTGTCAATATCAATGTGAAATGAGCTAGTTTACATCTCCTTAAGTAAGTGTGGAAAAAATAATTTCTTTTAGCTTTTGCAGTTGTGATGGATTTGAGTCTTTTCTTTGGTTCAGTTTATAAAGTCTCTCAGAATGTTTTGAGGTGAGTAAGTGGGAAGGAGAAGGGGTAAACAAAATCAGTTCTCTCAGTTTCTAATTATATCATAATTGAGAGTGGTAGGAAAGAAATGGGGAAAGTTGAAAATTGGATTTGAGCGAAGTATGAGGTGGTGTCAGCCTGCTATTTTGTTTAAAAAGTAATTAAGGACTTTTCCATTTTGTGTGTGTAATCCACTCACACTCTGTCTTGGTAAAAATAATCTCCAAAGTCATAAGGACAAATAGTGAATTATTTTTACTTTCCCCTGCTTGAAGGTTCTGTAGAAGGAATGTTACAGGGAGGGGCAGACACCAAGTCAGGGTGAAAGATAATCTGGGGCCCTTTGTTAGCAGCTCTCAAGAATTTTGCCACACAGTTCTCATCTCACACCAACATGTTAATTTTAAAATTGAATGCATTTATAAATGAGAACACCCATTTTGATAAATGCATATTTTGTGAGAGATATGTTTAAGATGGGTATGCTATGAAATACATATACATGTGAGGTACTTTTCCATGAATGCATATAGACTTGCAAAATAATTCCACACTGTCTTAGACTGGAATTAGCCTGCTTCATGGCTTCCACATTGCAATAGTTTTCCATACAGTATCCGAAAACTATTTATTTTCCTTCTGTTTCCTCTCCCCCTGCTCCCCCTGCCCCACTTTTAGAATTACTACAAAAGAATAATGCCTATGCCTTCCAAATTGTCATGTGGCCTAGTTTGTTAACAACGTGAAGAGCATGCTATTTAGTTTATGTCAGTTTTGTTTTCCAAAGTGACACTTCATTTAACATAAAAGTTCTGCTGGTATTAAAACTTCATGTACCCAAAGAGCAGATCAAATAAATCTCTGGGTCTCTGGTTTCTTGTTTGTGCCATCAGTTTCCTATCTGTCCTGAGTTACAACATACATCTTAATTTAGAGGCTTGCTTTCAAGAAGAAGAAACAGCAGCAAAAACAAAGCAGGAGGCACAGCTTATTTTCTTCAAGTTCCACGGAGAATCACATAAAGCCTTATAGTCAGACTGTTGATCCATATAGCCCAGCAATGGCAGCTCTGACTTCCAGCAGGTTGAACTCTATACAGTTTCAAGCAGGATTCTTTCTTAGCTCTACCTAGAAATGTTTGGTGGTTTCCTACCCAAGTATTAACCTCACTTAATCATGCTTAGCTATAGAAATAAGTCGAGAGTGTATGCATTTAGTCTGGCATGGTGATATGCAATCCATTACTACATGAGGCATGGTCATTCTTTTCAGCAATATTGTATTTCTACAGTTCATTTCAGACCTTTATTTGATCAAGCAAAACAAGGCTATAAAGTATGAAAGCCTTCTTGGCATTTTAGGAGATGCACTCCAACAAGCCTTTGAAAATGCAGGCTTTTTGAAAATGCAGTTCATTTGGATGGAACAAAATCCAGGGAGGAGCTCTTTGATGAAATCTATAGGCATATCCAGAACAACATAGAAGAATGGATGAAGATGCTGAATTAAAGAAGAGGCTGGTGGATTCTTGTGAAGATACTTGTTCCGTAACTTTTTTTTTCACATGCCTGGATGTAAAGTTTTTTTTCACATGCCAATAAAGTTCCAACTTCTGTGAAGATTTTTTTTCTTGGTGTCAGTCTTGAAAATGTAATCTTGATTAAAAATTGTTTTAACATCCAAAACAAATTTGCAGGCTTTTTTGGTTTGTGCATTTCTCTGAATTTCATACTTTGCATCTTTGCTCAAGGTTTGCACAAAATGCATATTTTGAGGAGAAACCGAGGCCAAATTCATATTGTATGGTGAAATGTGTGTCAAAACACAATTTATACACTTTCCAGATGGACCGAGTCCATCAAGAAAGCCCTGGTCCTGAGTTTGGAAGGTCTGTTGGGGATAAGGTAACTGGAAGGTCTTTCATTTATGGGGTCACCATGTTGGCGTTAACTTTAACAATAACAAAAATGCTATTTAAACGTGAATTTGCAAATATTTCACCACCACCACCTGCCCCAGCAGAGGATGGGATGTACTTATGATTGAAAGAATGGCAAAGTGGAATGGGTTGCACAAAATGGATTGTCACAATGTTCTCAAGTGCACAATTCAAAATGCTGGCTTTAGCCTGTAAATCCCTAAATGGTCTAGCTAACCTATTTGAATGCATCTCCCTTTATGAGCCAGTTAGAGCATTAAGATCAGCTGAGGAGGTCCTGCTCTCGGTCCCGCCGCTCTTACAGGCACCTTTTCAGTCGTAGCCTCTCGGCTGTGGATCTCCCTTCCTTTTTAAAAAAAATAGATTTTTATTGTACTTTTCCGTATATACAGTGTATGGGGACGGGATTGGCAAAACAGGGAAGCTTTTGGGTGGGGGGTACGGGATGATTTAGGTAAGAGGGGGAGGGAGAGGGTACAAGACAGTAACATAAAAGACTTCCCAGAGAAGTGCCCTGGTTTTCCAGCTTCGTATCCGTTTTTACGGTCCACTACTAATTAAGAATATAATATTCCATTAAATATGAATCATTCCTTAATGGAGTGACTCTTTTTTTGGATTATATATCATTAATGTCTATTATAAACTTTAACCTTTGGTTTTGAATATAGGTTTTAAACCCCATCCAGTCCGTCGTGTTCCTTCCCAGTGAGATGAGATCGGCCTCTCTCCACTGGCATTTAGGAAACAACCTAAAACAAGGGATTTTCAAGCAAGCATTCAGAGAGTGAGAGGAAGTAGTCAAGACAATTTCGGGATTGGTGCAATGTCAAATGATCTATGTTTTACATTTGTCTATGTCTGATATTTTATAATTTACTGGTTTTAATCTATTGTTATATGATATTTTAGTGATGTGATGTATTTTATATTTTGTGAGGCATCAAATATTGCCATTTACTTTGTTGGGAACTGCTTTGAGTCCCCCCAGGGGTGAGAAAAATCACAAATAAATAAATAAATATGCATTCTTAACTCTGCAGAGAGAGGTTAACATGGGCCCTCAAACCTAGGTAAAGGAAACTTTTATGAACAGAAATAGAAACAGCATGACTCCACCCCCCTCTCCTGACATTATTTATGCCTATGGTCGAAGGCCAGAAGAAAGCAAACCTATTCCAATGGAAAGTGTGATGTCATCTCTTTACCTCCTGGAATACCATGATGAATAATTCAATGAGATTTTGCTAGGGTATTGGCAATTGCATGTGTAAAATAACTCTTTTATGTTCACCTCAGGCTGAATTTTATTCTTCTGTGAATGGTTCATATATTCATGACAATTTCTTTAGGTGACAACCTGTCACATCCACTTCAGAGAACCATGGGCCAGTTGAACAGATATTAGGCCACTTGAAGCTGTACTGAATTGAAACTCCTGCCAGTCTGACATTATTTAGGATTAAATTCTTGTCCTGTGCAGAACCTTTGACTGCGTCCCTGAGCTGGGAGAGGTTTGGATTTGGGATAACTATGCAGGTTTGTCTTGAAGGTGAGTCAGAAACTGTGCCTCCCTAGTACAAAATGCAGCAGCAGTGAAGCACTGAATAGAGACCACATAACACTGCTTTAAAAACAATTGAATTGGCTCCCAACATGATTCTAGTTTAAATTCAAGATGCTGGAGATAACCTTTAAAATCCCAGTGTTTTAGGATGTTAATATTGCAGAGACTGCTTCATTCCTCAAATATGCCTAAGAAGAGAAGAAGCCTCCTTTCAGTGGTGGGGAAATACAGGGATGGGTAGGGGGCCTTCTGTGCTATGACATTCTAGTTATGGAATAACCCTCCATGAAAGGCATCAATAGTAATGTGATTCTGGTGCTAAGTCAAAATATGCTTTTTATTAAAGCCTTCTAGGTCTTACTAATTTTATTCAATTTACACATGTGCTGGCATTATTTTTTAATTGTTTTAAGTGATTTTAAATTGTTTGGGTTTAAGTGACAGATACAATTTCAACCTTTAAAATTATTGTTATTGTCATTTATACTCCTAAAACAATTTTATTTTCTCCTGAGAGCTCAAAATATTGAGGAAGATATATTTTAATAGCTAACTAACCCTCTAGAATTCAAAGATTTAGAAACAGAGAATTAGTTACATTGCCAGGAACCTATAGCTCTTGGTGACAATTGTCTCTCTGAATCTGAGGAGCTGGGAGGAGAGCCGTTTATTTATTTATTATTCAATTTTATATTCCGCTCCTCCCTGCAGGCTCGGGGCGGATCACAATACATAAAACATACAACAAAAACATACAATAAAACATGTGATAAAAACATGCTACATGGTCATGGTAATGGCAAGGATTACAGTTCTTGGCTCAGGCGTAAACACGCCGATTACATCCGAATTTAGCCAAGAATTGAGGCAGAATGAGTCCATACCCCCCAGAAGGAGGTTGCAGGTGTGGAAGACTTGTTTGTCAAGCAAAGAAAGACAATGAGAGATTATGTGGATCCCAGCGACTCTTAAATAGCAAACACTGGCTAATTAGAGCATCTGGTATCCCGAAACAGCTGGCTATAAATCTCCTTGTAGCTTCCTTGAAACTTTGGGTGGTTCCACATACACATTAACACCCCCCCCCCGGGGGGGGGGGGTTAATCCACACTGGCAGGGAAAAAAAGAGCTTTGCCAGTTGTTTGTCCACATGTCATCCCAAATATTTCTGGAATGACATATGCTCCCCCCCCCCCCAAACCCCTTAAAAATAAAAAAGGAAACTCACCCAGAGTCTTTTGGTTTTTCCTCCTGCCTGAAGGAACATGCCAATGACACGCGAAAAGATGGGGGTGATTTGGGTCCTTCTTCTTTTTGGGCATCATTGGTATGTTCCTTCAGGCAGGAGGAGAAGCCAAATGGTTCCTGGTGAGTTTCTTTTTTTTTGGAGGGTTTTGTGGGGGGTTTGGGGGAGGGGGTTGGTGCCTTCATGGTTTTTCAGCCTGGAAAATGTGAGAGGGTTGTCTGGACTACCCCCTCAGAAGTCCTGGACTTGTAAGGGGGCAGTCCACACAGTGGTCATAGTGGGTTCGACATGCACCTTTCCAGAAAGCGCGGATCTGATCCACTATCAAATTACTTTGGCACAAAGCAGGCTTTTCCTGCTTTGTGCAAAACATCTTCTGGACATCTTCTGGAAACCCTAGGGGAAAATGTGAGAAGCTGTGCATTTTAGGTGCTGTCTGGATGCGCCCTTTGTTGCTCTCAACCATTCTCTCTTGATCACTGGCAGTGGTGTATTATTCTATTCTACTGCTTGTTGGCTCTGTTTATCTGGACTAGCTGTATGACTTCTGGATCAGCTACAGAGCACATCCTTGCTTTTTCCTTCATCCAGCTGGATACTCTTTGTGACACAAATATACTGCATTAACTGCTCAATCTTGCATTCCAACTGCCTGGTTCCTGGAACACTTGCTGACTGAAGCATAGGTCACTAACTAACTTTCCTTTGATTGTAGTGTCTGGGTGGGTTTGTAGGCAAGGATGCTGTTTGTCAAATAGCCTGGGCATGAACCTCTGAATACTTCCTTCATTAAACCAGATGTTTTAGAGGAACCCAGTTGAGCATGGTGAGGTAGATGTTTACCTTTCTTGCTGAATGAGAAGTAAAAATTATATTGTATCTGAAGAATGCAAAATCTACTTTACAATCAAGTATTTGTGACATGCTGCTTCTTTGTTGTTCAATTAATTTTCACTTTTTTAATAAAAGAAGAATCATGTAGAATAAAGATGTGCCATAGTGTAGGTGTTGCTGAACTTTTCCAGGCAAGAAAAGATATTGTCATAGAAAATTCTATTTTCCATTCCTTAGTAATCTTCCAATCTATTATTTAAATTGTTTATGCATTGGAGACAAAAGTTAATCACATACTTTGGTTTCAAACGTGTTTGTTCTGTGTGATGCTTTTTAGTTACTTCTTACATCCATACTATTTAATTGAAGAACTATCATTTGCAGGGCATACTATCATAGCACAGAGAATTAAGGAGTACATGAAGACATTTATTTGGAAGACAAATAATGTTGAATGTCTTATGTAGTCCTTAATAGTCTAGAATTAGGCCATTAGGAAAGATTGAGTGAATTTGTCTCTTTCCAATAGGACAGAATATAAAGTAGCTAATACATATCCAAATTTATTTCAGCATTTCTTTTAGGCAAATTGTCCCACAGTGTGAGAAAGCTTTGCAGCAATAAATGACTTTCTTAATTTTTGTCTGCTCTGATCTGAAATATGTTGCAATCCCAGGCCTACCTAGGAATCATTTAGAATTTAAGCCCGGCATGCATTTTTGCTGTACGAAAATCTTTATTAGCAATACATGATGCAGCAGGAGTTCTACAGAAGTATTTGGGTCCGTTGGTTGGTGGGGTCCAGCATCCCCTCATACCAATGGGAGAACTGGGCTCCTAAACAATCTACCCAGACTATTCCATGGATGACATCTCAATTTAAATTAGCTGGCCATGGATCACTGAACTAGACTGTGCCCCCTAGCTCCAGTGAGACTGACCATATAAAATCCAGATTATCTTCTTTGAACTGGATTATATGGCAGTGTAGACTCGTATAATCCAGTTCAAAGCAGATAACGTGGATTATCTGCTTTGATAATCTGGATTATATGGCAGTGTAGAAGGGGCCTAAATTAAAATGAAAACTAACTGCTAAAACCACATTACTACATATTTACGGTTTTAACTTTTGCAGATTTCATTATTTATGGTTTTGTTTTAAAATGTCCTCTATAGGAGTGTCTAGCATCATCTATAATTGGACTTCTATAATTGTTCATCAATGATAATAGACAAGTAAAGCATTAAAAGTTAATTAGCTTTATCGTATGTGTAGTAGCACATTTAGAAATGGCTACAAATGGGGAAGCCGTTCTCATTCGATCTCAGGACAGATGGAGAAGTAAATTATGACATGACTATAAGTGTGTCCAGGGAAAGCTACAATATGTTGCTTTAATCCTGATGGAGCTACGACTGCCCACTTGTAACTGAGGCCATTTATGTTTCTGTTTAAAGCAGAAAACCAGTTTAAAGCAGAAAACCTGGGATCAGATCCTGGGATATAGGGCCTGTCTGGAAGGGCCCTAAACTTACTCCTTCCACTACTCTACGTAAAGAAGGGGGTGGTTCCTTTTTGGATAACAGTTAAGATACAATGTGTGTATTGACCTGTGAATAGATTGATTCAGAGTTTTTTTGGTCAATTTCCTGACTAAAATTTTGAAAGTTATGTGTGACTATATACAGTATGTTTTGCAGCTGGAAAGTAAATTATTATAATATTTATTGTTATATGTATTTATAGGCTGTTTCTCTGTCTCTAAAAGGAGACCCAAATAGGTGAATAATACTAAAAACAATAAAACAGAAACAATAGTAAATGAAATAGTATTTTCCAAGACCTCAGCCAGTACACAGGTTCTCAATAGGAATCTAGAAAAGTGTTGTCTCCTCTGACAGATTCATGCTGCTATGGTGCCCCCTATTTCCTCCTGATCACATGTGAATAGGACGGGAATTGTCCTGTCTTGAACCCTGCCTTCCTTGTGGTGTGAGAAGCTATGAATAAGATAGGAAGGAGGTACCTCTTTCTGGTCCCTCCACAAAATGGCACACATTAGTCACAGTTATGTTTGATACTTACAAGCTTTTGGTCTGTGTTTAATATAATGTAATGTAATGTAATGTAATTCTTACTTCTTTGAGAAAGCAGAGATAGGAATCTATCTAAATTGGCTGGTTTCATTTTGTAAGAGTTTCTGTTGTATATTTATCAATATGACTGTTTGCATTACTTGCTCTACCACTGACCTTTGTCAGTGGATTTTGTCTACTAAAGTGTGTTGATGTTTCTTAAAAGATAAAACTCATGCAATAGATGCAGATCTAAAAAGAGCAGGAGGAGAGTGGGAAAGCTGGCTCACAGAGGAATTGAAATGCTATGGTAAAGAGCTGCATCAAGGAGATATGAGACTGAAGTGGCCGGGGAGGGTGTGCGGGTAGGTCGCAATGGGACACTTATAAGAGAAGGCGAAAGGGAAGAGAAACTTAAGTTTGACAGAATCAGTAATTGAGGAAAGTGAAAATTTTGGGGTACGAGTATACTACGGTTGTTTCACCATAAATTCCTTAGGCTGTACAGAGAAAGGTAATATTTTCTTTATTTTCTTTTTTTTCAGAGGCAGAAAAAATATCATACAATAAACATTTTAAACACATTCCATCATGCACAGAAATGGCAAATTCAAAGTTTATAGGGCAATGAAAGCTGCGCTTAACATTGAGTTTTCCTTTAAAGCAGAATATATGCTGTTAGGTTTGCTAGACTTTACTTTGGAGAAGAACAAAGAAAAACTGTTTATTTATTGTATTACTGCAGCGAGACTGGTGCTGGCAAAACGCTGGAAGGGTAAATCCCCGCCAAAGGAAGAAGACTGGATATTTAGGCTATTGGATATAGCTAATATGGACTGCCTCTCAAGAGCACTGTCACAAAATATGGAGACTACTGATTGGTCACCAATACTAGACTTTTTGAAGGAACAAAAGAAGATGGAAATTAATGAGAAATTTTATTTGTGATTTAAACCTGACGGTTAAGATAAGAGGATTTACTTGGTTTGGCTACAAATAACTGTAAGCCAGGACCTAATGCGGTCCAGAGAGGGGAGGGAGGGGGGGGGAAGTCTGGTGTGGATGGTCGGTTTGTGGGTTCGGGGGGGGGGATGTATGCAGGTTGTTGCTTATGTTTTGTTGTTTTGTTTTAAGTATGAAAACCTTAATAAAACTTATTTTTTAAAAAAAGAAATGGCAAATTCTGATATAAGTAATATGGTTGTAATTACAGTCGGATAAACCTGTCTATTTCTGGTCCGTGTATTCAGACCTAAATATATTCTATTCATTTTTGACCCAAAGGCTTTAAAAAAACAAATGTGTGAAAATTGAAGTCATTCTGGGAAACTGCTTTTCTTAATATATGCACTTTGCATGCATCTTTATGCAATATATGTACATTTTGTATGGCTTTTTTGAACCAAGAACTGCATTGCAAAATATGAAGGGCAGCAAGTGATTATGGTCCTCATTATTTGCAGCCTTACTAGCTTTGTGATTCACAGCCTCCGTGGCAAATCGGGGTGGCATTGGAGCAATCCCGGCACCTAGCAGCTGACACTCTCCCATCCCATGTGGGAAAGCGTTGCTGCACGTCTGATGCCTGGAGGAGCCTCGTTGTTCCTTATGAACAGAGG
This sequence comes from Anolis apletophallus, assembly GCA_030556195.1. NCBI lineage: Eukaryota > Metazoa > Chordata > Lepidosauria > Squamata > Anolidae > Anolis > Anolis apletophallus. The sequence goes on along the minus strand of JARBWK010000002.1, from coordinate 84,334,299 downwards.
GCTATTTTTGTGTTGGCAGTGGCAGCCTCTAACATGCTGCCACCCAGTTAGCAAAATGTGAATTTTAATTTCTTTTAAAATAATTTTAATTTAAGTAAAGAATTAAGAGATATCCAAGATCAGTTTTAAGCTTCCTTTTGACTTTGAAGTAGTCTTTCTTGTGTTCTCTCAAGGGATTCAAATACTTCATTTTTCTTTTTCCTTAAGAAAGAACCAGTCATAACATTGTGTATTGGACAGTCTTCTGTAAATGGTCCACTCTCCGGACAGAAATATATCCTATGTGCAACTATAGCAAAGGTCAGAACAGGCCATTTATTGATTTCTGTTCCCCTTCCATTCCTTCAAGTCTGATTTTAACAATTACTCGTGGATTTGAAAAATCCCAAGGTACAGTATTTTATCTGGGAATTAACTGAATGATTTTGACCTGTGCACACAGGATTTTGTGCATATGGATCCCATTCAGATGGGGAAGTGTACATGAGGCCAATATATAAGCTGCATATGTAGGGACAAATTTGATCTTTCAAATGTCATAACTAACTGCATCCAGAAATCAATAATAGATTTGACTCCTGAAGCACCATATTTGAACATCAGTTATGGTCAACATACAGTATAGTGGCCCATAAATTCCAGTTGTAAGCTGCAACATGAATGTGAATTCTGTGGAATAGCCGCTAACTGTGTCTGGAGAACTCCTATTAGAAACAGTTGCTGCTGTTCTTTTATATCCCAACTTTCAGCTCCAAGAAGTACAGCTTAAAACCACACAAGAACACCAGTAAATATATAGAAAAGATGGTTTAATGGTGTTTTAAAATGTTGTTGTTTTAGCTTTTTGTTAGTTGCCTTGGGTCCATTCAAGGAGAAAGGTAGCATAAAATGAAAGGAAATGACATAAATAGCTACATAAATAAATACTCCTTTCCTTGGGCTGGTGCTACTATCTACCCTGGGGCTGATCTGGAGTTTAATACTCCAGATTGGCACAGGGATAAAATGTCCATGTAGACTCCCCCATAGGTAATTTATAAAACAATAACAGAATAGAAAAAATCACTTACTGGCAGAAGGACAGCAAGCATAGAGCCATTTCAGCCTTCCTAGGAAAGAAGCTGCAAAGTATGGAAATAATCACAGAGGGTGCATCTAGACTTTAGAATTAATGCTGTTTGATACCACCTTAACTGCCATGACTCAATGTTATAGATTCATGGGAATTGCAGTTTATTAATAATATTATGATAACTTTATTTTTATACCTCGCCTCCATCTCCCCGAAGGGACTCGGAGTGGCATACATGGGGCCAAGCCCAAACACATACAGTTAAAAACATAGCATATAAAATATAAAACAACATAAAACATTATAACAATAGTAAGAAAAACATCATAACCAACACTTCAAGTCTCATTTGGGTGGCTGGTGGCTGGTGTGGAAACAAGTTAGAAAATAGGCTGGTCAATAAGGTGCATAGATCCTATAGCAACGTAGGGATAGAGCAGTTATAACAGGGTCATTATAGCTTAAAAAGTGCAGTAGTCAAATACAGGGACTTGATTTTAGGCCATGGTTAGGGACCACCTGTCAAGGGAATTGTCATTCAAATGCTCAGCAGAACATCCATGTCTTTAATTCCTTACGAAATGTGGATGGAGAGGGTGCTAGCCTGATCTCCCTGGGGAGAGAGTTCCAGAGCCGAGGGGCCACCACCGAGAAGGCCATCTCTTTCATCCCCACCAGCCCTGCCTGAGACGGGGGTGGGAGTGAGAGAATTATTTATTTATTTATTTCCACCATTTCTACCCCGCTCTTCTCAACCCCTGAGGGGGGACTCAGAAGAACCTCCCCAGAAGATCTTAGAGTCCGTGGGGGCTCGTAGGGGAAGATATGGTCACGAAATGGTTCGGGGCCTGCCTATCTTTGAGTTTTACAAGGTATTTTGTCTTCTTTTTTTTTTGGCCAAAGAGTGCTGGTGCTTTACCAAACTACAACCCCCCACAATTCCATAGAATTTGGCCTTGACAGATAAAGCTGTGTCAAACTTCTTTAATTCTACAGTATAGATGCACTATACTATACTATACTGTGAACTAACTGCCCCAGTTGAAATGGTAAAAAAATAACCATACCTTCAGGCAAAACTCTATTTAAACTCTTTTGATGTGTCAAAAGACATATCTGTTTATCTATCTTTTGATAATTCTCCCAGCACCATGCCATGTCGGCTTAAAGGAATAATAGAACACTTGTCTGATATTTAACACATTTAAGTTCCATTGATATCAGTGAAAAATACCTAAATGTATCATTAATGTTACCCATCCACTCTTAAGGGACCTGAAATGGCTTAATTCCTTGGTAGCCATGGTAACTTTCTTTTTTACCTTTCAAAATGGCATGATGGGAAAAGGGCCTTTGGCTGCTCAATAAGATGAATCCATTGTTCTACCCGACAGGATCTTAATAACACCAATACATTTTCAGATGTAAAAAAAGGACCTTCAAATATTTATGACACAAGAAGCTTCATAATAAAAATAGCACCTGATGTTTATTATTTTTTATTGGCCTTCTTAGCAAGATATGAAAAGACCAGGATGCTGAGTGACTCAAAGATTATACCCCACCCTCCATTTCTACTTCTGGGAGTAATCTCCTTACACATTTTGACAGTTAAATGTGAAAAAGCGAGTAGGGTATATATCTAATATCACTAAACAATATCTCACTTTCCCCACCAGCTGTTTTCTTCTTGAGAGATGGATGTTTGCAGTATTTCAGTTTTTATTGTCTTGATTACCAGGAGAAGAAATGAAAAAAATGTCTAGTGTTCGTTGAATTGCCTGGATTCAAAAACAGGAACTGATAACTACATGATGCCAAATAACAAGTAAGTAAAAGTGACAAGTTTTGCTTTCAAATAAAGTTCCCCAAAGCCTTTGAAGTTCTGCACAGCATTGATCTAGACCAGGAGTCCGAAAGCTAAGGCCTGCAAGCCAGATATGGCCCTCCATGGTCATTTACCTGGCCCCCTGCCTAAACTTCAGACTTAAGGTCACCCTGAGTTTGAAACGACTTGAAGGTACACAACAACAACAATCCTAATTAACTGACTATCTCATCAAGCAAATGCAAGCCCATACTTCCTATTGAAATACGTAAACTGTGATAAGTTTACGTCAGTTAAAGTTCTTCATTTTAAATATTGTATTGTTTTTTCAATTTTTTTACACTACAAATAAAATATGTGCAGTATGCATATTAATTTGTTCATTTTTTTTCAAACTATAGTCCACATGAACCGGCCATCTGCTGAAAAAGTTTGAGGATGCCTGATCTAGAGCAAGGAAGGAAATTATGTACCCCTCAGGTGTTTCTGGAATGCAACTTCCATCGGTCTTAGTCAGTGTTGGGAATGCTGTGAGTTGCAATCTAATAACATATATGAGGTGTGTTATTCTCAACCCAGAGGAAAGCCCAAAGGATTTGTATTTGCTGTGAAGTTGACACTTGTGTAATTTGGCCAAAAAGCATGCTGTTTGGGGCCATTGGCTACAATGGGAAACTTTAGAGGCTCAATTCTCAGTAATTTTAAGGCCTGTCTAAATGAAAACTATCTTAGTTTTACAACTGCAAGATTGCCAAGCTTCATAAGTATTCACCAATCTACCATTTTTAAAGAATTATTTAAAGTTTTTACCATAACATTTTTTTAAAATATGAGAAATTGCAAGAGAGGGTTCTGGAAATTGTTATTGCCAGTTGTATTCATTCTCAGCCAATCAAAGCATGGATGCAAACAGGTCTTTTATTGGCTGAGAAACACACACACAGAGAGAAACTTCAACTCTCATCATGCTCCAAGAGAAACTCAGAAACTTTTCATTTCTTGCCTCATGCAAGTGCTGCCGGGGAAGTGAATTCCTTACAGGGCCTTCTCTGGAGAAGGAACCTAGGTAAGTTTTCAGAAGAAATGGACATTGCTGCTGCTGCCGTGGAAGGAGAGGAGACCCCTGCCTCAGGTATATCGCAGAGTTTCCATCGTCTCCAGTAGCCGATAAATCCTGCTCTCTTGATCCGTTTTGGCTGACTTTCCGGTTCTCCCTCCCCATCCTGTTTTCGGGGATTATATAACACAAACCACCGAATTTTACAAATCACAGATGTTCAAACTGATCCAGGCCCAAACCGAATGGCAACCTGTAGCACAGCAGTTCTCGTTTGTGCCTGGGGGCCAGGGCCAGGACCGGGGTCCCATTGGCATTGGGGCCTGCAGCAGCAGAGCTAGATTCTGAAGAGGATTTAGAAGGGTTACCAGAAGGAGCGTTTCCCATCAGTGGGCCTCCTTCGCCCACAGAAAGTTTGGCATGGGAAGAAGGTTGGCTTGACCCTTACGAAGAGACAGATAACCAGGTGCAAATGGAAAGCAGTGATAGCGAAACTTATGAACGGCCAGGTGGGAGAGGCTCACAGGATCCTGTGAGTGAAAACATGGAAGAAAGCGGCTGGGAAGATTCTAGGGAGGAGAGCTCTCATGGAGATAGAGATCCAGGTGCTGGGAGACAAGGCCGAACCTTTGATAGGAGACGAAGCATCGAGTCTAGCAGAAGGGGATGGTACCATAGCCTAGACAGGCCGAGGTCGGTCAGTAAAGATTGGAGACGACGTAGCCTAGAGCGTCGGGGACCTCGGCCGAAAGATTAAGTATAGGATCCGTGGGAACGAATCCCCAGTACTTCGCCACGTCTCTTCTGAGTAGACGTGTAGCGAGGGGTTGGTCCACGGAGCTAAGTTGGCTAGTGGTCACCAAGTCTTGCCTTGCATCTGTGCCTTGCCTTGTTCCTGAATCCGCATTGCTGTGCGGAGCTTTGCCAAGCCTTTGGGATTATTTACCAAGCTGCTTTTGGACAATTGATTGTTTACTGCCTTTGGATTGCTTTTGCTATTTTTATGGACAATATTCCTTTTGAACTGTTTTTATATACAATAAAGTAGTTAGCCTTCAGTCCGTCTCTGTGTGTGTGATTAAGGGGGCCGGTCAAGTCCGTGCATCGTGACACAACCCTATAAATGAAAAATCCTCCACAGTCATCAATTTGCTCCTAAATTACAAAAGGAAGTTTGTGCCTTCCTCAATTGAATCAATCCACTTATAGCATGGTTTGCCTCTTTTCTTGCTACCTTATCAAACATTATTGTTTTATAATGGAGTCATAACATCTCCTGTTGTGTACAAAGTATGATAGCCTAAATTTAGTATTCTTTTCATAAGAGCTTTTAGTAATCCATGGTATCCTATCCATAGAACTCTTATTCAGCACCATGCATGAAACGGATTGATTTTCATGTCAAATTTCTTCACAATCCACAACTATAAAAGATATTAGTACATTAGAAGCCTATGTGTCTGATGTTTCAGCTGTGGTATTGTTTTGCACGGTGTCACTTGCATTGTTGGACAAACAAGCCTGACACTGCTGAGCAAAGCAGCAAGTTTGGCTGGATCCTTTGAGTCTAACTGGGAAAGTGTAATGTTCAGGTGGGCCTGTTGTTTTCTGTCAGTCTACAATCGACAACTTATTCTTATATTCTCCTTACTTCATTTCAAATATTTCCTTACAGAAAAGATGAAAAATAGTTTTGCAATGGACCCCTTCCCTCACCCACCACTTTCATATAGTGTGATTATTACCCAATTTTACTGCACTTATTGTTTTGCAGATCCTATTAATTGAAAATATTTATGCAATTTCATTGGCAGAGCAATTTGATCATTATTCAAGTAGTAAATAGATTGTCCTTAGATCTAGTAGGAGATTTTCCCATAAACCCGAATTCAGGATTCACACAGACTATTTTAATCTAACAATGTCTTGTGTATCTAGAAAGCAAAATCAAAACTGAAAAATGTTGGAGCTTTTTCCAGATTGGTTTCTCAATAGCACCAACAGTTACAAACATCCAGCAGCTATATATTTGTATTATAGATTTAGAAAGTGGTTTGAATTTAGGACCCACTTTCCAATGATGGAATGGTTCATTCTATCCATGAAAATCTTGGAGAGCATTTCTACTAATGGAGTAAAGAAACAGACCATATCTACCAGTCCCACCATTACAGCATGAGAGGTAGCTCAAGGTTGAGCTCAAGTGGCATTTACCAATAGATAAATTCAATTTAAGAAAAGTTGTTAGGGACTTCATTCCAGTGGTAAGGAGAGCCTAAACAAACGAACAACAACAACATGGGACCAAACTTACTGGCTTATAACTATCCTACTGCCAAAATCTAAGATGAATTTCAACCCATTAGACAGCTACCACATGATAGTGGTAGTGAGAGGCCACTTGGTGAAGTATAGATGAGACCCAGGAATGCCAGGTTCAGCCATAGGGCCTGAGTCCCCCACACACACACTAGAGCAGGGGTGCTCACACTTTTCAGCATGGGAGCTACTGATTAAAAAACCAAGTTCCAAAGATCACCTACCCAGAAATGTAAAACGTATAACTATTTTCTTATTTATTTATTTATATTATTCATTTTTATGTACCGCTCCTTCTAGCAGGCTCGGGGCAGTTTACATAAAATGAAGTTACAAAACATCAACATTTCAATTTAATAACAACAATATAAAACAGGGCATAAAATACATCCAACCACCCCATTTCTCCCACACTGCCATATTACCACACATATTATCAGCCAGAAAGTAAGAAGAGAGGCTTTTGAACTGCAAGGCCATTTAATACTCAGCAAGGTAAACAAAGGGGCATGCAAAAATACATCCAACCACCCCATTTCTCCCGCATTTCCATATTCCCCAACATATATTTCTCAAGGAACAAAGCAAGCAGAGAGGCTTTGGAGCTAAAAGGCCATTTTTAAACATTAAAAATAAACAAAGAGACATGCCACAGAACAATCAAGCACCCACCCCAAAGTAAAAAGACCGACCTTTGAGATGCGGTAAGGAAATGACCCCAAAGCGTCCTCCTCCTCCTCCTCCGTCATTGCTCCTATTTCCACGCCGCCAGCATGCGTGCTGCCTCCAAGAGCTCACGAGAAGTCTGAGAGGCAGAATGGGCACTTCTGCACATGCGTGCGGGGCCAGCCATGCATCGCGTCATCCAGGCCCGCCCCCTTTGGTCTCCTACGACTCTGAGTGGCTGGAGAAGGATGGAGGGAGGAGGAGGAATCCAAAAGAGGGGGCCCATTCTCCTTCTTGGACTCTGCAGCTTTTGGAGGCGGCGCGCGAGCAGGGAGGAGCAACGACGGAGGACTTCTTTGCAGCATGCAGGGGTGCGTGAAGAGTACAAACTGCAAAAAACCTGGTCAGGGGCCTGAAGATCACCAGGATGAGGCCCAAAGATCACCCTGGTGATCCCGATCACCATTCTGAGCACCCCTGCACTAGAGGATGCAAGGGGCCAGGGGAGTCTTTAAGACAACACCCCACTGCCATTCAGAACATCTTCAGTTGATGTGCTTCTACCGCTGGGAGGAAATGCTGTGTCATGGATCCAAGGTGGTCTTTTCATACTGCTGTTTTACACTAGTCAATCATAATGATTCCTATTCCTCCAGAAAACCCCAATCAGTGAGGGAACATGTCTTTTATTTCTTCGCATTTCAGTGACTTTGCTTATCAGGTGAAAGATATATCTGGTAAATCTCCCTGGTACAGCTAGAATGATGAGTTCCCAACAGTGAACTGTACAAGAAAGTAGATAATGGATGTTCTTAACCTGGCAAATTGAGGTGCTCTGATTAAAATTATGTGTAGAGGTTCTGCTTTGCCATCTATTAATGTTGCTGAATGTACAAAAGCAGACTTTTCATGTCAAGGATGCTTTCACGTTTCCCCTTTCTCCTCCTTAGAAGTGGTATGTTCATTTTCTGACCCCCGTAGAGTGATAAATATTTTATGGCAGATTAGCTACCTCACAGCATTTCTAATAGGAAGCTATGAAATCACTTTTCAGTCAGATGATCTTTTCTGCAAGGCGCAGCACCATTTATAACAGAGTCACCTACTGACACTGTCAGTGCCCAAATACTGATATAAACTCATGTATTCAAGACAGTGTTCTTGACCTGAGACTTGTCTCCATTGCCCTGATGACTGGAGATGGGGGTCCAAGCTTTGAAACTCAGGGCCAGGTCCTGTAATATGGCAATCTTAACAGCAGATCATAATGGCAAATAATGAATCCCTATCTAAAATGTTAAGCTATTTCAGATAAATTTAGAGGCTAGTGGGAAATATGTTGTTGTGTGCCCTCTAGTTACTTATGTCAACTCTTTCATAGGGCTTTCTTGCCAGGGTGAGAAAGTTTGAACCTTGATCTCCTACAGTCCTGGTCCAATATTCAAACCATTAAACCATGCCATCACACTACTGGGATATAATTTTCTATTTAGAGAGTACATCAAATTGGATGCACCACCACAAAACCTTTCTTGCCCTCCATTTTATTCATTACTTTAGAATAATACTTGCATATTAAGAATAACTAGTCCTTTATTAAATATGGCCCATGACTTCACCTATTTCATTTGTGGAGTCCATAGAATTGTCCCCACACATTTTAATGTGTGCTTGCATGCAGACACATACCAAGTGGCATGCAATAACAATTCAAACATATGCCTCACTATCACTAATATTTTTTTGTGATCTGAAAAAAAAGGAAAAAAGATTCCTTCTGTCTCCATCCTAATTTTAGGAGCTATGAAGACCTGCATCTTTTAAATAAATCTCTCACATGAGGAATGGAAAATTAAGGGAGCGGGTGGCTCTCAAACCTTTGCTGTCCATGCAAGGATTGTGGTCCTGATCCAGACTTTTGATTGTTTACCTGTATATTGAAAAGAAAATGAGAATCAGTTGGCTGCATTTAATGAGGCACATTGTTCAGCCCTAAGAGTTTTTTAAAAATCCCATTTCTCAAGAAACTGTTAACCAGGGAGGGACTGCTTTCTAACCTTAGCCTAAATACATCCATTAACATGTCTCCTCTGTTGCAAGCAGTATCATTTACGAAGCCAGTTTCCCTGCTGGGAATTGCTGAATCTTCTCTTTACAACACTTGAAGACACTGTTAAGTGCATGTAATGAACTATTAACTCATCTTCATGGCTGTATAAGTGAAACATGCTCACAGTTCAGCTGTGTTTCAAAAATACATCAGTGGGGGGCTGGCAGGTAAGAATAGCAACCTTTTAACAAAGCTATAATTCCCCCCGTTTTGTTTCAATAGATAGTGTCACATTTTTAAAGACTTCAAATGTCTCTTCAGAGGAAAGACCTGCTTATATCTGAATGTTAATCCAGTTTTTCATAACTTTTGTCTGAGATCCAATTAGAGGGCTGACAGAGGGTAAAGCATAGTAACATTACTCAGGCTGCTCTTGTGCATGGGGTGGTGATGTTGGGGTGGATTGCTCCTTCATTTTACTCCAGAGTATGTAATAGATTTCTAGTGGAGTTCACTGGCCAATGATTTATTGCAGGGGTGCACCAGGGAATTCTCATATCTCTAAGAAAGTAATAAGAGCCGCTAAATGAAGTATGGTTTTAGGCTTTCATGGCTGGAACCACTGGGTTGCTGTAAGTTTTTCAGGCTATATGGCCATGTTCCAGAAGCATTCTCTCCTGACGTTTCAGCTGCATCTATGGCAGGCATCCACAGAGGTTGTGAGGTCTGTTGGAAACTAGGAAAATTTATTTATTATCTATCTATTTATCATTTCGACTTGATAACCCGCCCTTCCCAAGGCTCAGGGTGGTTCACATGTAAAAACAGCATACAGCACACAAACAGCATATAAACATGATTAAAACACCTAAAAAATTCCATTAAAACAGACATAGAATCACAACCAGCTGGGTCATAGGGCTGGGTCATAGAAGTGGTGATGTTTGACAAGATATTGATGTCAGTCAAGCGCCATCAGGCTCGAAACGCTTGTCTGAAGAGCCAGGTCTTGCAGGACCTGTGGAATGCCAGCAGGTCCTGCAAGGCTCGTGTCTCTGGCGGCAGCAAATTCCACAAAACAGGTGCCGCTACTGAGAATGCTCTCTGTCTCGTGGAGGAGAGCCTGCAAGACTTCAAGCCCGGAACTTCAAGTAGATTAAGTCCCTCTGAATGCAGTGATCTTCTGGGAGCATATGGGGTAAGCCGCTCCTTCAGGTACACTGGCCCCAAACCATATATGGCCTTAAAAGTCAAAACTAACACCTTGAAGGAGACCCGGAATTCGATAGGCAACCAGTGCAGTTCGCGTAGGAGTGGCATTATATGCGCTGATCGTGGAGCTCCTAGCAGCAGGCGTTCTGCACTAGTTAAAGTTTCCGGATCGCCGACAAAGGAAGGCCAATGTACAGCACGTTACAGTAGTCGAGCCTCAAGATGACCGTGGCTTGGATCACCGTGGCCAGGTTGCAACGGGAGATATAGGGGGCCAGACGTTTCGCTTGCCGCAGATGGTAAAAGGCTGTCTTGCAGGCACAAGCAATTTGTGCCTCCATAGACAGCTGTGGGTCCAGCCGGACCCCCAAGCTCTTTACTGATGGCTGCGGGCATAGTGCCACGCCATCAAACGTCGGCAGCTGGATCTCCCTCTCCCCTGGACGGCCCAGCCACAAGATCTCCGTCTTCGCCAGGTTCACCTTCAACTTACTGGCTCGCAGCCATCCAGTTACGGCTTCGAGGCAGAGATGGAAATTATCGGGTACAGATTCCGCCCCAGGGTCCATCCTCAGAACGAGCTGGGTGTCATCAGCATACTGATGACATTCCAGCCCGAAACTCCGCACCAGTTGGGCGAGTGGTCGCATGTAGATGTTAAATAACAGCGGGGAGAGAATGGCCCCCTGAGGAACACCACAATGTAAGGGGGTGCCCTCGGAGACCACCCCTCTCCACTTCACTCACTGCAGGCGGCTTTGGAGGAAGGAGGACAGCCATTTGAGAGCTGGGGTTTATATATCTGTGGAATGTCCAGGGTGGGAGAAAGAACTCTTGTCTGTTGTAGGTAGATATGAATGTTTCAATTGACCACCTTGATTAGCATTTAATGGCCTAGCATTTTTCAAGGTCTAGCTTCTTACTGCCTGGAGGAATCCTTTGTTGAGAGGTGATTAGCTGCCCTTGATTGTTTTTTTTCTGGGGCTCCCTGTCTTTACTTCTTGTTATGATTTTAGAGCTTTTTAATACTGGTAGCCAGATTTTGTTCATTTTCATGGTTTTTTCCCTTGCTGTTGAAATTGTCCACATGCTTGTGGATTTCAATGACTTCTCTGTGTGGTATGACATGCTGGTTGTTTGAGTGGTCCAGCATGTCTGTGTTCTCAAATAATATGCTGTGTCCGGGTTGGTTCATCAGGTGCTCTGCTATGGCTGACTTCGCTGGTTGAAGTAGTCTGCAGTGCTTTTCATGTTCCTTGGTATGGCTTTTTTCCCCGGATGCTCAACCAGGATGTGCCTAACTTCATCCCTTCAATGAACCAGTAGCAAGGAAAATGGATCTGCACCAGTGAGATCCCTCTCCTACAAGTTCTTGTTTTACCACAGAACAAAGGAGCTATGGAAAAATTAATGAACATCTCCTTTTGGCCAACCTCCCTCCCACCATCAGCATAAATGGTGCCAATCTCAACATATATTATCAACAGAAATTTCATCTCCATTTTGATCTTTTATCACATCCCTCGTCTGTACATTTCCATTTTGTAAGCCTCAACAGCATTTTGGGCAGGATTAAACTTCCTTGCCTTAGCTACAACCATCTCCATCAACTTCTGGTCCTTTGTGAACAAAAAAAGAAAGGGTGTATCAAGAGAAAAAGAAACCATTTGGAAAGGCCAACAAGCCCTTATCTGTGCCCATGAGGCTCTGCGCTTGCCTTTACTTCACTTTCTTTTCTGGACAACACTCATGATTAATTTACATGCAACTTTGGGGACTGTCCATATATTGTTGGCTAGGCATGCCCAAATATAAAAGAAAACTGGGGGTTATTAAAAGAAAGAATAGCTAAATTAGGGGGACATGTGCTGGAAATACCCTCCACCCCCCAGAAGTGATTGGGGGGTATTTTGGATTTTTAAACAAATGGAACAACTTTGCATTTTGAGCCCAAGGGGACCCCTAAACAAAGATGGCCCATCCTGTTCTAGAGTCAGTAATTAAGTTGTACATTTACACATTATATGTACACTGTTCTGTACATGTGTCATCTCAGTTCTCCATAATCCACTTCTCTTATTAGTATCTGATATATTATTTATTTATTTACAGGATTTATACTCCCCCCTCTAACCCCCAGGGGACTCAGGGCGGATTACAATGTACATATACATGGCAAACATTCAATGCCATAGACACACAACATATATAGAAAGACACACAGAGGCCATTTAACATTCCAGCTTCATGAAGGTATTCTGGCCACCAGGGAAGCTGTCACTTCACTGTCCATTTGTAACACTGGTGGAGTACTTCCTCATTCTTTGCTTGCTTGCTGGAGATTTTTATGGTGTCGTAAATTAGTTAAATTAGACTCCCCGCATAAGCGGTACCTAAATTTCCTAATTGACAGATGCAACTGTCTTTCAGGCTGCAAAGGTTGACAGCAAGCTGCACAATGGTTGGAAGCTCACTCCGACCTGGGCTGGCTTCGAACTCATGACCTTTCAGTTAGTTAATGCAGCTGAATCCCAGCCAGCTGCACCACAGTTCCGGTAACATCTTCCATTAACATTTTGTTATACTTTAGTGCCAGTAAACTATCAGAAGAACTTGAATAAAGTGGTTGCCGATTGTCTTCTCTTCTTTAGCAAGTTGGTGTGGCAAAGATGGGTATCAATGGGTTCTTCCAAAAGTGGGATTATGTAGCAACAAAATAATGCATAAGTGTCTTTGGCTGTACTTGAATGTTCAAACATACCTCTTCAAATATGACCTGTATACTTTAAAAAATTATATATCAGAAGGATAAGCAGGGATATTTACCGTTTAACTTACTTTTCAGTTTGCATCCAAACATATAATTATAATACTTGTCTTTTCTCTTCTTTTGCATTTTAAAATTGAAGGGGACAATGTGTAAGTGAATATCATAATACTGCATTAAATAAGGTATCACTCTGCCTTTGCACTACAGGATCCCCAATTCAGAGGGGGGCTTTGTCGCCATGGCAACCAAAAGAAAACACGCCATGAATTTGCCAGTTCCCCTCCTTCCCACAAATCCATTAAAATAAACTAGGCATGGAATTAGGGGCAGCATTTGAAGCTCACACTGAGGGTTGGAGACTCCGTCAGGAATCATCTTTGATCACCTTGACTGGACCCTGCTGTGTACCAGATTGGTTTTCTCTGCATTTTCAACTGAATGGCAAAAGGACTCAAAGAAGGTGAGAGGGTGAAAAGAGCACCTGGATTTCCATTCAGCTTCACCAGTTGCCTACATTCATGGGGAAAATGTAGTGTTATGCTACACTTGCTATAATGTATTAGAAGTGACAGGGTTGTTTCTCAAGTAACTTTATTTCTGGCAATGTATTCATTGAAAGGGATGTTTCATTTTCATTCTCATTTCCTTCTTTCGGGTTGACATGGATGTTTGTCTGATTTGAAGAATTTATCTATTTTATTTCGTACATTGAGACACCATGAGCTAATATTTTCCCTCCCTAAAGACCACTTCCTATATTGCCAAGGCAATGAGCCATTCTTCTTCCTGGTAATCAGTTTAGTTTCTTGAATGTCTCTTGCCTTACTTTGTCGTATTTTTGAAAATGACTGCTAGCATGGATTTCAGCTAAATTATTTTACTGCTTTAAGAATGTTTTTGTAGGTGTGGCAGGGGACACCTCTTTGGAAAACCAATTTATTACTGCTTACAGGACATTTCCCCCCTCACTGGACTGTTACCTTGTCATGGTGAGGGGACTTTGTGTGCTTCAGTAAACCTGTGGGTGAAGCCATCAGAGTAATGTGCTCCCAGGGAAGTCTCCCTGGGTGGCAAGGCCACAGGGGAGGAACCAGATTAAGCATAATCCGACATCCTCAATGCCTGAGCAAATGGATGATAGCATAGTACATGTCACAATGGCTATGAAAGTGGAACAGAGGAGAAGCTACTGGTCATCGGGTTAACCATGCCACTGGATGGGAACCTCATTCTATGAAGACTGTGTGTTCATTCGTGCGAACTGACCTCCACACGTAAAACAAATTCATACACAAGTGTCTTCCAAGAAAAATAAAACCAATAAAAGTCCCATGGTGATCAGCGAGTGGCAACGGGTCAGGACTATGAAGTCTGGAAGCCCCTAGTCACAAACTGGCAGGTGGGTAGTGGATATGGATTCAGTCATTCAGCCTCAAGGTCCAAGGCAGTTTATGTATGTATGTATGTATGTATTTACTATATTTGTATACTGCCTTTCTCAGCCCAAAGGTGACTCAAGGTGGTATACAGTCAGCAACAATTTGATGCCCCAACAACATATAATAATAGTCCAGCAGCATGTCTGAACAACCCTATTTAGGATCCACTTGCTCACCAGAGGGGTCATCACCTTGCAGTCAAAAAAGAAAATGGAACTTTGGAACAAAGAACATACAGACACTGTTGGACAACACAGACAATGAACGTCCTGAACGTAAGATTGCTATTATTGCAAGGGAGCTGAGGTGCTTTAACATAAATATAGCAGCACTTCAAGAGACCTGGAGAGGAGGAGAGGGATGTCTGAAAGAAGAAAAAGGAGGCTACAGCTTCTTCTGGAAGGGACTGCTTGAACAAGAGTGAAGAATACATGGCATCGGCTTTGCTATTAGAAACAACCTGGTGAAGCATCTATCTAAAGCACCCATTAACGAACAACCCTCAACCCTGCAAATTAATCTCGCCAAAAAGCAGCAGGCAACTATCATAAGTGTCTATGCAGGAAGACATCAAGGAATTTTTTTTACTGTCCATTGGACACCATTCTATTGGAAATACCTAAGGAAGTCAAAATCCTCCTCCTGGAGGATTTTAATGAAAGAATTGGAAGAGTTTTCAACCTGTGGCCAGGGACTATAGGAAAAGATGGGGCTGTGAACAGCAACCCCAATGGCATTCTATTTCTCACTAAATGTGTGGAACACAACTTTGTCCTCACCAACATGCTTTTCTGCTAGAAAAACAAGTTTAAGACTCTCAGTCTATGTAATTATATTTGCCAGAGACCGCTGTCATGTGCTTCTCACAAGAGCCATTCTCAAATACAAAGGGATTGCTGTACGACAAACTGCAACTGACTAACAGGTTATAATTATAATGAAACAAACATATACATAACCAATTTGGTTGCTATATATAATATAAATATCAAATATAAACATCACAACAAGTTACAAGGTACTTCTACATCCAGATCATTTATGAAAAATTATATATCAGAAGGATAAGCAGGGATATTTACCGTTTAACTTACTTTTCAGTTTGCATCCAAACATATAATTAGCAGAGGGGTTGTATAGGATGATCTGGATGTAGAAGTAAATTGTGAGGTAGCAAAGTTTGCAGATGACACTAAACTGTTCAGGGTAGTTAAAAATGAAACTGACTGTAAAGAGCTCCAGAAAGATCTCTCGAAATTGAGTGAATGGGCAACAAAGTGGCAAATGCATTTTAACCTAAACAAGTGTAAAGTCATGCACATCGGGGCAAAGAACCCCAAATACACTTATCAACTGATGGGATCAAAGCTTTCTGAGACAAACCAGGAAAGGGATCTTGGGGTTTTGGTGGACAGCTCAATGAAGATGTCAAACCAGTGCGCAGCAGCAGTGAAAAAAGCAAATTCTATGCTTGGCATGATCAGGAAGGGAATCGAAAATAGGTCGGCAAATGTTGTATTGCCTCTCTACAAATCTATGGTGAGGCCATATCTGGAGTACTGTGTACAATTCTGGTCACCGCACCTCAAGAAGGATATAACGGAACTGGAAAAGGTACAAAGAAGGGCAACAAAATGATCCAAGGGATGGAGCAGCTCCCTTATGAAATCAGGTTGCAACGCCTTGGTCTTTTCAGCCTTGAAAGACGGCGTTTAAGAGGTGACTTGATCGAAGTGTATAAAATCATGCATGGGATAGAAAAGGTGAATAAAGAAAAAATATTTTCTCTGTCACACAACACTAGGACTAGGGGGCACTCCCTAAAGCTCCAAGGTAGGAAAGTTAGGACTAATAAAGGGAAATATTTCTTCACCCAGAGGGTCATTGGGTTATGGAACTTACTTCCAGAGGAGGTTGTGACAGCTGTCAGCCTGGACAGCTTCAAGGCAGGATTAGACAGATTCATGGATACCAAGGGAATCAGTAGTTACTGAAATGGACATCCAAGTGCCACCTCTGTGTTGATGGAGGCAGGCAGGATTTTCCCCGGGTACTGGTTGTGGGGGGTCGGGAGCAGGTGAGAGTTTTGCCCTCCTTTCTGCTAGAGATCCCTGTGTACAACTAGTGGGCCACTGTGCGATACAGAATGCTGGACTAGATGGGCTGAGGCCCGATTCAGCATGGCTCTTCTTATGTTCTTATGTTCTTATGTAACGCGATGTACTCGAAATTCCAAAAGGTAAGCACCACTCCGGATTCACATACGGCAAGACTTATTTACTTACACATATGTGTCCTATTTCACATTGTGGTTCAATAAGTATTTGAATAGTCCACTGCTTTGGATACAAACTGTAGTTGTATCCAAGGCAGTGTAAGGCTTAACAAGGTCCTCACAGGCTAAAAATGCCTTGATATTGCAAGCATCCACGTCCTAATGACGGTGCTGTACGTGAATCCTAGGTGCTCCGACGCTGACTGAGCCCAATGCTGTGGGGGGACACCTCACGCTGTCCCTGTAAATAAATATCGTGGATCTTTGATGTAAATGTAATAGTAGAGTCCTGGAATCGATTGCCGTACTAAGGCACACGGCGATAAGGGGTGTAGTGGTTGCCATAGTAACCCCGCAAAGGACGCCAACCTTCCTGAAGTCAGATTTTCCTCAGGGGAAAACTCCCCGTATCCTGGGATATGTATGTCCACAGAAGGCGATTCTAACACACAACAGCCGATGGGAAATTACACCGATAATGGGATCCACTTGTTTCGTTCCTCCTGGAACTTTATCAAGGCTGTGTAATTGTAAGATATATTCTTGCTTAAGAAGCGTCCATTATTTCCATGGCAATTCCTTTCAGTAATAGGTCATCACTTGGTTGTATACACAGAGCCCTGGCCGAAGCATCACAACCAAGTGATGACCTATTACTGGAAGGAACATGTATTGTATTGTACTATTGTACTGTACTCTTGTCATTGATTTAGATTCCCCCATTTTTGTTACTTCCTAAAATTCAGTACATAAATTCCAAGGTTAATCTGCTTAAAAATAGCAGTTCTGTATGTTCTTCCTCACGAATAACTTGTTCTCTTGTCGATTCCCACACCTTTTTGACTGAACTCTGATGTTGTGCTGTCAGATGAGTCCCAATTTTCATTTGTGAACTGACAATCTGTAAGGACAACCATTCTGGGTGAATGTTTAATAAGCCCTATTTTTATTGTGACTGATAGTTTAATTTATGTCATGTTATCTCTTTTTGGTTATTTTCAGTTGTATTTTTAATTGTTATAAGTATTTTAAAGTATTATTTGTAGGTTGTTAGTAGTTGTGGGTCCTTTTTGGGTGGAAATTCTGAAGAAAAGTAACTTCTGTAAATAAAGCACAGAAACTTGTGGCTGTTTAGAGGCTGTTGGACAACAACTCCCATTAACCCTAGTCTGAATAACTTACGGCGAAGAATGCTGGGAGCTGCAATCTAATAATATCTGGAGGGTCACAAATTGTCCAACCCTGAAATAAAGAAATAATGAAGCAATTCTTTCAGGAAAGTTATAAACAAAAAACAAAACACTTCTCCCACAACAATTGAATTAATTTGCTTTCTCTAGTATATTTGAGTAACTTACAAGTGACATCCACAAACTTTGAAAATATATATCATCCTCAGATGTCTCTTGATAGTACTTTTCAAGAAACATTTTCTTGCAAAACTAATGTACCCTAGGCCTTGGTGGGATAGGATGTAGAAGGTTGCTTGTGAAGCTCTCCAGGTCCCATTATTGGGGGGAAAGGCAGGATATAAATTAAAAATAATGAAATAAAATAAAAGTGACGATTTGTCTTCTATATTACACACATACTGGTATATCTATCCATCCTGTGTGCATGGTTCCTTATTCCTGCCTTTGCTGCTTGCCGTTCCTCCTGGGAAGCAACTGGTTGAGCTGCTCTGATGTCAGAGACACTTGTATATTGTCTTGGGACAATAGACAAGATCACAAAGGTCTCACTGAACCTGGAAGACCTTAGTATGCTCTGGTTACCATCATTCCTTTGCCTGACAACTTAGGGGAAACGAAAATTGTCTTTGATTTTGAATTGATTTTTTATTTATGACATGATCATCCAAATGGCAACTTGCAGGTGCAGGTTGTTTTAGGAGACTTTCACCAGAAATCTACACTTACAGATTTATGTAGGACCAGTAACCTGCTGTTAAATGCCAAGTTGTGATAAATAAAACATCCCTTCCTGATTTAATTATAGATGAGGCAACCAAATTTGTGTTATTACTGTGACCTTGCTGAATGAGGCATCTGAGCTGACGTTTACACAGATGGTTCTGTCTGGGCATGTGGCATGGTAGCAATTTTAGATAAGGGATTATAGTTGGGAAGCAGAAAAGGGGACAAACAGAATGGAAGTAAACTGGTAAAGACAGCTGGGCACTGCATAATTCATCCCACACAGGATATATGCATTCCTTCTTTTGAAATACTGGGAAACTGGATGGCCTGCCAGGAACATACCAGTACACTTCGCTGCACATTTATCTCTAATAGAGAATGAGAGTGGTTTTGGGAGGGATTCTTTAACACATAACTCAAGACTAGCTTTCCAATATTGCTGAGTCTTCTGGATAACCACAATACAAGGGATCCCCATAAGAACTAACATAAAATGAGGGCTACTTGTATGTGCCAGATAGCCAAAACAAGCTCTTCACTCTAGCCAAGGACACATGGGAAGGGGAGATTATCCACTCAATGCACCCCTCTGTTTGTCTTCTTAAACAGGGAAAAAGACATCCTTAAGAAAATGTGTAGGCATCATTTAGAGAAGACCACCCAAGAGAACAGTAAGCCCAGCAGTTGATCTTTTTGCCAACAGCTGTAGACCACAGCATATATTAAAAATTCAGGGAACTAAAGGAAATGAACAACTGTTTGTCAGAGGCTAGTGTTGGCCCCACTAGCCTCTTGTGCTGGTGTTTACCTACATTGGGTAGTTTTAGACTCCACTGTGGAGTACTGTTTTCAAAGGGTGCCAGGTATAAAATTGACTGGATATTTTTGGCTCCAGCTGGACCACTCATCTTGTCTTCCTGATTTCTGGAAATCCATGATGTAGGGGATATGAGGCAGGCTAGCCAGTGTGTAAATGCACTTAATTTGCACTAAGCCCAGCTGTCTGAAGATAATATTTATACTACAACATTTGCATTTATCCCTATTTCAATTTTCTACAGCTTGGGTTTTCTTGATATTGTTGGGCTACAGTTCCCCACGATCATGAGCCAGTCAGGAAAATTATGAATATCTGCTGGGAAAGACTGAAGTCTGCTTCATAAGGATAACAATAGGGAAATAATCTTCTCTTCAGTCTAAATGTATTTTAAACTTGGCTCTAATACGTTGTTGTTATCATATATTAATGTTCCAAATAACTTTGTGTTGCTGGAAATGACCTAATATTGCAGCTCCTGTTATCCATTTCTGTATAAAACTCCTTAAAATCATTGTGGTTTTGTGTGTGGAAAGCTATAAGCATCTTACACTTTTAAATAGCTTTACTTTGGATGATACCACAGCTATTGTTCTTTTGTTCTACTGTTAGTTTTCCAAAGTACATATTATGGGCCTGCTTATTCAGCATCACTGTCATGCTAAGAAGGGTAATTATATGCTGCACAGACGTTCTTGATGAAAAATAAGAAAAAAATCAGTAAGATCAAAGTAGCACCTAAAGTTAATTATAAATTAAAAGTGAAGTATAGGCAGTAAAATGTTGTAATTATTTCCAGAGGTAATTTTCTAAAGAACTGAAGATTTTTTTCATGTTTGTTCATTTTAAGCCAAATATGCACTTTAATTCATTTGCACTCACTACAATGGACAGATGAGTGATTATTTATCTTAACAAAGTTGTACCCACAAAGGCAATTTGTCAAAAGTTAGTTTTGCATATGATGTCTTAGATTATTGCAGATTACTTTCATAACACCAAGACCTCTTGTCTCATCACAATAATGGCTGTTTTTGAAACTACTTTGAAGAGATTCTTCAGGATGTGTGAACAAAACTATGAACTTTTAATGAGACATTTTCCCATGATGAGTTCAAGAAAGCAAGCATAGATCGGATTTCAAACCAAGTAATTTCAGAATGTTGGATGAAGTTTCTCAAACGCTCTTTGTTATGTAGTATTACAGTATAGAATATTTGTAACATCTGAGTGATGGTTCATCCATAAGCCTCAGCCAGACCCACTGAGAGTAGGTTTGAATATCAAAAAGACTATCCCAATTTAAATAGCAATATACATTTGTAACAACAATATACATATACCTAGGCATAATAACCATGTATAAATATGTGAGAGGAAGTCATAGGGAGGAGGGAGCAAGCTTGTTTTCTGCTGTCCTGGAGACTAGGACATGGAACAATGGCTTCATACTACAAGAAAGGAGATTCCGCCTGAACATTAGGAAGAACTTCATGACTGTGAGAGCTGTTCAGCAGTGGAACTCTCTGCCCTGGAGTGTGGTGGAGCTTCTTTTTTGGAGCCTTTTAAACAGAGGCTGGATGGTATCTGTCGGGGGTGCTTTGAATGCAATTTTCCTTTTTCTTGGCAGGGGTTGGACTGGATGGCCCATGAGGTCTCTTTCAAATCTATGATTCTATGATTCTATGATATATATTCAATTTGACATATAGACACTGTCCCTCAAGTTACAATCTGTGCAGGGCTTGATTGTAAGCATCTTCTACCTGTGCTGCTCAGCAGTATTGCAACATTTGGATGCAATCTTAAAGTCCTAAACAAAAATGCAAAATAGATGCAAATACAATATATACACCCACATAGTTTATCCTCTTATTCTTTTTTAAATACACTTCCCTATTCAAAGTGAAAAGGGCCCTCTCCTTAACCCTGGTGACTGCAGCTCCCCTCCTTCTCTTCTCCCTCTATTTTTGAACTCAAGCAACTACAGCCCTTTTTTAAGGGTTCCCCACACAATGAGTCAAACTAATAACTCACAGAGATAACAGTATTACCCATGCTTGCAAGAGATTGTCTCCCATGGTATTTTGTGTGTAATTTCAAGTCATTTTGCCATGTACTCAATGCTACATACCAGTCTGCTGTAAACAGGGCTGGTGTCCTCTGTTCCTGCTGTTACTGGATTTTTTTTAAAAAAGGGGGGAGGGTTGGGGCTTTTCTGCACCAAAAGACAAAACATGTGCAAGATAGGTTGGCCACAGGGCCCTTTCTAGATCAACTGGCCCTATAATTATACTGACTTATTCTCCCTGTTATCAGCCTAGTCCATAATACCGCCATTTTCACCTTTTCCCATGATGCCAGCAAAATGGTGCATTCTATGTTACAGAAGCCAATTATACGGCAGTTGAATGTTAGTTCAAACTTGTTGAAAGAACAATACTGCAAATGAAGGTATCAGGGCAATTTAGAGAATGCATAACATGCCTTGCAACACACATTTCCTTTCTCCAGCAGAGAAAGAGAAGTGTATAGGGCGTAATGGTTGGGAGGAAACTACTGCTGCATCACAGCATCTGCCACCTGAAATGATGGTCAAATGACAAAGCAAGTTCTCTTTAATCCAAATCCTGATTTTAGACTTAATAGCTGTGTAGAAGTGGTCTAAGTGACAGTAAGTGACTGTTGTCAATGGGGGCTTATTTTACTATATTTAACTACTACAAGGTGGGGTTGCTTTTTGGTGTGTGGTTGAGTAAATAATTTTGAATTGCTTATGACCCTGTTTATAATTTTGGATATCTATGTATGCCGTTATATTTTCCCCAGATAACTCCTTTTTGGTCTTATCCTCTGTCTTCCCTTATTTCTTAGTCTCTCTCTCATTCATACTTTTCTGATATTTTCCAGATTAAAATTTTGTGCATTCTGGCTTTTTCCATATACAATAAAAATAATGTTGAAATAAAAAGACATGCCTTTAGAGCAAACGTTTGCTATTCAAGAATGCAATTACCTTCTTGTAGTTATCAGTGGTTTTCTTTCTTTTTTATATAACTAACTTGTTAGCCTCAGGTTCTATTGCATTATAATAAAGGTTGTATATTCCCTTGAGAATAAACTCAAACTGAAAGTAGAATGTCAGACACAGCATCTTCATAAAAGGGGAATCAGCTATAATCTCCAAATAAAATAGAGACCTCAGCTTTTGCAGGCTGTTTTGTTTTGGTAGATGTGGCAGTGGGTTCTTCAAAATAGTGCATTTGCTCTTCCTTCTTACACTGGACACAAAGGTGTGTGGCTCACTAACCTTAGTATATGATTGAGGAAAGGTTGCCATCTGGGCTTCTTTCTTTTTAAGGTTAATTACGAAAGTCATAAGGTGACCATAAGGCTTTAGTAAAACAGAACCATGCTTAATAAAACATCTTCTTAGACATGGAAAATATTGTAGTTTTTTAGGGATTTCAAGGAAAATTATGAGGCATTGCAAGACAACTGACACACAATTCTGCTAATAAGTGATAACAGAACACCAAAGTCTTGCAAGAAACTTTTGTGATATGCATGGAAACAGTGTTTGCTCATTGTTGGTAATTACTGTCATAGCCTTTGCTATAGCTCAACTGGTAATTGGCAATGGCATTTAAAAGTGCAATATTGCCATATGACACTAGATAAGCTTGGCTAAACTGCCTGTTTGCTAGTAGTCTCTGAGCACGTATGCCACACTCTGATCCACACAGCATCTGTTTGATAAGCAGTTGTGTTTAATCTACTATTGACTCCATACTCTTGAAGTGTAAAGAGGCAAATTTCCCCATGAACTATATTAATTTGAATTTATGGCAAAAAACAAACAAACAGATGACTGTCAAGTGCTTATAATAATGAAAAATGCACCCAAGGTTGAAAAATCTAAAATATAGCTACTAATAATTGCTCTTTGTGTTGATAGTTGTATTTTTCAGCATATCCAAGTCAGCTACAAATACTCAATTGATTTTCATTTATTAGCTGCTTTGTAATGAAATGATCCATTCTCAAACCCTTGGTGGTATACATACCAGTATGTCTAATCTGTAATTCTGCAATAGCTCAAAAGCTACTCTTGGCCTTTAGAGTGTAAATATTTTAATGCCAAGACATATGTTCACAAGAAAATGAGCACTGTGCAGAACTAAATGTTCCTGAAACATTTATAAATACACAGTGCAGTGACCAGATTAACAGAGTAATTCTTGTATATCTCAATTTACCTGCCCTCTTATTAAATTATTTTGCTCTTGCAAACTTGGTTCAGGGCAATTTGTAAAATAAAATAAATGGTAATGGTATTTTGTTATTACACAATTGTCACAAATGCGAAGAGAAACTAACAAGATTACAGGCCTGCTCACTGCTGAGATACAATCTGTTGCAAAACTGGAGTGAACAGGGAAATTGGAATTATTCTGAGAATTTAGAAGAGAAATCTAGTCTAGTCATCACAGTGAGACTAGGCAGTACAGGAAAACATGATCAACTTGCAATGTTTCCAAGCAAGGGAAAGCTACAATGGTTACACTTGAGCCATCTCTAACCTGTTGATTCTGCCAATGGCAATAATTCAGGGCCCTTAGAGATGGCTCAAATGAGTTAGTTGGGGGGGGGGTGTTATCAAGCCATGGCACACCGCCTAAAAAGATTTATAGAACACCAAGAGACATAGTTAATGAAAAGATGTTTTTCTTTATTTTTTAAAAACGTTTTCCATGGCTTCAAAGATGTAAAAGGTCAAAGCAATAGAGATTCTGTAATGGACCCTACAAACCTATCAGTTCTAACCCTTTAATAAAATGTATCAACTTGATGAGTTTGTAAAACTTGTATCTTTTATGTACGGTGTCAATTCCTACCAAATAAATTGTATCAAATGCATGTATCAAAATGTCTTTTGAAGGCAGCCAGCTTTCCGTGCCCCCAGTTTACATAAACCTTTGGGAAAGGACATGATGGTCAGAATCCCTCCAGTTATTTCCCAAGACAGATAGCTATCAGAATCTTTGTGTGTGTGTAAAGAGATGATTCCCTTTGTTAACAATATAAGCTCAGGATGTGTGTCCATTTAACGTGAGGTTGAGAGTCTGCTGCTCCTGTAGAAGAGAGGGCTTAATAGAAATAGATTCATTAACTATGCTGGTAGCCAAACACATGATTGTCTAAAATCACCACTTTTGTCTTTTTGGGTCTTGCACCTTTGTCTCACGTAGAACTGGACACTTGTGTTAATCAGGGACTTATCAGCATATCAACACCATTATTTCCTCATGGACTGTGTCTTCTCGGGAGGTGTCCCTGCAATGGATTGGTTCTTCTAACTGACTAACCACCATCTATCAGTCTCCCCGCTACAGGAATCTTCTCCTGCAGGCTGTGACATCAAGGAAACCCCCAGCTATTCTGGGTGTGGATCCTAGCCTGCCTCTTTTTCAGCCAGTCGGGGAGGCAGCAGGAAATCTGAATAGCTGTCATAACTGTATAAGTTGTTATATATTTCTCTATGAGTTTATGCTTTTATCTTTTGAAGTTTGTTGCTTGTATTTGCATCCTTTCCAGCTGAATTGTAATAAACCTCTGTAGTTTTACCTTCAACTAGGAGTGCCTGTACCCTGTCCTGGCTGATCTGGTTTAGCAAAGGCTCACTGGGCAAATATGTCCTTATCCATGGTTCTAGCTAAATTCACTACAAATGGACTCTGTGACATCCACATGTTATATGGAGTCCATTCATCATAATATGGCATTGCTGTACATTAAAAAAGTTGTGGGATCCTCCAGAGCTTCCTTATTTTGGGCCTTATTTTGGGCCAATAGTTGTGCAGCTTCCTCTCCAGGAATCAGCCATGGCTGTTTACACCACCATCCTGCTTTCTCTGGACACAAGCAACCTGAGCACAAAGGGTGACACTTAACTTACCCTATTGCTCTGAACTTTGCAGTGTTCATCTGGCATGAAAACCACTCTTTCAGTGATACTAGCCAGTGTGATGAGGTAATTGAAGAAGGGAGGGGCAAAAGGGATGAGAGATTCCTCCTTTCTCTTCTTCTCCTCCCTCACATCGCTTTGTTACTCTAGCCATTGCCATTGCAGGGCTCAAGTAGTGATGATTACTATTTTCAGGCCCAGGAGGCACCACAAAGCCCAGAAGAAGGGCAAGGTAAGGGTGATGGCCCAGTGGTGTTGAACCACATAGCCGCTGGGCTATGCAGACACCTTCCATCTGCCAGGCTACCTTGGGGGCATGCAATGTGGACACCTGCCAGCTCCAAAGCTGACCATTCAGATCACTCCAGGTCAGTATTGTTACTTCTGTCATGTGAAAATGCCTTCCCCAGACCCCTTAAATGTGACTCTGAGGCTGTAAGTAAGCCAGAATGAAGGAGAAAGTGCCACGGTGCACCGATTGACAGCAATTGTACATGACAGAAATGATTCAAAGTCCTTTGTCATCCTTTCTATAGTTCATCTCATTCTCTGCGTCCCCATTATTTCTGCAAGATCCCAATCCCTTCAACAACTATCTTTATGTTCTCTTTTTAGAACTGGTTAAATAGCATATCACAAAGACCCAGAACCAGTTACACTCTAAACAAGCATTGACAAAGAGACAAATATTTAAAATATATTAATTAGAGCTAGGAAAAAATAGTTTTTGGGATAAAAATTTCCAGAATTAATTCCCTGGCTATCATTTTCCATGTAGATATTGATTATATCTGTCTGTTTCAACTATGGCTACTTCAGTAACATAGTTACTGAAGTATCCACCAGGGGAATAGGGGAAGTTTGGGAATGGGGTGAAGTAATTGCTAAAAATGCTTTCCTCTCCACCAGTCTTTCATCAGTGGAAAAACCACAATCAGATAAAGCCCAAAGAACCAGGTGTTTGGTTGATGTGGAGCAGCAGACGGACAATTTGAGTAGGATAGGGTTATGCTGGCGGACTGCGGATCGGGTCGAACAACCTATGAATATGGAACGGGGATTATGGGGTACTTGATATGAAATTATTTTAATCTGTTTTGTTGTATTTTGATATGTTGATGTTTGGTTCCTTTGTATACGGCATTGAATTATTGCCTTTTGTTAGCCACCCTGAGCCCCCCTTCGGGGGCAGAGAAGGGCGGGTTATAAAATACATAAACAAACAAACAAATAAATAAATAAACCAGAAATCTTATGTAACAAATTAATTAGTATATAAGTTAAAAGCGGTTAGTTTATTTTTCCAGAAAAGCTATTATTAATTGATACTTTCCTATATTTTAGGTTCTCAGGAACAGGTTATGTGATTAGCAAGATTAGAGAGTAAAACTGTTGTTGACCGTTTACTCTGTAGACAAAGGTCATTAATTAATGTTAATGCCTCAATGTGTGAAAGTGTATAGCAGGTGTTCTATAGAAAAGGCCAGTAAAAACCATTTCCATTTTGTCTTGTTTACTGCATAATTATAAACTGACCCTCCAGAAATCTTCAAGGTAAGCTACCCTTTTTTACTTTTTATTTCAGAGTTGCCAAATTATATTTCATTTAAATAGGTACAATGAAATCCTCTTAAAAAAAGGTATGGTGTCTTCGGGCATAGTAATAGGAAGCCTGCTTATCAGTATCTTGAACCAACACACAGTGATGCAAATGTTATAATACAGTCAGTTTAAAAATGCGAGGAAGCAAGCACTTTGGGGATGATTGGGTGAAGAGGATTAAGCCTACACAAAAATATTGTTTCCATCCTGCTCGAAATGAAGCTGCCAAATGAAAATGGAGTGGTTGCTTTGCTGTTGGTACTATCTGTCCTCAGGCTGGACTGCTGAATTGCTTTCTGGTAATTCAGTACATTTCTCATAATTAGGTGGTCAATTTTGATCCTCTGAGAGCTGTACAATGCATGTGTTGAAAGCTGACGAGTCAGTCATGGTCGATACCATGTTAGTAGTACAAAGGTTCTCCAGTTAATGGCCCTGAGAGGAAGAATTTTTCATGTTAGACTGTATAATTTTGATTCTACCATTATATCACAGCTCATGAAGTACATGCTAAAAAGCATGAGGGATGTTGATTTGGCAGATAATTCCAAAACTGCTTTTGGCACCTAATAGTTTTAATAAAAATATTCAATCTCCCCCTTCATTCAGGTTTTGATTGTTTGGAATAGTTTTCATTCTATAGATGTTTTGCCTCCACAATCATGGAGACCATGACACCTGAAATTTGGCATGGCTCCTGATGGAATCCTAGGGATTGAAGAAGCCTTCCTTGGATCCCCTGGACATTAATAATAACAGAGCAGTATCTTACCTCCCTTTTTTGGGCAAGGGGATTGAGAAGGTAGTTGCCCTAGAACTCCAGGCAGTCTTGGATGACACAAACTTCCTTGACCCATTTCAAACTGGCTTTAGAGCAGGATATGGAGTTGAAACTGCTGTGGTCGCCTTAATGGATGATCTCCATCTCAACACTGATAGGAAGAGTGTATCCCTGTTGGTGCTTCTAGACCTCTCAGTCCCCTTTGATACCATCGACCATGGTATCCTTTTGGACCGGGGGCCTAGGAATCTGAGATACTGTACTGGGGGTCACCACAACATGAGGAACTGTATTAAGGGGTTGTGGCATTAGAAAGTTTGAGCACCACTGCCCTACATGGACCTTTCCATCCCAAGATTGTAGAATGACCTGCCAGAAGAGCACCGACAGCTAGATCAGCTGTCACAATTTCAGACACAAGTTAAGACCTATCTCTTCCAGCAGGCTTACCTAGACAATTTTAATGACATATTTTAAACTTCTATTCTATGTCTAACTTTTGTTTTGTATATTTTAGGAAAATATGTTTAAATATGTGTATTCTACATAGTGTTTTAAAATGATTATGTGTTTTAGCAATGTTGTAATCTGCCTCGAGCCGTGAGGAAAGGCAGGTAAGAAAATAATAATAATAATAATAATGTACCTTCAGGTTATTTGTTTTAAAATTGCTGAATTAATTTTCATTGAATATACTATTTGTAACCTGTAGTTGCATATTTAGTCACTAGGTGGTAGGTGTCACTCTCTAACCTTTCTGAAAAAATAGAACTGGAAGTGGGTTTGGAATATTCATCCCTGTGTAGGAACATAGGAAGCTCCCTCATATTGGGTCAGATCATTGGCTTATCTAACCCAATATTGTCAATTCTGACAAGCAGTAACTGTCATGGATTTTGGTAGGATTTTTTCATTGTCCTACCTGGAGATATCTGGTATTCAATGATAATCTCACAGTCAAGTCCATGAAATCAGATATGTTTAGGACAGTATGGTGATGTAGAATGTCTTTATACATCTTTGTCTGATGCTTATTCCTACATGTTCTCCAAACTCTTTAAACAGGCAGGGGGAGAGAAAGTAAGTAAATATGCCTGGTTGTGCCAGGTAAGGAAGCGATTCAGCAGAGCAGAAAGGTGGAATGAGCACCAGGGTTCATAGAGAGAAAAAACAAAACACAACAAATATATGAAAAAGTGGGGAAAGGAAAAGGACAGCGAGAAAGAATAGCAGCATGAAGTGGGAACTGTGAAATAATTACGTTTCTTGCCCTTGTGAACCTGGCCAACTCTTACAGTTAAACAAGTTAAATAATTCTACCTTCCACTGACCCAGGAGTTCAATGTGCTCAGAAGATAAGTCCATCTGCTCTGGTGTAAGTGAAAGGAAACAGTTCTCACTCGTTTCTTTCTTCAATAATGGTACATGTTGCATGAATTTAGCATAAAAGTCATAAGGCACAATTACAGAAGCATTTCAGTAATTCATACCTGTTTATATTTAACTTCAGTTTCCAAGATTTATAATGTATTATTATAGTTGCTCTTCACTTCGTAAGTTTAGCTCCTAAGAAATAAGAGCTTTCAAAATTAGAATATTTAATTAGAATCATAACATTATTTATTTATTTGACCAGTCATACGACCATTTCAAAATACAACACACATAAAAGACAGCAATTGACTTTCTATTTATAGTCAGAAGCTTATTTTCCTGGATCTTAATCTTAAAATGCTCCTTATGGTCAACTACAAATAGCCTATTGTGTAATACCTTGCATTTAGATGGATTTTATACAAACTTTAGGCATACCACTTGTTGCTCATTTGGACCATAAGCTGACATGGTTTCAAGATTTATTTAGAGATAATCATACAAACTACATTGGAGGTTCCCTATTTGCAAATAAAGGCATTTATCACCACACAATGGCATCCTAAACCCACCCAAATAAATCTTGAAGTGATGTTAAACTATTAAATAACAGTTCAATGTGCTTTAGATAGTGGGTTCTACAACACAATAAGTTGATTCTGGATCTGAAATTAGTTTTGGGGGTTAGGGGGAGAGGACCTGCTTGATTGCTTCCCTTTAAAATAATAATAACAATAATGAAATAATGTCGATGGTCCATAATTTTCACCATTGGTGGAAGACAACCCCCTCCCCCAAACTTGGGAAAAGGGAGAGCAGCCCAGCAGGACTCTCTTCTCCTGCCACACTATCTGTCCCAGGGAAACCTGTGGGCAGCATTACACTTTCCCATATATCAATGTTAAGATTGCACTGTGTGCATTGTTAACTTACTTTGCTAATTATTTGCAGCAAAAGAAAAGACTTCTGATGCCTGAGAATCATCCAAGATCTAAGTTTATATAAACTAGTAACACAAAATATTTTCTAGACAATGGGTAAGCTAAAATGATTATATACAGGAAGTCTTTTCTTTCTTGTCACTCAGAATAGAAAAAACAACCACAATTACTGAAACAGTGATTAGAATTTCTATGTCTTAGCAGTATCTGATTTCGATACAGTGGGCCATTAGCTTGCTACAATCTGAAGAGTTCTGTTATTATATACTTGTTTATTCAGCTCTTAATACTATGTGCAATGGCACAGAAATTATGTCCTTTAGGGATGACATTTAGGGATGACATTTTAAGCAGTTTGGTAAGTATCTAGAGTTCCTCCAAAGTCTGAAACTCCTTAAATGCCACAGTTTATTTATGTAGACATTTATTCTGAAATCACATATCTAAAGTATTGTTAAATAGAAGCTGTTAGTTTTACAATTCACTGGATTGGAATATATAATGCCATGTGGAGTAATTGAGATTTCTGATTTTGGATTGTTGTAGGTTTTTTGGGTTGTATGGCTATGTTCTAGAACAGACCTGGGCAATTGCCGGCCCTCCAGGTGTTTTGGACTTCAAATCCCAGAAATCCTAACAGCTGGTAAACTGGCTAGGATTTCTGGGAGTTGAAGTCTAAAACACCTGGAGGGCCGGCAATTGCCCAGGTCTGTTCTAGAAACATTCTCCCCTGATGTTTCACCTGCATCTGTGGCAATCATCTTCAGAGGTTGTGAGGTTTGTTGAAAACTGCAAAATTGGGTTTATATATCTGTGGAAGGTCCAGAGTGGGACAAAGAACTCTTGTCTGTTGGAGCTAGGTGTGAATGTTTCAATTGGCCACCTTGATTAGCATTTGATGGCCTGACATTTTCTAGGTGTAGCTTGTTACTGCCTGGGAAATTTCCTTGTTGAGATGTGACCAGTTGTTCCTGATTGTTTCCTGGCTGGAGTTTCCCTGTGTTTGAGTTTTGTTTTTTATTTACTGTTTTAATTTTAGAGTACTTTTAGTACTGGTAGCCAGATTTTGTTCATTTTCATGGTTGCTTCCTTTCTGTTCAAATTTTCCACAGGCTTCTTTGTGTAGCCTGACGTGAGAGTGTTCCAGCATTTCTGTGTTCTCAAATAATATGCTGCAGTGAGAAAGGTCATTTTCCAATATGATCACATGAACTAAATGAATAATGGGTGTTCTGCCTTTGTCATATTACAACCTTTGCCATTCCATTAGGTGATTCCTCATTGTCCGAGTAAGATTGTCCCCCAAGTGTGGTGTCCTGGTGATGGGTATGTAGGTAACTGTGGAGCCCTATTCTTGATCCGCATGTTCTCCCACAGTGAGGGCGTCTGTTTCCAGGTGGAAGGTGGTCCTGGTCGGGATTGGCTTGACGTGCCTTCCTCTTGACATGTTTTTCTCTTTCGCCCTCCATTCGTGCCTCTTCAAATTCTACAGCATAACTTTTGAGAATATTAAAAATAATAAAAATGGAAGTAAGCTTAACTAATTTGAACAAATAATACAAAATGGAAGGGCTATAGAGGAGCACTGAAAGGAATAACTAGTAAAAATTATAAAATAATAATTGAAATAAAGGAAGGAAAAATAAAGAATCAACAACCTGAAGGAGGTCTGGAAAGATTTAGGGATAAAAATAAATGAAACAGAGTGGCAACACTTATGGAGACAAAGACATCTAAAAATCTATCAATACAGGTTAAATAAAATTACTAAAAGTTAATATGGAAATGGTACCTAACACCAGTAAGAATAGCAAATATAAATAAAAACTACTCAAAAATGGCTGGAGAGGATGCCAAGAATCAGGAACATATATACATATGTGGTGGCAATGTAAATATGCAATTTTTGAGGGAAAATATTTAGTGAAATAGAGGATATAGTGAACATTAAAATAGAAAAAAGTCCTAGTATAGCTTTATTATCATTATATAATAATAAACAATTGAAAAAAGAGGATAAAGTGTTGGTAACAAACTTATTAACAATAGCAAGACTGCTTATAGCAAGGAATTGGAAAAGAGAAATAAATATACAAATAGAGGAGTGGTACAAGGAAGTATGAAAATTGGCAATACATGATAAGCTGACATGTATATTAAAAGTTAAAAGAGGTATATGGAAACAAAGTGATTTGATGATGTATGGAGAAAATGTATTGAAAAGGGATTAAAAAAAGAAAGAAGGAAGAAAAATAGCAGTTGATGCCAAAAGTTAAAGTATGGTAGGTGGTATTGAATAATATGTATCTGCTGTAAAATAAACAATGTATAACAAATGTATTGAACTATGATAAAATAATTTAAAAATGTAATAAAACAGACCTGCCTTCCTCTTGACAGGTTTCTCTCTTTTGCCCTCCATTCGTGCCTATTCAAATTTTATAGCACAACTTTTGAGAATATTAATGGATAGCATACTTTGTCCATATATCTACCTTGCGGAAGCAACATCAAGTCAGTCCTAATTACAGACAATTAAGCAATCCAAGAAACCATTATAATTAGCTTTAATCTGAAGTCTTCTCACGGTATCCCATTCAATTTTAAAGGGCTGCCAAAGTCATATCTTTAAAAGCTTCTCCCAAATTAGTTTTAGTACAAAATGTTCTGAGGGTCTTAAATCAACACTGGTATAGTTCCACCAAATTGTATTGTCTCAACTGAGGATGTAAAAGTATTGGAAGAAACAATAACCAATATAATAAATGTTGGAAAGCATAAAAAGTGGAAAACTATTATATAAAAATGTAATGTCAGGTGATTTCTTAAGATACTGTTCAGCAATATTCCTGAGCTCCCTTCACTTTTACTTACAATTTGGTAAGCTCTTTTTCCTCTTTTTAACTAGAAAAAATTATAATAAACTGTTTGTTCTTTTCTCTAGGACATGTTCTAAGAAGATAACCCATTGGTTAGTTGCCACAATAGTGAAGAGAGAATGGGTTCAGCAAGGCTTTTTCTTTGAATAGCTCTTTCTACTTTGCAATGGACTGTTGCAAAGTTTATCCTTGAGATTAGTAACTTTTTGTCTGTGACTTCCTCTTGTTGTATATACTAGGCATGAGAAAAAAGTTATGAAAATTAAATGAAATCGGAAGGGATTCGTATGTAATGGGACTTTCTAGTTTATACGCATCGCCGGGGCGATCCCGGAAGTACCCTTCCTTTTACAACACTTTGCGGCGCCATTTTTGTATCTGGTGCGTAAGTGTCGTAAGGACGTCGGATGGCTTCTTTGTCCTTACTCGACGTGTTTTCTGATTGGCTAATGGAGACCAGGTGGTACCATAAAACCACCTTCTTTCCTTTAATCAATCAGCGAGCGAGGGCCTCCTCCTCCTCTCCCGCCTATGGCAGGGCGGTGAGAGAGGAGGAGGATGCCCCCCCCCGAGCCCCTCGCTGCCTCTCTCTAGCCCCGATCCATGGATCCATGGATCCATGGATCGAAGCTAGAGAGAGACAGCGAGGGGCGCGGGGGGCATCTTCCTCCTCTCTCGCCGCCCTCCCTCCTTTCCCTGCCAATAAACCGGAGTATTGGCAAGGAAAGGAGGGGGGAGGAAGCGAATCGCCTCCTCCTTCCCCTCCTTTCCTTGCCAATACTCCGATTTATTGGCAAGGAAAGGAGGGGGAAGTGAATGCCCCCCTCCTTTCCTTGCCAATAAACCGGAGTAGTGGCAAGGAAAGGAGGGGGAGGAAGCGAATTGCCTCCTCCTTCCCCTCCTTTCCTTGCCAATACTCCGATTTATTGGCAAGGAAAGGAGGGGAAGGAGGAGGCGATTCGCTTCCCCCCTCCTTTCCTTGCTCATCCCACGTTTTTACAAGCGCGTTGATGACTAAAAAGGCCAATCTGATATAGGCAAGTTTGGTTGCAGAAAGCACAGCAGAAATTCCAAAATCATAAGTAAATGCCATGACCGAAGTGGGTTACACCGCTGAGCTGCTAAACTTATTGACCATAAGGTCACAGGTTGGAATCCGGAGAGCGGCGTGAGCTTCCACTGTCAGCCCCAGCTTCTCCCAACCTAGCAGTTTGAAAACATGCAAATAATAATAATAATAATCTCTCGGCATTACTTCGCAAACAAAGATTCTTAGGAAGGACTCATCCCACGCTTTTTACAAGCACGTTGATGACTAAAAAGGCCAATCTGAGATAGGCAAGTTCAGTTGCAGAAAGCACAGCAGAAATTCCAAAATCATAAGCAAATGCATTAAGCCTTGATGCGCTTTAGATCCTGGCAGGGAGGGAGGGGCAGGGGAGGGCCCGTCTGCTCCTCCTCCTCTGCCAGGATCTAAAGCGCATTAGGCTTGCAGTGCGCTTAGATCCTGGCAGGGAGGAGGGGCAGACGGGGCCCTCCCTGCCCCTCCTGCCTTCCAGGATCTAAAGCGCATCAAGGCTTAATGCGCTTTACATCCTGGCAGGGAGGAGGGGCAGGGAGGGCCCATCTGCTCCTCCTCCTCTGCCAGGATCTAAAGCGTGGTACAATATAACACAACGGGTGTGGTCACTGTAGAACCAAAGAAAAAGTATCCAAACACTGGATTCACTTAAAGGATATTGTATTCAATAATTACTCCTGAGGAGTTGCAGGCAAATCAACATATCAACCCCAATTGGGTGCCTTAAATACAACCATGTTTCAATCCCTTATAATTAGAATATCCATGTAAACAAAATAAGTTCCCAGTTCCTGGGTGGGATGAAAAGGTGTAGATAACGCCGCAAAAGTAAGTTTTCTAAACCCCAATGGGTATTTATAATCCAACCCCGATGGGTATTTGTAATCCAATGGGAAATGGAAGGCAGGCACACCGTCAAACCCCAATCCTGGGCTTCGTAGCGTCCCCAATGTGGAGAGTTGGTTTCTCAGGTGGTGTCTGCTGAGTCTTCTGGCCAGAAGACTCAGCAGACACCACCTGAGAAACCAACTCTCCACATTGGGGACGCTACGAAGCCCAGGATTGGGGTTTGACGGTGTGCCTGCCTTCCATTTCCCATTGATTACAAATACCCATCGGGTTGGATTATAAATACCCATTGGGGTTTAGAAAACTTACTTTGCGGCGTTATCCACCTTTTTCATCCCACCCAGGAACTGGGAACTTATTTTGTTTACATGGATATTCTAATTATAAGGGATTGAAACATGGTTGTATTTAAGGCACCCAATTGGGGTTGATATGTTGATTTGCCTGCAACTCCTCAGGAGTAATTATTGAATACAATATCCTTTAAGTGAATCCAGTGTTTGGATACTTTTTCTTAGGATCTAAAGCGTGCCAAGCCTTGAAGAGGCTTCATGACTGGCCAACTTCAGCCTTCCAGATGTTTTGGACTTCAACTCACTCCTCCCTCTCCCTGCTCTCTCTCCTTCTCTCTCTGCTTTCTCTCTCTCTCCTCGTGGCTTCCCCCCTCACTTCTCTTCTGCCTCCTCTCTTCCCCCCACCGCATGGGCCAACTTCAGCCCTGCAGGTGTTTTGGACTTCAACTCTCACCATCCTCACAGCCTCAGGCCTCTTCCTTTCCCCTCAGCCTGGGCAAACTTGGGCCCTCACTCCTTCAGGATCGGGGCGAGAGAGAGGCAGCGAGGAGTGGGGGGGTCCTCCTATTTTTTTGCTGCTTCCAAGAATAGAATACCCCCCTCCCTCCCTCCTTCCTCCCTCCTTCCCTCCCTCCTTCAGTTTACCAGCTGTTTGGATTTCTGGGAGTGGTAGGCCAAAACCATCTGGAATGCGCATGCGCTGGCATACGAACTACTAACAAATTTCGTTAGTAATTACGTTAAATTTTAGAAATTTT
Source organism: Anolis apletophallus (assembly GCA_030556195.1). NCBI lineage: Eukaryota > Metazoa > Chordata > Lepidosauria > Squamata > Anolidae > Anolis > Anolis apletophallus. The sequence goes on along the minus strand of JARBWK010000002.1, from coordinate 84,298,349 downwards.
TGGAATTTTTTTTGTAAGTCTTTCTATTACTAATCAAACCCCCCCACCCCCCATTAGATTTTCGAATCCCTATTTTTGGGTTCTAAACCAAGCCTAGTATATACCTGTGTTGTATGTTGATTTTGTTGTTGTATGCCAATAAAGGCTGTGTGTGAGGAAATATCCACAGTTGAGTTAACACTAAAATGCCTTTTACATAAACTATCCATAGATCACATGGATATTTACCAGAAAACTACTTTCTTGTGGCTTAGAATATTGTTCCTGGGAAAAGCAGGGTTGAAGGCCTTGAACTATTCTATTTTGGGTTAGCCGATCTATCCAAATTTTTAATTGAGTCCAGGGGAATTAACCCTTAAAATTACACAGGTAGGCATGTATTGATTCTTGGGTGATGTATGAAAAGATGTGAAGAAAGAAAATGAAAGTGATTTTACCAGAGTAATAAGAGTACAGGTCTTATTAAATGTTTCCGTGTTGTTGGTGTTTAATAATATTAATCCATTTTTCATTTTACTCATAAATTATTAGTATTGTATATCATTCCTAAAACATATCAGCCAAGTATGCTTCATTGCTGTTTCTTTCCCCTACTTTTTATACTAGTGAAATGCTAAATAATGTGGATGCAGTAAACTCTACTATAATAAACAACATTAGAACAAAACTGATTTAGCTTTAGAGGAGGCCAGTTTAGTTTCTTTCTCATCTTACTTTTCTGATTATGCTCAATTTCTCTCTGATTTTACATAGTTTGTAAAAGAGGCAGTGCCTTTAAAACCAGGTTCCACCATAAAAATAAAGGATATCATTTGAAGAAACTCACAGTAGATTCAAAGGCATAAACACCATACAACTCAGAGTGCCAATGCAATGTTTCTTAAACCTTTGTTCTATAGATTGTTACCACCATTTCAGAAAAATAGCTTACCAAACAATAAAATATTGAATTATATATTAAGTGAACTGAGGAATGTGTACATATACCACTTTGTTCCAAGTGGTTAGAAGTTACATGTATGAGCATCAGATTGCAGTGTAGACCCTGAGATTCCCCACTCCATCCCACAGGAATCCATACTGCCATAAAATTTTCAGAGGGGGAAGTCAGTCCCTTTTGTGCTTTCCTGTCAATTCAGAATGCCCTTGTTCCTGCAATAAGATGCAAAGAGTAACTTATTTCTGTTCATACCAGTCTAAGATAAAAAAAATATTCCATAGAATTGATCTTGTCCAGTTCCCATCAACACATCAGTATTCACAGGTTTAACCTTTTCAATGGATTGAGCAAGAATTGATTGGCTGGGGGGGGGGGGCTTTCAAAACATGGAAAGGTCATTCAGACCAGTCCTTGGAACACATTACAGTAATATACCTATGGAACACAGCATATGAGCCTGTACTTTCTCTAAAAGTGACAATAATTAATGGTGTAACAACCTACCAGCCATGTACTTGTTTGGGCTCAATAAATCATCTGTTTGTAGAGACTGCTTGGGAGTGCAAAAACTAGGGTGAGAAGGTTGTCACGCACCTGGTAGACTATAATGCATGGGCTATGAAGAGCTGGAAATAGCTGCCCTGTATTATTCAGTTGTAGTTAGCACATAATGACATCCAGGCTCTAAAACACTGTTTTCCATCACAAATAAGGTTAAGCAGAGGAGAGCAGACACACATTGTTAAGAGAAAACCTATTTGGATATTTTATTTTGTTCATTACATTTGAACCTTACTTTTTCCTCAAACAATATTTTTCTTCATAACAACCCTCCTATGTGAAGGCTGAAAGTGAAGGACAAGTTCAAGCCTAGGTTGCTTAGCAATCTCAGTGGCCGAGCAGGCAGGATATCAAAGATTAAGTGCTGCCCAAGGCCAAATTTGGATGGTGAATAATCCACACCAAATATTCAACAGAAAAGGCAGTATTTGAATTGTCAGTGAAAGATTTTGAGGAATGTTTTGATGGAAAGTTCCTTTTAAGTGCAAATGGATTTGGGGGCGAGTCATGAGTCATCAGGAAAGTGTAAAACACTGGAGACCATGTATGTGGGTTTGTATAATGTCTATTTTAATATGAAATTTGCATTTAATTTAAATTCATATGTGCACACATGCATACACAGTGATATGTTTAATGTATTTGTGCCTGCTGAATTTGAAAATAGCACACACAGTTCTTTCACAAATTTTATTTTTTTAACATACATTTGGTTATCACTCAGTTTTGATTATGGGCACTGATGTTCCAGTGTGACTTCTATTGGTGCTTTTAATCAGATTTTAGTGTTTCATATCATTGAATTAAAGTATTGTAAAAATCTCTTACAATACTTTAACAATTTCTCACTGTTAACTCATTACTTCTCAAAATAAATCTTAGTCACATATTTCAAAATAAAAATGTTGAAGCAAGTTCTGAAAAAATCCTGCATGAGATGGAGGAAGTCTGATGTCATTTTTTGATTCAGAATTCCAAATTCCTATAAAACTAGTGTATGTTTTAAAAAAAGTTTTTATGATCCACAGTTTTGTTGATTTGTGTAATCCATGTGCGATTACATGGATTACACAATACTCCATAAGCCAGTAAATTTACAAGTAACAGGGTCTGTATTATCTGAAGTGGAAATGTTGAGAATGATCTCCTTGTTCATTAGTCAGGAGTACCCCTCTGCACAATAATATTTAGTTTGGCACCAACAGTTTCCCGTGCACTTGTTGACATTAACTGGGGAATGATTGGCTATAAAGACAGAGCAAAACATAAAACAAAATAATGGGAAATGACTGGATAGAGCAATAGAAATAGCAAAAATAAATGGTTTTTAAAGTTTAGAAAGCATGGAATGCATACATTAGATGTACATTACAGCAGAAGAAAACCAGAGCCATGTACCATCTAATGCACCATCACCTCCTCATGGTGATGGTGCATTAGACATCAGGAAAGAAAATGCATGGCTGATGAATAAGGCACTATGTAAAGCTCCTTTTCATGTGGAGTTATGATCAAGGGAAGTAATTGGGTTACTCAATTCTGCTATGGTCAGATCCCACCTGCACACCACATTCAAGAAGGAGATTAACAATTTACAATGTGTGCAGAGGAGGGTGGCTAAAATGGCAAAGGTCTAGGAACAAGTTCTGTAATGACTGGTTTAGAAAGCTGATATTGTTTAGTTTAGAGAAGAGAAGAGTGAAATATAATACCCATGTTAAAATACTTGAAAGTAGTGCTGTGTACAGATCCATGTTTCAAAACAGATTCTTGCTGTTCCGACTATTTTAGCCAGCATGGGTGTGACTGCCATTTTTTTCTGACTGCAACAGACCATGCAGCTGCTGACCACGGCTACTTTCAGTTTCATTTGGCTACACGTAGAGTGTAGAGAGGCAGCTGTGTGTCCGCATGGGGTTTCCCTGTGACCCCTGCTTCCTTAGCCAATCAGAACAGAAGAAATTCATGAAGTGTCTTTTAGCCAAGCTGGGCCTCCATTTTTCTGTTGCGAGCAGGCTTCTGAAATGCCGCTTGAAGCACTGCATTGCTTGCCTTGCTTTTTGACTCAAATAGCAATAAATAAGCATTTACTTTCTACACTTAAGAAACTGTCACCGATGGTGCCCTTCACATGATGCAAGTTTCAAATGAGGGGTAGAAGTATCTTCTTGCTATTTCTAAAGCCGCCGTAAAATGAGGAAGTAATTTATATCTTTTTAAAAGGATGGCTTCTCCCTTCCCCCTCTTGTTTTTTTCCTACTTATCCAGTTTCAATCCTTTATTCTATTGAGATGGAAGGAAACTTACCTTCAAATTACTGTGATTTTCTGTAACTATGTGTTTTTATCGGAAAACTAATAAAAACTGTTTTAAAAAGGATGGCTAATATCCCTTCATGTGGTGCAGCTCCCAATGAAATAAGTGTTTAAAAAGGGTGCCTTAAATCAGCTTCATTGAAAGGGTCTTGAGGAGAAACGATGCCAGAAAGGGTGGGTTTTTTAAAAGTCTAATGCTTTAACCCAGGTGTTATTGAAGGATCTGAGGAATAACAATGCCAGAAAAGGTGGTTTCTTAAGTCTGATGCCTTAAATCCTGTGTTGAAGGATATAAGGAGAAAGGATCCCAGAAAGGGTGGTTTCTTAAGTCTGATGTCTTAAACCGAGGACTAGTTGAAGGATATGAGGGGGGAAATAACAGAAAGGGGAGCCTAGGAAGTTCCTCCATTGCCAATGGACCGGATCTTCCTGGAGCAAAATGCAGTTCAGCTGCTGGATTGAAAAATGGAATTTTGCCCACCAGAATTTGGGAGGCTCCCAAAAAACAGATCAGGGGGCAAACAAAATCCAGACACCAAAACCTGCATGGAGTTTAACTTAATTGCACACCGCTACTTGAAAGGATTCCATGTCTGAGCAATCTTCTTCAGAGACTAGGATATGACACTATTGATTCATTTTATGAGGAAAGAGATTCCACTTTAACATTAGGAAAAACATTTTAACTGTAATTGTTGTTCAATAATGGTGTAGGCATTTCAGAAAGTAGTAGACTTCCCTTCTTTGAATGTCCTTAAGCATAGGCATCTTTCATGGGTCTATTTCTGAAAGGGGTTTGACAGCTTCAGAGGCTGGTGGAGGTTCCTTTTTGTTGTTATTTCCTTTCAAGTTGACTAAGTTATGACAACATTTTGGATGAAAGATCCTTGTTCTTCAATTGTTTTCAAGTCTTGCAAATTCAAGACTGTGGCTTCCTTGATTGAAGAAGTCTATGGATAGTGATATATTTGGAGGTCTTTAAAAAGAGCAACTTTTATAAGTATTTTAGTTGGATATTTTGCATAACAGGGAGTTAGTTTGGTGGCCCTTGTGATCCCTCCCAACTCTAGGTTTTTATAGTGCAGTATCCATATCTATGCATTCTGTTCTATCATTGATAGAGCTGATCACTTTACATTCAAATGGATAAGAAAGTAGAACTACATGTTCCATATTCATGTGATGGTAACCTTGCGTGTCAGGGAGCATTCCTGAACTCTAGCAGCATTGATGAAGTCAATTTAATTAGGAGTTTATGAACATCACTTGGGGACTTGTGTTTTAGGCTCCAATGTTTAGAATTATGGGTAGTTTAAAGCATGGCTGGTTTAAGCCTCTTAAAATAGTTGTCTGCAGAAACACCCTAATATTCATATTCATAAATCGTCTGATGACAACCAACCATTCAGTTTCAATCACATTCTGCATATGTCATTTACTGTGTAACTTGGTTATAAGTCACATATGCATTCTGAAAACCATAAATACTATTTGTGATTTATAAAAAGAGCTGGCAGTTAATATCTTGGTATACCTATGAGAGACATTTTCACAAACAAATATTTACATCCAATCCTATTGCTTGCTATACACAGCCATAGTTACTATATTCATATAAGTGATTTTTCAAAATGCTCTGTCTTGTAACACTAACCAAAGATTTAAATACATGAGTAGATTGGGAAAGTATCAAATAATGAAAATCCTGACAATTCTATGCATTTACGTGACTCTCTTGTTCCTTATGATTTCATAGGTGGTCTGTCATTTTGGCTTCATAGCACAAAAACTTGTAAAAGCAATAGGTTTCAATTCCTGGGAAACTGAGAATCTTGGCTACAAGGAATTGGAGAGAGATTGGGGGATTGTAACACCACAGAGAATACTATATGGTTCTGTACCACTTGTAGAAAGCCAGGATGGCAACTTCTGTATGTATGGCGGCCATTTTCCTTTGGAAAGCAACTAGTGAGAAGGTGAGTGAAAATCAAGCCTTCACCAAATGCCCTTTTTTGCTTGTGGGTCTTTTATGAAATTAAGTGTGCCTTCAACTTGCACATTACATTATCTTTGAGCACACATAAAGTATGGAAGGGTTGAGCAGTTGCATGTGGTAACTCTGCTCTTATTGTTCTTTACCTATGCTAGCTACATTTCTGTTCCAAATGAAAACGCTTAACACATTTGGTGGAACACATGAAAAACTCTGATGCTCCAGATGTCCTGATAGGACCTTTTATGTGTGCTAAATGGAAAGAGGCTCCCTGCTCAATATGGGATCAGCAAGGACAGAAACCTGTGGAGGCTGGTGTGTAGGGCCTAAAGTGTCCTCCATCTTCTTTTGCCAGGATTAAGTAACTATGGCCCTTCAGATGTCATTGGGCTGCAATTCCCATTTGAACTCACCATTAGCTAAGCTGACAGAGGGAGTTGGTAAATATGGCCCAAAGCATCTGGAGGATCAAATTACTCCCCCCCCCCCCTTGCTGTCTCTCATATCCTTTGAAAGTTGAATAGACTCTTACCATGCAGAGCTGAATGAGTAGTATTTATTACACAGTGCATAGTCACCTGGATCTTGGCCCTTGTATTTAATTTTGAAAGTGCGTGCCCTCAAATAAGTACTATATTTCTTCTTCGTTTCCTGTTTCTATGGAAAACACCTCCATAATATCTTGGTTTTATTATCCTCTTTACGTGCTATGGCAGAAGTGAGAACATTAGATCACATTTTCTTCTCTTATTTTGCACACTGCTGCTTAGTTCTGAAAATAATTATTAAGTGGGGAGTGGGGTAGTTGATGGTGTCTATCTTTTAAAGAGTCTCAGCAAACAAACCATATCTGGGTTGTTGTAGGTTTTTCGGGCTATATGGCCATACTCTAGAACAGCGTTTCCCAACCTTTTTTGAGCCGTGGCAAACTTTTTACATTTGCAAAATCCTGGGGCACACCACCAACCAAAATGACACAAAATGACACAAAATGACACTCTAACACGGTAATATATATAGTTAATATGTTTTTGAAATGTATTTATACACTCAGTGTGAAACCTGGGCCTGTTTCAATGAACTCAACATAGATATCCTGGCAGGAATGGCAGAAAGACACAAACTTCCCACACAGAACTCCCATAACCAAGAGAAAATGCTATAAGAGTTTGGTGGGCATTGACCTTGAGTTTTGGAGTTGTAGTTCACCTATATCCAGAGAGCACTGTGGACTCAAACAATGTTGGATCAGGATCAAACTTGGCATGAATACTCAATATGCCCAAATATGAACGCAGATGGAGTTCAGGGGAAATAGACCTTGACATTTGGGAGTTGTAGTTGCTGGGATTTATAGTTCCCCTACACTCAAAGAGCATTCTGAACCCCACCAATGATAGAACTAGGCCAAACTTCCCACACAGAACCCCTAGGAGGCAAGAGGAGGTCTCTACTTGGGGAAAGGGAGGCGGACCTTCCCAATGCATGGAGAGGGAGAGACCAAGTAGACAACGGGTGGGGAGGGGGGGTGTTTGTAATTTTGTGCCTTTATTGAGGTAGGTTTCTTAGGGTTTTTATACTTCAACACACTAGACTCTCCCCCACCCCTCCTGGAGGTTCCAATTTCCCATGGCACACCCGATGATCGCTCACGGCACACTAGTGTGCCCTAGCACACTGGTTGGGAAACACTGTTCTAGAACATGGCCATATAGCCCAAAAAACCTACAACCCAGTGATTCCAGCCATGAAAGCCTTCAACAATACATAAAACTATATTTGTTTTTTATGTATAAGCTAATAACAATATCTACCGCTGTGCTGGAGAAAAACTTATAGATATTCATGATACTGTTTTTCATGAAAGAACCTGGGCTGCCAAAAGCATTTCAATCCATTTTGAATAGTCAAAGCAAAAGGTGCCTATTTTAGAAAGGATTGACTGAGATATTAATAGCTTATAGCTTTGTGAAGAAATGTACACATCCTAGGGCTATGTAATTTACAATGGCAGCAATCCAATGCACAGTTATTTTCCTTAAAATCCCATTAAGACCTAAAGAATTAAGTATGCATAATAGTGCAGCAGGTTGTGGCTAATGTATTTTCTCAAAAGATCATGGCCTCTATTGTAGTGAGGTTATTGTCTGAGAGAAGCAACTGAAATATTAGTGCCAAGCTGAAAAGAAACAGCTGATTTAATTGTGGTATATTTCTCTTTTTTCATTATTATTGCCATGGTAGCATTCCTTGGTAGCATTTAACTTGATAACTCATGGCCTAATTTCATGCAGGTGATGGGAAGATGTTGGGGAAACACTTCAAATCTTTTGCAAGACCATCTTTCCTTAGCAGTGCGATGGCATGACTTTGCTGACTTTTCTTTCTGGCTTTCCCATTCTTAGTATTGACAGGTGATATGTATGCTTCTTGGATGCTGCTTATTCCAAGAGAATGTTTTCCACATCCAGTAATCATTGGTGGTGGCTTTTGTGGCCGTAGGGCAGTGAATCTGCTCTGAATTTAAGCCTGAATTTTAAAAGAAGGTATCTAAAGTGGTCAACATATTTATATATTTATTATTGATATGATAACCATGTTTAAATATTTGTGATATTGATGGAGCAAACATCTTTTCTGCTGTTCCTGAGACTGGGACATGGAGCAATTGATGCAAACTATGTAATGCCCTGTAACTGCGGAGCCCATATCCACAGTTTCATGAAGCTATGTCCAGGAAAAAATGGACTGTACTAGGTCCTCCAGGTGATTCTAGGGATCTCTAGGTCCTCCAATGCAGCTATAATGAAATGCCAGGACTGGAAGTAATGTTTAGTCATGGCATATCATTATGGAGTTTTCTCATATACACAGCTTCAAGTAACTATGGTATAGTCAGGAACATATCCCCCCATTGATACAGAGTTCTTACTGAGACTCCATCACACATTAGAAGGAAAATTTTGATGATAAGAGCTGTTTGATAGTGGAATTTGTTGCCAAGAATATGATAGAGCCTCTTTCTTTGGAATTTTTTAAACATACAGTAAGCTGAATGGCCACCGGTCAGGAATACTCTGATTGTGTATTCCTGTATGATGAGATTGTCCTGGATGGCTTTTGTGGTGTCTCCCGGCTCTATGATTCTATATTTATTTAATGTATATAATACCTTTTTCCAAGCATGGAGCCATCAAGGATAAGGACCTTGAATAGTCCTTTCAGAGTTCAGATGAAAACCCTGAGTAGGATTCATTACCTCATTGACATGTAAGCGATGAACTACCACTGTCCACAACAGATAAGTGGTCCATGTTTCCAATTTGAAGTCGTCTCTGTGGATCAATTAACTAGACTTTCATTTATTAAAACAGCTATGTTCTGCAATATATTCACATGTGCTGCAGAATGCAATCAACTACATGTAAAACTATATAAGATAGATCTGTCTCAGTGCTTAATGGACCCATATCAAGTCCATATGGTCTCTAAATGTTTCCAAACACATCGGTTAAACAAGTGGCCTGATATAAGCATTTGCTAAAATTGATTTGATTGTAACTATTTCTTTGGTTCAAGATGGTAAAATCATAACATGGTAACAAGAACGTACCTGAATTTCTAGAATAACCTATCCATACAGGATTTATTTTAGGGGGGAAATGTAGGTGGTGGCTTATTTTGATTCATTCCATCTGCTTTCTTTTCTTTATAATTAAAGATGAATCTGGAGACAACGAACTTGCACCTGCTCAGAGTTAAAATAGCACCCGAACTCAGCTGTTGAATATATACAGTATATGTGTGTGATATATATATACACACACGTGCATGCGCACACACAAACACACACACACGTGTACAGGATAGGGAACATATTACCCTTTGAATGCTGTTGGATTGCAACTCTCAGCTGGAGTGAGCATAGCCATTGGTGAGGAATGATGGCCCTCTGGGAAACACAATTTTCATTGAGTCAGATCTGACACTTGTTTTAGACTAAGTTTTGGCATCTGAATCTAAAAAATGACCCCAGTTTTTAAAAGCTTTTTAAGGTACAGATTACCCCCCTTTGTCTCAAAAATCACACAAAATGTAGATACAAAGGAAAATATTTTTTATTTATTTCACACACACACACACACACACACACATATATATATATCCACCTTGGAGGGTGACTCAGGGCGACCTCACAACAAGTATTTATTTATTTATTATTCAAATTTGTGAGTCGCTACTCCCGGGTGGCTCGGGGCGACTTACACCAAAATTCAGGATTAAAAACAGAATAAAAACACCAAGTATAAATAAATAATATCTGAATATACTGTTTATTTAGAGTTATTTTATTCACTGTAAGTCAAATAGTGTATAAGTAGTAAAGTTCTGCTACCAAATATACATATTAAAGTAACAATTTAGGCGTATAAATTTTCCCAAGTTTTTCTAGTGAAATCTTGGTGCTAGGAGTTCTGAAGCCTTTTTGGATAGTCCCAAATCTTGTGCCAAATGTCATTCAACTCATGCTTATCAAATCCCTTATGAACTGAATCATCTTCAATTTCAAAATCTTCATTATTGTTGTCACGTAATTCTTCAACATACTCCTGTTTTTTGAAAGAGGGTAGTTCAATGAAAACTGCCACTGGGGTTACAGCTGAATGAGGCACTGGGCATATAGCTGATGGTAGACATATCCTGATGTTTTCACTATACAAATGTAGCAGTCATTTGAATGATCTCCAGGCTCTCACCAAACCATAGGTACATTTTTAGATATTTGTTTATGGTTTTTAAATGTTTATGAAGCATCAATAAAATATAACATAAACATAAATAAACATTTAAACATTTACCAAATAAACCAAATCACCTTGTCTGTCTACCGAGGAATCTGTATAATGACCAAGTAGCAACAGTAAGAACTGACCATGGAACAAACATTCTGGTTCAAGATTGGGAAAGGTGTATGGCCGGGTTGTATACTCTCACCCAACCTATTCAACTTGTATGCAGAACACATCATACAATGTATGGGGTTTGATGAATCCAAGGCTGGAGTTAAAATTGCTGGATGAAACATTAGCAACCTTAGATATGCAGATGAAGCCATTTTGATGGCCGAAAGCAGGGAGATTCTGCAACTGGACTAATTGATAACTGGAAAATAGAGGGAGAAAACGTGGAGGCAGTGACAGATTTTGTATTTCTAGGTGCAAAGATTACTGCAGACGCAGACTGCAGGCAGGAAATCAGAAGATGCTTACTCCTTGGGAGGAGATAAAAATAGTGAAGAGTAGAGACATCACACTGTAACAAAGATCCACATAGTTAAAGCAGTGGTATTCCCCATAGTAACCTATGGATGTGAGAGCTGGACCATAAGGAAGGCTGAGCAAAGGAAGATAGATGCTTTTGAATTGTGGTGTTGGAGGAAAATTCTGAGAGTACCTTGGACCGTGAGAAGATTTAACCAGTCTATGCTTTAGGAAATAACGCCTGACTGCTCATTGGAGGGAAGGATAGTAGATGCAAAGATGAAGTATTTTGGCCACATCATGAGAATGATGCTGGGGAAAATGGAAGGAAAAAGGAAGAGGGGCCGGCCAAGGACAAGATGGATGGATGGTTGGTATCCTTGTGACTGGCTTGACCTTGAAGGAGCTGGGGGTGTTGACGGCTGACAGGGAGCTCTGGCGTGGGCTGGTCAGTGAGGTCACAAGTGACTGAATGAATAAACAACAAAATCCCTCAATTCTGTTATGATGTATTCCTTTGTTAATTAGCGCATCTAAATAAATATTTAAAATATTTAAAACTTGTTTCAATTCAAATTCAAAAGTGTTTTTTCCCTGAAAATCTATTTTTAAACATGTAATTTCTCCTTATTCAATTCATTGCATATTTCACTACAGCACATCTGTCAAGAACAGTGTCACAATATTTGCAGAGATATGAAATTGAGTAGATAGCTAAATTCCACATTTGTCTGATTGGTACAAATCAGGTCATTTCCTACAAGAATTTCCAGATTGCATTACTTGCCTCAAAAGAAACACAAAAGTAGTAGAGGCTTTCCTCCCACATGTTCATATAGTGATAAGAAAAGAATAATGTTTTATGCCTGTTACACAATTGTTAAATGTACAAAGACCCTGCCTAGACAAGCAGTGACGACTCTAGTTGAACTGGAGAGTGAAAGGATAGAGATAACAAGCAATTACAAAGCCTTTGTAGCAAATTTACTTTAGCATAATAGTTCACAATCTGTGACTTCTCGGCTGCTGTACTACAACTCCCAGAATCCTTCATCATTACTTATATTAAATAATGTTGGGAGATGAACAGTTGGAAGCCACAATGATAAAAGAGAAAATGAATGGCTGGAGGTGAATGAGTATAACCCCCTGTATGTGATATTTGAAACACTTTAATGAGAACTTTGTAGATACAATTATTCCTTATTTCACAAAGTTGAGGTGTTCCTTCATTCATAGAAAATTTGGTACCAAAGACAGAATAGGGATTGGTTCCTGCACCACAAAGAGAACAATGGTTTGACATATTTCAGAAAGCTTTTTTTAAAATCAAAAACTGACATGTGAAATGAAACAATCAGACCAGGTAAACCCTGAATAAGTAAACAGAAATATTTGAAAATTTATAGAAACAACTTCAAAAGATACTCCTTTTCTGTGACCAGCATCCAATTTCCTTATGATTTCCATTTTTGTGTCTAGACTTATAAATCTATGTTTCTTTAATATTCTGAAGTTAGTTAGTGAGGCAGACTCTTTTTCTCTCTAATATGCCAGTCATAAGGAGCCAATGGAAATTGCAACAACAGTGTTGCTCATGCCTGCTCAGTGAGGGATTCTAGATTTTGTTTATCTCGCTTGTAATACACACCTTTACAGTAGGATCTGCTAGAGTAGAATCCCATTCTTTCCCAGCTCAGGTTTTATTGCATTGCTTACAGACACTCTGCTGTAGATCAACATCAAAAGCGCTTATATGTCACAGACCTTGTTAAACGAGGTGTAATTGTTTTATGTACATGATCACAACATTCCAGTTTGAGCAGACAAGATTTTGAAGAGAAAGGAGATTTTCTATGGGTATGTTAAGTTTGTTAAGGGACTGGATGCATTAGGGACGTCCCTTCACACAGTTATATTTCAGCAGTGGCAACGGGTGTTTAGCAATTCTGCCATGGAGCCCAACGGCTCCTGTCACACTCCAGAAAAATACTTCCAGAGTGGCTCCATGGCTGAACTGACAAAAAAAAAACCCCGATGGCAAAAGACGGGAGGCATCTTGTATTTCCCTTGAAATCTATGGAAAGATCAGGCTTTTTCACATCCCCCCCATGTGATGAGGGGGGGGGGAGCACAAGATGACAGGTCCCTATGTGCCCAGGGTGGGATCACCATGATCAGTGGCAATTCCAACACCGCTTGTGACAAGGTCTATTTTCCAGTTATGGAGATTTCTATCTCCCAGTCTTTGAATCATCAACAAATTTATGTCAGCTCTGAATCTATCCAGATTTCTATTTCCTCCAACTGTCCAGCATGAGCATGGCAAAGCTTGGAATGATGCAGTTCCTCTGGTTTCTGGCAGCATCAGCATTGACACAAAGATTGCTTTGTCTAGAAGGTTTCTTGCTTAAATTACAACAAAGTTTGTTCTAACCATCGAACATACTATTGCGTGTACTCACATCCCAGTCCTAGGATGGAGGGGACTGCCAAAAGTGGCTTCCATTTACAGGGGGAGTTGAATCTGCTCTGTGTTTTAATTGTTACATTCCACCCCCAAAATTGCTTCAGAACCCTGGACAGGTTCTTTAAAGTTTGAACTGAAATCCAGAATAGATTCACTGCCTAATAATTACATGGAAGTCACCACCAGCTTTGCCCTGTAGTAGTCATAAGAATGTCAAAGTGCTTATGTTATTATTCACTGTTAGACAGATGGCTTCCTATATTTTTAAGGGAATTTACACTATGCAGCTGGCAACAATAATTGTAACAACCCCAAGAATCTATCTCAGATTTGACCTTTAGAATGCCAATGAATCCTCCTGAAAGAGAAACACTCTACATTTAGGAGGAGAATCCATGTCTTAGAACACTCTCAAATTTCCAGCTTCATCAGTTTCAGAATAATTGAAATCCCGTATGATCAATATTACAGTCTCTTTAAAGACCACTCTTATCTGCATAAACACAGGCAGATTTGATTTTTTATCATACTCTGGAGATGTAGAACTACATCCTGTTCCTTTTCCTCGCTCTCCTCCCCACTCCCATCTGAAACTCTAATCCAAAATCTATGCTGTAATGCTCTCATTTACATATGGCATCCCTTTAGTCAGCTAGTGAATTATGCCTTTGCTTCTTACCTAATGCGGTTAGCTTCCCCTTCTGCTTTTTCTGTCATTTAGGCAGTCATTTACCTTTGCTTGGAGAATAGTTTTCTTATGTCTAACTCTGACATTAGTTACTAAAGAACCTGCTTAATAATTTCTTCCCATTTGCACGGTGCCTATAAACAGAAACATGAATTTTGAGGACAATTCCTGAGTCTGGGTGATTCTGGGAACAGTCTCCTTCACAAGTGATCTTTTCCAAGCTCTGTGCTAAGCTTATTGGCATCTAGTCAAAAGTTAAACCTTGTGGCTAATAAATACATGTTTATGTAGCTGGGATTTGGAATATTTGCATCAGCTCCATTCCCTGATCCAAGATAAGTTTGGTAGGATGTCCTGAACTAAAAACCCCGAACCTAAGGGGTGTGTGTGTTGTGTGTAGGAGGACTAGAACCATCGCCCTGCAGACCTGAACAAAAAGGAGCCTCAGAACAATAAAACTCATATATTTTCAGTATTAAGCAGATATTTTAATGCTCAAGGACTAGGGCTGGTTGATCAAAAAAAATCGTACTGGAGAAAGGAGATAAGCAGATATTGTAATGTAAGCATCTGGATACTCCTTTAAAGTAGAGCATAGATGAAGGAAAGGGACATCCTTACAGTCAGATCAGTTGAATCAATCCTAGTGATTAGGCCTGATTGATCAAGAAAAAAATGGCTCAAAACTCGCTGCGGATGTAGGGGGCACTAGCACTTTGAATTTGATTGACTTACGAAAATTTTCAGGAAAATTTCGAAATGAATTCATAAGGCTAATGCGGATTGCAGGGGCAGGATCTGGAGGAAATTGCCCCCAGATCTTACCGGCGTTGCAATCCGCATTAAAGCTAATGAGGATTGCACCCAGAGGGTGGGATCTGGAGGAAATTGCCCCCAGATCTCGGCCCCTGCATTGCAATCCGCATTAAAGCTAATGCGGATTGCAACCCAAGGGCCGGGATCTGAAGGGAGTTCTTCATGTTTGACTAGATTGGAGGATTCCTCATGTTTGGATGGCTAGGCTTGAAGGAAGGGCACGTGGCACAAGGAGGTGAGGGAAGGGTGCTGGAGCCTTTCTTGTCACAGGCCTCTACCTCTGTCTCAAGGCTGGGCTTCCCCGGAGAGAGGAGTCGGAGAGCCTCTCCAGCCATAGTGCTTGGGGCAGAAAAGGCTCAAGGCATTGGAGGATGAGGAGGAGATGCGCCTTAGCCTGGCAGCATGGCTCCTCCCATAGCTCCGCGTCCTTTGGCTCTCGCTTTCCCCGGCTCTGCTCCCCAGCCCTCGAGAGATGGAACCAGCTGTCAGAGAGGGAACTGGCTGGCGGTGAGTCTGTTTTTGTTGTTTTGAGTCCATTTCTTTCCGAATATGGCGGGCTATGGCTTCGAATTATCAACTTCACTTCTGGGTTGCTTATATCCCTTCAAAACCATTTCTAAAGTGATTTTAATACAAATTTAATACGAATTTCAGACCATTACGATGAACCTAACCAGGCCTACTAGTGATCAATGAAATGAGAGGTTTCACAACCAGATTACCCTCATGTATTCCCTGCCCCACTGGCAGGGAAGCAGTACCCATCACTGTGCACCAGTGTGACACTGTTGAGAAAGACTCTGGATCTAATCCTAGGTATTTTGGGTGACATGCATGGTAATGTCTGAGAGTCCTCAGATCAGTCCTTCTCCTATTTGATCCCAGCTCCTGTCTTCTGGACTACAGAGGACCAAGCAGGTTTTAATTCTCCTATACTGACTGGTCCACAGTTTGATTTAGTGAGAGAATGTAAAGTATCCCCTTTATTTTTCGTAACTATAACAAACATCCAAAAAAATCTGGCATTTTATTATTTCGAAAAACTAATAACATAAATTAGATTACAGAACACTATACCAATGAAATACTTTTGTGAAATTTGCTGTTGGATTCAAATCGCCTTTAAAGAGAGCTGTCAGTGCACATTTGAGCTCCTTTAATTAGAATGTTTCATTACAATTGGATAGGTACTTTGGCAGGAATTAAGTGTTTCATATGCCATTCTACCTCTGATGCACTTTTAAGTATTTGGTTACTCAATGCAACTCAATGCATTTGAATGATATAGACATTCGGTTTCCACAAAAGCATGTATGTTATTGAAGAGGTATTTCTTCATATATTTTTCAAAACAAATGTCCTCTT
Organism: Anolis apletophallus; assembly: GCA_030556195.1. Classification (NCBI taxonomy): domain Eukaryota; kingdom Metazoa; phylum Chordata; class Lepidosauria; order Squamata; family Anolidae; genus Anolis; species Anolis apletophallus. The sequence continues at coordinate 84,281,940 of JARBWK010000002.1, read as the reverse complement.
ACAGCCATATCACCACCTAGGAATGTGGGAAAAGCAATGGCCCTGTACAATTGGCAATATATTCCACCACTCTTGCTTATTACCACATTTATCTCCAGACACAAGAAACAGGAAAAAAACCCTAATAAAATGAATTGTGATTTCATTTCCAGGGCTTTGCTAGATGCCAAGTGTTTTAAAGGGGGCTGCGGTCCTTGGCAGCTGGTGATGTTTCACTTGTATCTTGTGTTTCCAGTTTCCATAGAGTAAAAGGAAAAGAAAAGCATTTTCTTTCTGACATAAGATCTGCTTCATCAGTGTTATCTTTTGGATTGTAGGAAATAACTGTATGATGCATTATTAATATTATTTGTATTACCTAAAACATATTCAAAGTTAAAAATCCTGACTAGATCTAAAACACCTTCATCTTCAAATGCCTGTCCGAATAAAAAAAGTTTTAGCCTTCCACTGGAAGGAAAGCATGGAACTGGCCATTCTGGCTTGCCTGGACAGCCACCGAGAAGGGCCACTCTCTCATTCCCACCAATCAAGCTTGAGATGGAGGTGAGACCAAGAGAAGGGTCTCTACTGAAGATCTCAAGGCCTGGGCCTCACACAAAGTAATACGGTCACCCAAATAGCCTGGTCCTGAACCATCTAGGGCTTTAAAGGTCATAACCAGCACTTTGAATTGTGCCTAGAAACAGACTGGCAACCAGTGGAGTTGCTTCAACAGGGGGCTTGTCTGCTCCTTGCAGCCAGCCCCTGTGAGGAGCCTGGGTGCAGCTCTTTGGACCAGCTGAAGTTCCTGAGCACTCTTCAGAGGCAGCCTCATGTAGAGCACATTACCGTAATCCAGACGGGATGTAATTTAGGCATGTACCTCCATGACCAGATCTGGCCTCTCAAGGAACAGGCACAGTGGGCTCACAAGTTTTAATTGTGCAAATGCCCTCCTGGCCACTGCAGGTACCTGGGCCTCCAGGTTCAGTTCTGAGGCCAGGAGGACCATCAAATCGCAAACCTATGTTTTCAGGGGAAATGTAATAGGCTGAATCCCTATTCTCTGATCTGCCTTCTGACTGACCAGGTGTATTTCTGTCTTGTCTGGATTAAGTTTCAATTTGTTTGCCCTCATCCAGTCCAATACAGACGACAGGCACTGGTTTAGGGTAAGGCGCGCGGACAAGGACTGCTTCCTTGGCATTAGGTGGAAGGAAGTAGTAGAGTTGAGTGTCATCCACATATAGGTGTCACTGTACTCCAAAACTCCGGATAACCTTTCTCAGCAGTTTCATGTATATGTTAAATGACATAGGGGACAAAATGGAACCCTGAGGAACCCTACAGATCAATGGCCAAGGATTTAAACAGGAGATCCCCAGCACCACTTTCTGGGTATGGCCCTCCAGGAAGAACCAGAGTCATTGTAAGACAGTGCCTCCCAGTCCTGTCCTGGTGAGATGACCGAGAAGTATACCATGGTGAATGGTATCAAAAGCCACTGAGAGGTCCAGGAGAACAAGCAGGGACACACCCTCCCTGTCTAGCTCTCTTCGTAGGTCATCTACCAAGGTGACCAAAGCTGTCTCTATTCCATAGCCAGGCCTGAAACCAGACTGAAATGAATCTATATAATCAATTTCATCCAGAAATCCCTGGAATTGGGAGGCCACCACATCCTCCAAAATCTTGTACAGAAAGGGAAGATTGGACACTGGCTGATAGTTGTCCAGTATAGAGGAGTTCAGGGATTGCTTTTTAAATAATAGGTCTCACAACTGCCCCCGTAGACAAGTTGGAACTTTGCTTTGTTCCAATGAGGCATTGGCTACCACCTTCATCCACTCTGTCAATCCCCCTCTGCCCTGTTTTATCAGCCAGGAAGGGCAATAATCTAGAATACATGTGGTAGCTCTCACCTAACCAAGGATGAGAGGTGAGAGCATGATATTATTGGGTTGCTTTCATTGAGGTTACACTATACCAGGATGAGGCATTTTTATAAGGATGAAATTGTTCATGCATCTTATTTAACAAAAGGAAAGGAACGGAAAGAAACTGCCAGTTTGTCAACCAAGCTATAGAATTTCCCTTTCCTTTTGGCTGAGAAGAGAAACCAAAAATATCACAAATAACTGCCAGACTTTGTTGCTATAACTGATCTTCTATTTTTAAGACTTCGGAATATTGTTATTGCACCCCAATGGATGTAAATGGGAAGTATGTGGGCCAGTCAGTTTGCAATTAAACCATTTGCGGTAATAATACTTGAGCAAATGCACAAGCAGTCATAGCTCTATTATTTTAGAGGTGTCTGGGCCTTTCAGTGGGAAAGTGATGCGCAATTAAACTAATTGTAGAAAAGAATATGCATGAATATGCACAATGAAGATTTGGATATGCATTGCATAAATGGCACCTACTTTTGTGAACAAGTAATCATTTGTGGGGATGGTAGACATATCCATGGAAATGGAATAATTCCACACATCCCAATAGGCTGATAGGCTGAGAAAGGCGGTATACAAGTAGAGTAAGTAAATAAGTAAATAAATACATAAATAAAGGTATTAAGTTGATTTACTAAGTATTATACAATAGTTTTTACCGACAAAGAAGACACCTATAACAAAATCATGTTCTTATCAAAAATACCTAAGTCTCATGCTACTCTCGGTCTCTAAATCTCATGCTATTCTTTATATATATACTAGCTTGGGCACCCGGCGATGCCCGGGTGTTTTGAGAAACGTAGTAGTTGGTATTTAGCAGTTATTTAAGCAGCTCACAGTGGGATCATGAAATCACTGAAGGTACTTCAGGTCCCATCATCCATGGTGCACCCACCTCCAAACAGCACCAGGACTCAGAGTGGGTCATGGAGGGTCTGTCTGCCAAGTTTGGCCTTGATCCATCATTATTGGGAGTTGCAATGGGATAATGAAATTACTGAAGGTACTGCAAGTCCCATCATTCATGGTTCACCCACCTCCAAACAGCACCAGGACTCGGGGTGGGTCATGGAGGGTCTGCCTGCCTGCCAAGTTTGGCCTTGATCCATCATTATTGGGAGTTGCAGTGTGATCACGAAATTACTGAAGGTACTGCAAGTCCCATCATCTGTGGCCCACCCACCTCCAAACAGCACCAGGATGTAGAGTGGGTCATGGAGGCTCTGTCTGCCAAGTGTGGTCTTGTTCCTTCATCATAAGGCGTTGACATGGTATTATGGAAGTAGTGAAAGCACTGCAAGTCCCATCATGTGTGGTGTACCCTCTTCCAAAGTGCAGCAGGTCATGGGGGCTCTGCGTGGGCAGTTGGGTGTGTATTGGTTATTGAATGAGGGTCACAGTGGTCTTAGGAAGTTATTGAACGTACAGGAAGTCCCATCATCCATGCCCCTCCCCCTCAAACTGTACCAGGATGTAGAGTGGGTGTTGGGGGTGTGTGTGTGTAAAGCGGTTTTGGTACTTTTCCAACAGGCGTACAGTCAGAGAGTGATGCTGCACATGTGTAGAGCTTAGAAAAGTGGGTTTCTGTGCCAAGAATCAGGCAGGCACAGGCTCCGTGAATGTAACACTATGATTGGTGCTTCAAATCAATGGTGTGATTTGCCAAAGTACACCCCGTGCCTAGCGTGAGATAACGTAGGCTCAGATTGGTCTAAACAGTGCAAAGCATGAGGTTTGTTTACCTTAGTGCTAAAATGGGTAAGAACTGCGCATGAGCAGAGGGATTCTGCCCCCTCCGTTTTGGAGTCTTCCGTGGATCCAGACAACCCCCTAAAGCTAAGGATTTACAAAAATCAGCAAAGCCCTATTTAAGGGGTAAGGAGAAGGCCACAGAAGAGTCGTCTGAGATCCAGACAACCCCCTAAAGCTAAGGATTTACAAAAATCAGCAAAGCCCTGTTTAAGGGGTAAGGAGAAGGCCACAGAAGAGTCGTCTGAGATCAACGCACCCAACTCCAGTTATTGTGGTCCAACGCAAGAAAGATGGACAGAGCCAAAGGCACTCTCACTGAGGTGGTGGCTTAGCATCCTAATGGGACAGCGTTACAGGAGTGAGCGCCCCGTGGGAGTAAGGACAGTGTTTGGATACATGGCTCTGATATTGACATTGTATATTACTGGGACACATGGGGGGTAGGATCAAAATATGTTTCATAAGTTGGTAACTAACATGTCACATGAATTGGGTTTAAATTCATGCTGGATTTGCAGCCACGGGCCCTCAAGCCATAGGCAGGGATGGCCGATTGTCCCAAGTGCAGTTTTGACATTGAAAGGGTGGAATGACACCAAATGTAAGCAGGAACACTTGGGAAGGGACGTGGACAAGGCTCAGTTTATGCTAACGCACCGTTCTCCTGCGTTGGAAGCATCTCTATGCTTCAAATGGGAGAATGATGGGAGAATGTATGAAACAGGAAGTCAGAGGCTTGGCATGTATGAACGTTTCAGTCGTGTTGAGCTAGGCTCTTACCCTGCATGTAATCACACGATTACTGTGCATAGCAGATATAGGTCACGCTGTGGCCAGAGGAAAAGAGGTGTTTGGACTTGGGGATGGGAAGTTTCAAATTGCACTCACATATTGTTTGGAAATCATCATGAGAATGCTATAGTGAACTTGGCCCAGAATTTGCCAGCCAGACGCACAGGGCTCCATGCGACTGGTCTTCCCACTGGTGTAGTTTGGATTTGTGGAAAATGGGCGGGGCCAGTGCTTCCTGTGGCTTGGAGTGGAATTTGCACCCTTGGCACACTGCGGCCTGGGGGCCTGAGAGTGATTCCCAAGATGACACCTGTCACTAATTTGTACATGCATGTCCAGAAGCGTTCACCTGATGAGGTGAAGCGTTATGGGTATGATCCTGATAAGACTTTTCTTACTGAAGCTCAGAGGCTTGCAGCAATTATGGCCCCCCAAGTGGGTGTGGCTTGGAATGTTAAACAACTGCGTGTTTTATCATATGGCTTGGAATCTTTGGCCAATGATACTCAGGAAGGGATGTCCTCGTTACAGGTAGAGGTAGATTCCCTGGCAAGAATTGCGATGCAACAGAGATTAGCCTTGGACTATCTTCTGTCCAAGCAAGGCGGGTTCTGTGTGTGGTTGAACACAACCTGTTGTCATTTCATAAATAAGTCTGGTGACATTGAACTTGACCTGGTCAAGATTCAGGGTGTTGCTAGAGAAGTGCAGAAGACTTATGAAGCCCCAGGTGATTTCTGGAGCTATTTGATGAGCTGGCTTCCGAATTTTCAATGGCTACGCTCACTTGTGATGATAATCATAGTGGTTTTCTGCTCTGTAATGATTATCCTGTGCTGCCTACCGTTAATGCTAAAATGTTGTGCTTTTGCAATGCAGAAATCCGTAGGTGCAGTGAAAAGTGTGCATGCAGTCAGAACTGTGAAAACCATGGTCAAGAGAGATTGGAGAGTGGATTGGTCCTCTTGAGGGGTTCCAGACGTGTGTGTAGGTAACTCTACGTGTCCTGAGTTACCCACAAAAGAAAAACTCTGGAACAAAGCGGTTTTGGTACTTTTCCAACAGGCGTACAGTCAGAGAGTGATGCTGCACACGTGTAGAGCTTAGAAAAGTGGGTTTCTGTGCCAAGAATCAGGCAGGCACAGGCTCCGTGAATGTAACACTATGATTGGTGCTTCAAATCAATGGTGTGATTTGCCAAAGTACACCCCGTGCCTAGCGTGAGATAACGTAGGCTCAGATTGGTCTAAACAGTGCAAAGCATGAGGTTTGTTTACCTTAGTGCTAAAATGGGTAAGAACTGTGCATGAGCAGAGGGATTCTGCCCCCTCCATTGGAAAAATGTTGCCCCTGTGGTGATACAGATAAGAACTGGTCAGCTTCCCGTGAGAAAGGCCCAATACCCTATCAGTACAGATGCTGTAGAAGGAATTCAAGAAGAGTTACATAGACTGTTGCGTCATGAGATCATAGTCTTTTGTGAGTTTGGTAAGAGGTAACTTGCCACTTGGAGTTCCATAACTCCCAATTTGCTGCTACATGTGTGCGGCAAGTGTGGGTTTTTTGGTGTGTTTTAAGAGGCGTAGTCAGGAGAAATAAGAAAAGTAAGTGTTACTATGAAATCAGGCTGAGGCCTAGCCAGGAGAATCAAGTGGAGGAAGTGCTGCTGTGTGTGGAGGGCGAGGCCTAGTTGGTAAAAGTAGCTAAAGGAAGCCTGTTTGTAAAGTAGTGCCTGTGAGAGCTTTGAGAATAGGGAAGCAAGAATGGTGGCCAATCAGAGCCGGTGTAGCAAATGTTCACTCAGTTTGGTTCAGGTCCGGCTGAGGCCTAGTCAGGAGAATCAAGTTGAGGAAGCCTTACTGTCAATTCAGGCTGAGGGCTAGTTTTTAAAATCAGCTGAAGGAAGCCTTTTTGTAAAGAACTCTGTGTGGCACTGAAGCAGATTACCATACCATCCGCTACACCCCCACAAGGCAGGCTGCTCGTGCAGACGCAGTAGAAGGAGGAGACAGACAACAGGATTTCTCAGAAAGCTCAGTTTACTTTGTTTCCACAGCTGCGTGTCCGTCCCGGCACAACATGGTGCTTCAAGGGGGCGGCCCTCCTCCTTGTGAGGCACATATTTATACAAGCATCAGGGTCGGTTTAAGCACCGCCTCGTTCATTCATTTCACTGGCTAACACTTATGATGTGCTCTGATTCTAACCAATTAACAATGCATTATGTAATCTAATAATCCATTGGCTAACAGACATTGCACAGTTTATTTTCCTGACCAGTTATTAAAGCTTTGTCTATGTGCGTAGATTGTCCCTATATTGTTACTGTTCTGATAAGCTTTCCCACGGACTGGCCAAGTGGGTGTTTCATTAGGCTAACACATGTGATGTCTCCTAGACCAATCACTGTCTAGTAAACAAAGAGCACATGGTGTTTCTCTAAACCAATTGTAATGCACCAGGACAACCAATGAGATGGCGTCCCTTCTAAACCAATCACTGCTGTTCTCTAGCGTGCTTGCTAACTCTGCCTTCTTCTCTATGCCTAGCCTATGCTTGGGTAGCATTCTCTCCTGACGTTTCTTCTGCAACTCAATGAGTCTCCTTCAGCACCTTTGAGATTTGGGATGTTGGAATGCTGGCCAATCCATGGTCCATCCTCCCTCAAACTGCACCAAGGCGTAAAGTGGGTCTTGGGGGTTCTGTGTGCCAAGTTTGGTTTTGTTGTCTCATTGTTGGGGGCTGCAAAGTGTTTTGGACTTAAACTCCCACCATGCCTGACTGGCTCAGGCCTTTTCATTACCTCCCTCTGGCACTTTTGAGTCTCGGAATGTTCGTGTTGGCTGGCCAGTGGGAGTGGTTTATGCAAATAACCCCACAGTGGGAGCCAATCCGAAAGCTGCCACATCTCCTTCCGCCCTTCCGCCCTCCGGACACATACAAACATACATACATACAAACATTCCGTTTTATAAAGGTGTATATATATATATACACACACAAACAGTATATATATACACACACACACATATATCTGTATGGAGAGAGAGATAAAATAACCAAAAATGACAGTATGAGAAGTAATTCCAGGAACTGCCTGCAGAAGATTTCCCTCTGAGGGAGTTTCCACCAGTGAGGCATTTCTCTGGGCCCTTCCACACAGCCCCTATATCCCAGGATCTGATCCCAGATTATCTGCTTATCCCAGGATATCTGACAGTGAAGACTCATATATTCCAGTTTAAAGTAGATAATTTGGGATCAGATCCTGTGATATAAGGCAATGCGGAAGGACCCTATAGCTTCAACTATTGAACTTTAGCCATAGCTCTGGAAAAGCTTCTGTCAGAATACACCAATCTTTCTCAACCTGTGTGCCTCGGCACACCAGTGTGCCGTGGGGCATCATCAGCTGTGCCGTTGGAAAGCCTCTTCCCCCGTCCTCTCTTCCCCCCTTCTCCTCAGGGCGCCATGTGGCCAAGGGTGCATACGCCACAGCCGCCAGGATCATGAACAGCGGCCAACCGAGGGGAAGGGAGGGGGGGAGAAGAGGAGGAGGCCAGGGAGGGAGGCCACGCCTCTCCCCATGCATGCCTCTTTCCCCTGCAAGCAAGCACGCGCGCAGCTCCCTTCCTCCTCCAATCAGGAGTGCAATGTCAGTGCCGCGTGTGAGGTGAGGGGCGTGCGCTCGTGATTGGAGGAGGAAGGCAGCTGCGTGTGCGCGCGCCCCTCCTCCTTCGCGCGAAGCCTGGAGGCGCACAAAGCCTCCCCCCAGCTTCCTTGCGGCCTTGCCAGCTGGTGAGACCAAAAGAAACAAGGAGCAGGGCCGCGGCAAGAAGAAGGGAGCGGGGGAGGGGCATGGCCAGGGGTGGCTCCAACCGCGGCTGCTCCAGCAGCATGAACACGGTTCTTCCTTTCTCCCCTCCTTCCTGCCTGCCTTCTTTACTTTCTTTCTCCCCTTCCTTCTGTTCTTCCTTTTTCCCTCCCTCCCTCCCTTACTTCCTCTGTCGCCTTTCTTTCCTTGCAGCAGCGCACAAACATGGAGGCAGGGCTGCCTTCCCTCCTTCCCTCCCTGCTGTTTTTTTATTTTCTGTTGATCTGCCTGCCTCCCTGCCAGCTGCTCTTGCCTCCCACCTGGACTGGCCCGACCTGGCCTTCACCTCACCACCCGCCTGGGTCTGTCCCAAGGGAAGAGTTCCCCCTCTCTCGCCATCCTTCTCCTTCCCTCCTCACAGTCCCCCTCCTTCTCTTTCCCTCTCTTCCTACCTCTCTTACAATCACTCCCTTATTTTTCTTCTCATTCTGTTTCTCCCTCTCTCTCAATCCCTTCTCTTTCCCTCTTTTCTCCCTCTCTTCTAATCCCTCCCGTCCTCTCTCTGTTTCGCCCTCAATTCCTTCCTATCAATCCCTGGCCCCGCCTCCATCTTAGCTCGGAGCCACGGAAGGAGAAGTATGGCGAGCGAGGGGGAACTCTTCCCTCTTTCCCAATCTCCCCCTTTTCACTCTCATTCTCTCAATCCCCTCCTTCTCTTTCTCCCTCTCTCAATCTCTCTTCCTTCTCTTTCTTTCCCACAATCTCCCTCTTCCTTCCTTTCTTTCTCCCCCTTCACCCTTTCCTTCTCTCCTTCCTTTCCCTCCCTCCCTCTCTCCCCTTCCTTCTTTCCCCCTTCCTTGTTCTTCCTTTTTTCCTCCTTCCCTCCCTCTTTCCTTCCTTCCTCTCCTTCCTTTCTTACCTTCCTTCCTCACCTCTTTCCTTCCTGCTTGCCTTGCTTCCCTCCCTCATTCCTTCCATTCTTCTTTGCTTCATTTCCTCTCTGCCTTGAGTATTTGCTGTTTTGGTTGTGGGGGTTTTGTGTGGGAAGTTTGCTCCAATTCTGTTGTTTGTGGGGTTCAGAATGCTCTTTCATTATAGGTGAACTATAAATCCCAGCAACTACAACTCCCAAATGTCAATGTCTATTTCCCCCAAACTCCATGTGTGTTCAGATCTGGGCATATTGAGTATCTGTGCCAAGTTTGGTCCAGATCCATCATTGTTTGAGCCCACAAAACCCTCTGAATATAGGTGAACTACAATTCCCAAACTCAAGGTCAATGCCCTCCAAACCCTTCTAGTGTTTTCTGTTGGTCATGGGAGTCCTGTGTGCCACGTTTGGTTTAGTTCCATCATTGGTGGAGTTCAGGATGCTCTTTGATTGCGGGTGAACTATAACTCCCAGCAACTACAACTCCCAAATGACAAAATCAATTTTTGACTGATGGTCCCTCCTTGGGTTAGTATTAATATGTTTTGTGGCCAAATTTGGCAGCAATTTGTCCAGTGGTTTTTGAGTTATGTTAATCCCACAAATGAATTATATATATATATATATATATATATATATATATATATACATACACACACACACACACACACACACACACACACACACTATATATATATATAGAGAGGGGGGGAGCACAACAGCGCAGGCAGAAAAGCAAACATCACAAGGAAACCTGTCTGTGTAGGAGGGTGAACATTAGGAAGAACTTCCTGACTGTGAGTTGTTCAGCAGTGGAACTCTCTGCCTCAGAATGTGTTTCCATCTGGCTGCTCTCTTTCCAGCCGGCTTCCCTGAGGACCGGGTATGTTTTCCCTGAGAACTGGGTGACTGCGATAAAAACTAAACACAGAGAAAGTCTGATAGCTGTTGAGCAAGACCTTCGTGTGTGTCTTTCTACCATCCCTGCTAAGATATCTATGTTGTGTTCATCGAAACAGACCCAGGTTTCACACTGAGTGTATAAATACTGTGTTAGAGTGTCATTTTGTATCATTTTGGTTGGTGGTGTGCCCCAGGATTTTGTAAATGTGAAAAGTGTGCCTCGGCTCAAAAAAGGTTGAGAAACACTGGAATACACAATCTTATTCTCAAATTGAATGAGAAAGGGGCATGCAAAGGTTGTCTTAATAGAGACAATGTAATTTCAGACAAGTCTTTAATAATTAAAAGGTGAGGCAGCATGGTTTGAGCTTGGGACCATGACTCTATATGCCAGGGTTCAAATTTTACTCAGTCATGGAAACCCACTGAGTGAACTTGGGCAAGTCACACCCTTTGCTCCTCAGAGAAAGGTAATGACAAACACCTTTGAAATAAATTGTAACAAGAAAACCAAATGATAGTGTTGCCCAGGGGGCCACCATAAATCCAAAATGACATGAAGACACATAATACCACCAACCTCTATCAGGGGATCTCAAGGAGATGCACAATAAAATAATCTCAAAATAGTTGAAAATGATAAGAATCCTTTAAAAGTTTATTAAACCAATTAATCCTTCAAACATGAGGATTTAAACAGATAGAACAGTATAAAATAACATGTGCATATTTAGGCAAAATCAACTGGTTCCTGAAGTTCTTAATAAACAGTTCCAAAAGCAAAAGGGTATACGTCTTTTATCTGTTTATTGATGTTTTATTGATTTTATGCTGTAAACCGCTCTGGGCTCCAGAGAGAGCGGTCTACCAAATTGAATTTATAAATAAATAAATAAATAAAAAGAAGTGGGTGTTCTCAGAAGACGTAAAGGGAGTAGACAGAGAAGGGTTTCTTGGAAGATATTCAAGGTTTAATGTTCACTTCAAAAAGATATCACAAATCAAAATAGAAGAGTAAGTGGAATGTATGCTGTTGTAAATCACAGGTCACATACTTTCGGCCATAGCAGTCCCAGGAATGCATCTATCCATGTGTAAATCACTAGTAGTATCCAAACAAATGTTGCGGGACAGGCGGAAAGGAGATGGGTCAACGGTCAACTACAGGCCTCGCCGTTTCGCCTAATAGGCTTCGTCCGGACCCGAAAGCAAACAAAATATAGTGCACAGTGACAATTCCACTGGTCCAAAGGTTCTAAAACAAAAGGCAATAAAAATGACACTTAGCAATCTAATATCCATTATAAAGTTCACGAAACCCATAGAGAGCAACCCAAGAGTACATTGGTTGAGCGAAAGGTACATACCAATATAATATTCAAATTCTAATCATCCTGAAGGAGGTGGGCACAGCCACCGGTATGGTCAAACGCTCGGACAGAGAGACAGGGAAGGGAGTCCGTTTAAATGCATAATGGTATCAATAAGTGATTACATCAGGAGCTCGTTAAGGGTTAATTGGTCGTTGAGGCCCAAAGGCAACTCAGAACAGAGGGAATTAATCCAGGAACACTACTAGGGGGTACTTCGAGTACAACATGGCTGAATCAGCATACTTTGAATCCTTTAACATTGAACAGGAAGAGGAACTCACCAGCCATCACTCCCTGTTTGGAGATCTCGCCGGCGGCGCCTCCCCTGAGGAAAATGAACGCGTCAACAACTTGACATCCCTCAACAATAAGGAACTCCGCAAAACGAGGGTCCAATTAAACATAGCCACCCTTTCAGACTATGTGAAGAAGAAAATCACCCCCAGAGGGCTTAGAGTGCACATCCCCCCTGGGATTTATGCCTCTGACCCCACCTTTATACAAAATTGGAAAAACATTGCCCAACGTTGCTCAAAAGATCTGATGTTATTGGTCATTCAGAAAGGGATGGCCGAACTCAGCACTCTCAACCAAGAGATTGATTTGATTAAAGCAACAATTGATCCCCCTCTGCAAGCAGTGGACCTCGACGCCATTAAAGCGGAAGTTGACAAACTTTACAACGAAATCAAAGAGGACAAACTCAAGAAGCTGAAGAGGGACCAGCATGATTTCGCTAACAATCGCATCATCAGGTGGCAACTACGTTCCTACCAACGAGCCTATCCTCGCAATGTGCATTTCCCTGGAAACCCCCGCACCTCAGGCAGCAGCACTGATGAAGGAGGGGCTTTGTCCGATGGATCTACCCACTCCAACTCCAGTTCGAGGTATTTCTTCAGGAACCCCCGACCAGAGGGACCACCACCACGCCAACAAAGGAAGAAGAATTTTCCCAAGGCCAAGGACAAACCCCCAGCAACTTGATAATCAATTTATCTGACTTTCCCCTGACTCCTCGTGATGTTGAGATTTTGGATAAAGGTTTTCCTTTGTTTACACCCCCTACTGTTCCACCTTAAATATTCGCAAGGACCTGGCCACCCTCTTCCGCACCATGCGGCTGAAAGAGCATTTCTTTAATCATCCCCGTGAATGCATGACTGATGTTCCCCCCAGACTTAAGGGTAAGAGCTCCTTTATTCCTCCTGTAATTTCCGACAAACTAAGAATTTTTGAGAATACTGTTCTTAGAGAAGTCTCCAAAATTAATCACACTAGAGACCGTGCGCAAGCTAACCTCTCTGGGAGAGACATCCAAAGGATTAGGGAGATAGGAAACGACCCCAATACTATCATTCGCCCAGCGGATAAAGGGGGCGCCTTGGTCCTTCTTAGGAAAGAGGATTACCTCAGGGAAGCCCACAGACAATTATCTAATGACATGTTTTATCAACCCATTTCTTCTGATCCCACAACCCACTTTCTCAACACCATCACCCACACTGTACAGTCAGGAGTGGAAAGAGGTTTCATCTCATCCCAACTGGGGAGCTCCCTTATCAATCGACATCCGTCCATTGCCAATTTCTACCTTCTCCTGAAGTTCCATAATATTTTGAACACGACCCCCGGTAGACCCATCGTGGGGCCACCAACACTTTACTCCAACCCCTTGCTGTATACCTAGACTCCTTCCTCCAACCCTTTGTCATTCAATCCCCAGCATTTATCCAAGACACCCGTGATTTTATCACCAAAATCGAAGGCCTGCCAGCCCACTCTGATGATGTCCTCATCACTGCGGACATCACTGCATTATATACAAACATTGATCTCCAATCAGCCAGAGCCATAATTTATAAATTGCTAGATTTACGAGCTCCACCCCAACACCCTCCAACTTCGTTCCTCATGGAACTCATAGATATAGTGTTTGACTATAACTATTTTTGTTTTGGTAAGGATTTTTACATTCAGAAGGGCGGGGTCAGCATGGGGTTGAGTCTAGCGCCATCTGTGGCCAACCTCTACATGAACGACCTTGAACAGCAATTTCTATTCCCGGATTCCGAAATTACTCTACCCAATAGGCATTATTACCGATATATCGATGATGTCTTCTTCCTCCTTAGCAAGGAGGGAGATCTGGCCACCATCCGGGATTACTTTAACTCTTGGGCTGATTTAATTTCTTTTACCTTTAATGCTGACCCCCAGAGTGTCACTTTCTTAGACCTCACGGTCTTCAAAAAGAATGGCTATTTGAATGTTAAAAATCACATTAAACCTACCCACAAAAACTCTTACCTTCACTACCAGTCCTATCATACCCTCTCCCTCAAAAACAGCCTCCCCTTTTCCCAATTTACCAGATTAAAGCGTAATTCCTCCAATGACAGGGATTTTGAAGCCTCTGCCTCCACCCTCACTTCTCGCAACACGGGCACGTGGCTACCCTCAAGCGGTTCTCTCCAATGCCCTCCGTACAGTCCGCAGTAAACCGCGAGCGAATCTTTAGAGTGCCCAACCCAGGACCCCACCTGACCGGATCATCTGGCCACTCACCCACTCTCCCCACGCCCATTGCATTCGCCGCATTGTATCTAAGCATTGGCCTATAGTTGACACCATTCCTGGTTTGGAGAAACTCCCCATGATTGCCTATAAAAAGACACCGAATCTTCGCCAACTCCTAGTGCACACACGCCCCCGAGATGACACCCCAGGGCGTTTTTCCAAACATCAGACAGTGGCCTGCTCCCACTGTTCCATATGCAAACATATATCCACCCAAACTTCAATTATGGACCTCAAGCACAAACACACTTTTACTCTACACACAGGGGCATCCTGCCATTCTAAAATATCATGTATTGTTTGATTTGTGCCTGATCTAGATACTATATAGGTGAATCTGGACCTGAACTCAGGGTTAGGGTGCAGGAACATCGCTCCAGATTTAGAACTGGTGCTTTTCTTTAAAATGGCTGTATAACGCAGATGATTCATTAATCATCTGCGTTATACAGCCATTTTAAAGAAAAGCACCGTTTTGATGACTTTAAGGTGGTTGTTCTGGAACGCATTACTCCACTCCCCCATCAAGATGTAAAGCTCCTTTTACGCAGAAGGGAGTGTTCCTGGATTAATTCCCTCTGTTCTGAGTTGCCTTTGGGCCTCAACGACCAATTAACCCTTAACGAGCTCCTGATGTAATCACTTATTGATACCATTATGCATTTAAACGGACTCCCTTCCCTGTCTCTCTGTCCGAGCGTTTGACCATACCGGTGGCTGTGCCCACTTCCTTCAGGATGATTAGAATTTGAATATTATATTGGTATGTACCTTTCGCTCAACCAATGTACTCTTGGGTTGCTCTCTATGGGTTTCGTGAACTTTATAATGGATATTAGATTGCTAAGTGTCATTTTTATTGCCTTTTGTTTTAGAACCTTTGGACCAGTGGAATTGTCACTGTGCACTATATTTTGTTTGCTTTCGGGTCCGGACGAAGCCTATTAGGCGAAACGGCGAGGCCTGTAGTTGACCGTTGACCCATCTCCTTTTCGCCTGTCCCGCAACATTTGTTTGGATACTACTAGTGATTTACACATGGATAGATGCATTCCTGGGACTGCTATGGCCGAAAGTATGTGACCTGTGATTTACAACAGCATACATTCCACTTACTCTTCTATTTTGATTTGTGATATCTTTTTGAAGTGAACATTAAACCTTGAATATCTTCCAATAAACTCTTCTCTGTCTACTCCCTTTACGTTCTTAATAAACAGACCACATCTTTTGACTTGCTACTAGAATTAGATCAACATTACCCTTTAAGCAAAGAGGATTCCATAACTAGAGTCCCATAGAGAAGGTCCTTACCTTACCTTAATATCCACATATGTGGTCATCTGCCCCAATAATTCTGCAACCTCTTTATGTCCCACACTATATTTTTCAGGAGAGGCCTTTCAAGGAGAGAAATGCAGGTGACTATATTGGCAGAAAGAAGGGACGTGAAACTTTCTCTTTCTCTTGTAACGTTATCTCACTTGAACAAATCTATAGCATTAAAGGCAATCCTGCAACAGTTGGGCACTTTGTTGGAAAATGTCAAAAGTTATAGCTTTTAATTTAGTTAAGTAACTTTTAAAAAATCAATCTCATTTAATGGATCTATTAGATTCATATTTTCAGAATTGGAACTTTTGGTTAGAGAATGCCTCAATGCAGATGTGCTTTGGTAAAATCATGCTGGGAGAAATCTGTAGAAATTATATTGTAGGTTAGAGGACAGACCTAGATCCACACTCTTAATCAATTTTACTGCCTTCTTCAGCTCAATGACAA
Organism: Anolis apletophallus; assembly: GCA_030556195.1. Classification (NCBI taxonomy): domain Eukaryota; kingdom Metazoa; phylum Chordata; class Lepidosauria; order Squamata; family Anolidae; genus Anolis; species Anolis apletophallus. The sequence goes on along the minus strand of JARBWK010000002.1, from coordinate 84,266,076 downwards.
ATGATTTATACAGAACAATTTATCTTGGCCACAGCCACAAATATAATTTTCACTCCACTCTGGAAATTGGCAAACATCAAATGTATTCAGAGTTTTGAGGAAGTGAGGAAAACGTCACAGAAAAAGTTGCAGAAAAATTAATAATATTGGCCATTGTCAAGGGAAATATTGGATTTAGATTCAATGCAATTTAGATTGATAAAGCATGCATTATAGTGTTTGGTTTTTCTTTTATTTGCTTTTTAGGAACTGCCATCTATGCATGGTCTTTCTCCCAGATCACTGGGAGTGGAAAGCCTGGTCTTTTGGATTACATCTTTGAGAATCCCCCAAACAGCAATGTTTATCTTCCAAAGTTTGTCCATTGCATTGCAGAAGTGACAAGCAGGCACATGGTTCCAATTATGTTTTTCCATCTTAGTTTTATCTGCTCTCTTTATATATGTGTGCCATTTCATAAAGGAAGTGGTCAAGGATGTAAGGCTCAAACCTCCACATACATTATCTTCTTAAATCAAGAATAGGGGATGGTAAAGAAAAATAAGATCAATCTGTGCCTTTTGCCTTTTCTTATATTCTAATCTTTAAAATCTAACTTTGCTTCATCTTCTTATGAAGAATTATATTAATTTGGGAAAGTTCTTATTGGATCAAAAAAACCCAGATCAAGGAATTAAACATCAAATAGTTCACTACGGTTTTCCCGCCTCACCCAGGGTTCTGTTCTCTCATTGGCCAAGTTAATAAGAACAGACATATAGTCTAAATGCCCCAAATTATCCTTTGTCATTCCAGCTTTTCCAATGGCTTTTATAATATTCCAGTTTGTCTCTCCTCCTTTAACTTTCTCCCTTTGACATCATCTTATTTCAGTTGTTGTAAACAGTTCAAAGGGCAATAGTAATTCTGAGAAGAGAATGTAGAAAGAAAGGAATTGTTCCCTTTCCAGGAGGCTTGGATTAAGGCAAACTGCTGCATTTCCTAACTTGTATGTCATTAATAACTTTGGCCATCTTGACCATACTCTCAGGTGTGCTTAGCCATGTCCATCCCAGTTTTCATTTGTAAATTTTGAAGCATATCCAGACATGAATACAACACCACCCATGTGCAAATAGTTGATTGCTGTAGCAATAAAATGGTTTGGAGTCATATGTGTGTTTTCTTGTGATGAGGACTCTTTTTGTTTGCAGAAGAAACTAAAATCCAACAGAGGTTTTGCAATCGAGAAAGGACTCTGCTGCTGAGTTTCCATCTTCCCCTTACAATTCCCCAGAGATAACTGCCAAGCTATGTGAAAGAGTATTGTTGAAGGCTTTCAGGGCCAGAATCCGTGGGTTGTTGTAGGTTTTTCAGGCTGTGTGGCCATGTTCTAGAAGCATCTCCTGACGTTTTGCCTGCATCTATGGCAGGCATCCTCAGAGGTTATGAGGTCTGTTGGAAGAGTGTCCCAGCTCTCTGGAAAAGTATGAAACATGGCCGTGGGAATCTGTGAGAGAAAGGTATGGGAAAAAATCGCCTCAACATCATCCTTCAGTGCAAGTTTGTAGAACATAACTCTGCATTCATAAATCACAGCTAAATAGAATGTTTACATAGCCTAAACATGATCCTAAGCGTAGGTCTTGCGGTCAACATGAACTGCAGGATTACATCAGTTAGATAGACATAGGAGACAGAATTCTGTTTAGCAGTCTGTATCAGGGTGAAAGAACACTAAGTAACATTATTTAATTTAAACTTGATAATTAAAACCTGGGGAGACTTGTTTGGAGGAAAGCCCTGTTGATGAAAGTGAGACTTACTCATAAAAATATTAACACAATAGGGCCCAAAGCATTCAAAAATATCATAAACAAATGGGCCAAACAGGAGTACTCAATAAATTGGAAAGAAAATGGCCCTGGTTTCTGGTAGGTATGGTCATAAATATTCATAATTTGAAAAGTGAACACATTACAGAGCTCACATTGTTGTACGACATAAACAAGACCTCTTTCTAAATACAGGTTTTAATCAAGGCAGTGGAAAGTCAGGGGAATATTAATTGCCAGAAGTGAATTCAAATATACAAGCAAGGACGCCATCCATCAGAATAGATTCCTTTCTTGCTCTGATTGCTTCCTCTGGTTTAGAAATATATTTCACATACATTTTCTATACAGATGGAAGGGCTTGACTGTCATCTTGTGAAAAGGCAAGAAGATGCTGATGCCATTAAAATTAGGTTGCAATGGAAAGTATGAAAAACAGGAGAAAATTACCACACAGTCAGGGGCGGTCGAAGGTAATTTTAAATGGTAAGCGAACATTATTTTGGCGCTCCCCCCAAACATTATTTTGGCACCCCACAAGCATGCCCGGAAGCTCCTGTGCACAGGCGCAGAAGCCTGCAAACACAGCACTCTCTCTTCTATTCTACCCCTCCCCTTTCCCTTGCCCCCAAGTTCCCTGCCTTGCCCACATCCATCCCCCTGCCTATTACTTCCTCTTTGCCACAGCAGACATGTTTGCTGCCAAAGAGCTGGTGTTGTCCATAGTCACCTCCAAGGCCATGTGGCCAGCATGACTGCATGGAGCGCTGTTACCTTCCCGCCAGTGCAGTACCTATTGATCTACTCACATTGGCATGTTTTCAACTGCTAGGTTGGTAGGAGCTAGGGCTAACAGCAGGAGCTCGCCCGCTCCCGGAATCGACCTGTCCGTCAGCACGTTCAGCAGCTCAGCAGCTTACCCCGCTGTGTCACTGGGGAATCCATTATATTATATAGTCAGCACTAATATTAATTATATTATATTATAAATTATAATATATAAATACATATTATATTTTATAAAGATTATACTATATACCTGGTATTAATATAAATTGGTATTAAATAATAAAACTCTCTCTCTCTCTCTCTCTATATATATATATACACACACACATACATACACACACACATACATACACTACTATTAAATAATATTGAATATATATTACTTAATACATAATATTAGATAAATAATATTGAATATATATTACTTAATACCTAATATTAGATAAGTATTAAATAATACTATAAATAACTCTCTTTTTCCCCCCCCCCCTCTCTCTATAAAATATTATATTATATATCTGGTACTAACATTAAATAACTATAAATTAATATTATAAATAAAAATATTATATATTATATATTATATATTTTATTTTATACACCTGGTATGGATATTTAATACATATTATTGTTGTTATTATTATAAATAATACAACATAAATATTATATTATATATCTAGTACTAATGTGAAATAGGTATTAAATAGTATTATAAATATAATATAATATATAAATATTATATGACATACCTGTAGTAAACACTAAATAATACTATACATTATAAACAATACATATATTATTATAAATATTATAATTATATACTTGGCACTAAACACTAAAATAATATTATAAATAATAGCCTTGCCTGCATTGCTCCCAGTCTGGGCAGGGAGGTGCTTTACTTTTGGCGGAGGGCAGGCGAGAGGAAGCGTGCGGAGGAAGGAGCCCAGGCTCCTTGGGTTGCCTCTTTCCTCCTAGCTCCACGAGGCTGCCCGGTGTATTGACGTGCTTGGAGGCGGCGCTGAGGCCCAGATTTCCACCAGCGCCTCGCCAGGGAAGGGGAGCCACCCGCTGCTCCCACCTCCGTCCCTGGCGGCGCTGGCAGAAAACTGGGCCTCGGCGCCACCTCCAAGCACATCATACACCGAAGGCGGAGGCGCCAAGGCCCAGTTTCCTGCCAGCGCCTCGCCAGGGAGGGGATGGGACGGGAGCCGCCCGCTGCTCCCATCGCTGTCCCTGGTGAGGCGCTGGCAGGAAACTGGCCTCGGCGCGCCCGCCTTCGGTGTATTGATGCTTCGAGGTGGTGCCAAGGCCCAGTTTTCTGTCAGCGCCGCCAGGGATGGAGGTGGGAGCAGCGGCGGCTCCCTTCCCTGGCGAGGCGCTGGTGGAAATCTGGGCCTCGGCGACACCTCCAAGCACGTCAATACACCGAAGGCGGAGGCGCCAAGGCCCAGTTTCCTGCCAGTGCCTCGCCAAGAACGGGGATGGGAGAAACGGCTTCCATCCCCTTCCCTGGCGAGGCGCTGGTGGGAAACTGGGCCTCGGCGCCTCCGATGTACTGATGTGCTTGGAGGCGGCGCCGAGGCCCAGTTTCCCGCCAGCGGCTCGCCAGGGAAGGGTGCTTCCCCGGCGGCAGCGGCGTTGGCTCCTTTGCCTCCTCCCGCTGCTGCTCCTCTGGCTGTGGCGTGTTTGTTGCTCCCGGCCCGGCGGCGGCGTTGGCGCCTCTCCTCTGCTCCATGCCGTTGGGCAGGAAGCCGGCGATGATGGGCATGGGCCAGATGAGGGCGGCCACGCGCTCCAGACGATGATGACCAGCGTCATGAAGCAAGCCACCAGCATGGACCCGATAGGCTTGTGGTTCAGGCCGGGGCCCCAAAGCAGGGAGGCGCGGCACTGCCTGAGGCGCCGGCGCCCGGCAGGCGGAGGAATTCGCCCCTTCCCAGCCCTTCCAAGATGGCGCTCTACGCGGGCGCGTAGTTCGCTTATATGGACGGACCGCCCCTGCATACAGTTTAGGATTAAGTTTTTCATTTAAAAAATCAGTTGTTGGAGCATGGTATAAGATTGAATCCCCATCTTCAGGCGCAAAGGAATTTAAAATACTGCTTTTTAAGCTTATCTGGATTTTATATAGGTGTTATTATCTACTTTGAACTGGATTATCTGAGGCTGCATTTACACTGCCATACAAAATTCAGATTATCTGCTTTGAACAGGATTATATGGCAGTGTAGATCCAGGCTACTTTGACAGTGCCATATAAAAACCAGATTGTCTAACTTGATAATCTGGATTATATGGCAGTGTAGAAGGGGTCACAGTCAAAGGCTGGATCTACACTGGCATATATCCCAGGATCTGATCCCAGATTATCTGTTCATTCCAGAATATCTGGCAGTGGAAACTCATATAATCCAGTTCAAAGCAGATAATCTGGGATCAGATCTTGGGATATAGGGCAGGGTAGATTCATCCTAAATCTAAACTGTCATGCAATCCAGTTCAAAGCAGATACAATTTATTTTATATGGCAGTGTAGATGGGTCCTGAGACACGTTCGCAGATCTACTGACATTCCAACGATGAATTTGTTTGTTACATTTCCCACATTCCTTACTGTCTGAGAAGCTACTATTTTGGTATTCCAAGTGTAAGGCAATCTTCTTTCCTATTGTTTGTGCCACTACTTGTCACATTTATGTGTATGTGACTTCAAGATGCCTGTTGTCTTATGGCAGCCTCATGGTGTGGAGTGCTTCTGCTAAAAACATTTGACATAAAAGTGTCACATACATTTTCAATAATAAAAATAGAAGTACAGTGATAACATAGAATCATAGAGTTGGAAGAGACTGCATGGCCCTTCCAATCCAACCCCCTGCCATTCAGGAAATGAAGATAATTAGATCCCATAAGATTTTGGAAAGCTTAGGAGGGACAGCTCGGTTTAGTATTTGAATGGAAGATGACCAATGAATATCAGGTGCTGGATATATTTCAGAGGATGGGACTGGCAAAACCACCTCTGAGTATTCCTTGTCTCAGAAAATGCTTTGAAATTCACGAGGAAGCTCTATGAAATTCATAAATCAACAGGCACACGCACACACAATTTGGTAATAACCTCGTAGAACTAGCTATGTGTAATGTCACTGACCAACTCCCAAGTTGTTCTTCATACTCACCGACCCTGACTACAGCTGGAGTGGATCCTATAAATATTGATATGTAGTTAAAAAGGAATGTATATCTGAGATTATTTCATCGATATTAACTGTAGGGTATCAGTTCCATGTTCCTATAGGTCTGTCTAGTAGAAATTTCATCTTGACATTTCTATGTGACTTTCTGAGGCAGTTTAAATGAGCAGTGTTGCTTACTTCTAAGTATAAAAAGTGATTTAATAATGCTGCTCATTTTCCATTTCCAGTATGACCATTTTGAATGCCTTCTCAAGCATCCTTCTCTGAAGAACTTAAAGTGAAGGGTGAACTAAAACCCTCCATGGATTACAACCAAGAAGCAATTCTGTTGTTCATAATACTCTAGAGAGACGTTCAAGTTCAGAGATTAGTAGCACATCAGTAGGCTGCTGTGCCCATAAGAATGGCAGAAATGGCAGGTTTGGCAATGGACTGTCAACAAATGGTTCTATTTTCTCCCAAATATCATATTTATTTAATTCTAATGCTTACCTTTTTTGACTAAATTACTATGGTGAAGTCATATTTATTTGTTACAGGTTGTAAATGTAGTTGATATTTATGTATACGTAAGTATTTTGTAAGGATGGAACTTCTCTAACCCCATATCATCCCACCAGAACTCTGCATTCTGAAGAACATACCCTCCTGGTTATCCCCAGTCCAAAGACATTTCGCCTGACTGCAACTCGTCACCAGGCTTTTTTGACCGTGGCTCCAACACTCTGGAACTCATTGCCCGCCGACGTGCGTGCCATTCAGAACATCCTCCCATTTAGGAAAGCCTGCAAGACTCTGTTGTTTCAGCAGGCTTTCAGGGTTGGATGAATTGCAGTCTTCTGTTGCGTACTGCCATCTTGTATATCCTCTGTTGTCACTGTTGTTTTAATACGTAGCCTAGTGCCCCCTTTTATCTGTTGTTTTAATTGTGGTTTTAACTTTGATGTAATTGGTTGTTTTTATTAATATGTTTTGAGCCGCCCCGAGCCATTGGGAAGGGCAGCAAACAAATACAAATAAATAAATAATAAATAATAATAATAAATAATAACCCTAAGGGGTTAACAGTAAAATTATCTGGCAGAGCTTCCAAGAACTTCCGTTACCATGGAAACTGGAGGCAGATGGCTTTAGAATCCTTGGATTCAAATATTTTCAGTTGGTGGCTAACTGCAAACACAGAAGGGTGTGTGAGAATTAGGGAGTCTGTTTAGCCAGCTTTCAGCATGGTTTAAAAGACTCTGGGTTTATTCTAAGCTTGACTCTACTCTGGAAAAGGGTAGTAGTGTAGGTGTAGACTGCTAAGGAAGCAGTGGCTGTTAATGACCAACAGAGTGTGTGTAAACTGCTGAGTTATTAGTTTTAGGAGTGCAGTAGCTTTGTGTTAGACTGTATCTCCATAGTTAGCATCTTGTAACCTTAAGAAAGTACTCTGAGTAGATTGTAACCACCCAAGCTCTTGAACTCTTGAAATCTCCAAGCTCGAAACACTGTTTAAATAAACTTGATAGTTCTTTGATAAAACATCTATTCTGGTGATCCTTTCTCCCACAAGCCTTGAAGCACCTCTGTCTTAGTGGGTAGCCAAGCTCAGTAAAATAAATGGTGGCAGCAAGTAAAAGTTAAAAGAGTCCTTACATATTATAGTGACATTGGTAGTATATTCTGCCCTGTCACAGTCCTGAGTTCGAATCCTCACACTCTCTCCACACTTAAGACACAAATTCGAATTCAGCTCCATCACACAATTGGCTGTAAGTCAGATCCTTACAATTACCTTCCCAAAATTAGGGTGTGGATTAGATTTGCATAATATAGTAAATACCTTTTTGGTTTTCAGGGTTTTGAAAATTGAAGTGTGCATTAGATTTGATGGTGTAAGGCTGTAGCAGTGTGATGTTAACATGCAGTAGCAATGGTGCATTTACAATCATATTAGATAATTGAATATGTATCAAGTAGAAGTAATTTGGTTGCAAATGAATCAGGCACATAATTTTTTAATCAAAGGTGATTTACAGGGTCAATTACAGCCTACATGCTTGACAGAATTCTTGTGTGAGAGAGAATACTATACTAATGCCATTTTAAAGAAATTAGATTATATTTTTTCTACTAAGAAGTTAGGAGATTTCTGGATAGCTTTTTTGTTAGTTTGAGTTTGCTCATTGTACACTGGGTTCCTGAGATTCAAGATGAAAATTTGTTGTTATGGACTATTCTGTACTTTAAACTCCTTCACTTTACAACATATCTACATCTTGTACCAGACAAACCCATAAGATCCACATAGGCAGAAGCTGCATGAAGAAATGCAGCATGGAATGTGCAGTGAGATAACGTACTTAGCAGTTGTTGCTTGAGCCATTTCTCTCTCTCTCTCTCTTGGCTTTTCTCCATGAATGAAGATTTGTTAAGGACTTATCCCATGCTGTCTACAAGTGAATTGATGATTCGGAGGTTGGATGTGTCCTTTGAGCCTGTGCAATTGATTTTTTTCCTAGTAGAGCACAGCGTGCACGGAACTGGCCTCACCTTTAAACCAAAGGTTCATCTGCCGGGGCCTAGCAAGCTGGGACTGTAGCAGTGAGATCCCCAGGTCATAGGTTTGGTTTGAGTTTCCTTATCTTAGATGGTTGACCTTACAGGGTTAAATGAGCACCATCTGGCCAGGTTTGAAATCAGTTTTCCTTCTCTTAGGATGGTTGCCAAAAGGCTAGAGAGCCCATCCTGCCCTTTGATGCTCTTTGTCAGACCCTTCGGTTGTGATCTGTCTGGCATGGGAGGCCCTACCGGTGGCTATTATGCCACCGCCAGCATAGCTCACAACTTTATTAGGGTATGCAAGCCTCTCCCCCATGACAAGGGGGTGCCAATGAAGAGGAGCCATATGTAGTGTTTACATTAAAAAAACAAAAGTAAATAAATAAGTACATGTGAAAAATAAATTATGTCTAGGGTTTAAAACAATTCCTAAAACAGCTCTATGCATGTTATTTGCATAAGATGCTATTGTCCAGTATATCAGATATTCCAGGTTTCCATAGATCTGCTTTGAAAGTTCTGGCCTTTTCCTGTTGTGTACCATATCACACCCAAGAAGCAAACAGAAAGGAGTGGCAAGTCGGAAAGAAGAAAAGGTCAGGGACTTACGCTGTGGTTTCTTCTTGCAGATGCTATAGGAATTTCTTTTCTGGACCAAGTACCAGCTGTGTGTGTGTATGCTTTTCATTAGACCATTGTGACCCAGAATTGTAGTCCAGGAAATGTTGAAGGGGTTTCTGATGTTCTGCTACTTTGTTCACAAAGAAATGAGCCAAAAGGCATATCAATTGGTGTTTTTATGCACAGTGAACTACTAAAATCCAATATCACCTTGTGACTACACACACTGTAGAGCTATAGCAGTTTGACATGACTTTGATTGCCATGGCTCTATCCTATGAAGGCCTGAGAATTGTCAAATGTTGTGGCAGCAAAGGATAAAATTTAATGAAATTACAAATCCCAGAATGCCATAGCATTGAGCCAAGGTAGTTAATGGGATGTCAAACTGCTATAATTCCACAATGTGGAAACACCCCTACCCTTCAATATTTGAGAAGGGGGAGAGAAATATGGGTTAATCTCAGGCTTCCAGACCACCCCACCATCCATCCCCTGTAGTTATGTAGAGAACAAAAGAGAAAGACACGGTTTTCAGAAAAACCTAGTATCAAGTCTTCTTCTGTAATGTGTTAAAAACAGGATCCCACCATTATTATCTTCAGTAAAATTAATGTAGAAGGTCTTTACCTTTTGTTTTTAGGCTCCATGGACATCTAGAATAAATCTACTCAATTGTCAAACATTATCATCATTGTCGGAAAGATCTGTTTGCATGGCAGCACTACTGAGTCTTTGATTGTATGGCAGGATACATTAATTGTGGGGTGAGTAAATTTCCCCTCAAAGCTACAGAAATATTCCGTTGTTTACTCAAACAAAGTGATTGAAAGCTTTCGCCTTTTTTAGGCCAGAAAGATAATAGTGCCTTGTGACATGAAGCTTTGGTAATTGTTTTAATTGATGTTATTTCGCTGCTTGGGCTTATTGTTTATTGCATAGTCCTTAACCAGGTGGTACTTGGAAATGGATTTTACAGCTTAATTAATTCACTTTGCTAACTAATAAAGCTTTTTAACCATATTGGGAATAAATGTGCAGTTTTCAGAGTCATCTACATAACCAAAACTGATTGGGAATTTAATGCCCTAATGGTATTTTTTACATATAATTTTGCTGAAGCCTATATTGTATTGGCATTTTCGAAATTTAAATTGTAAAGTCTGTCCTTTACCCTATGAGCTGGGCAGTTAATAATGTCAGAGAAGTAATCAAAATATTTCAATATAATTCTATGAAAAGCTAGCCATCAAGAACCATCTACTTATTCCCAGTCATGGTAGGTTCACATGACTAAAAGGGTCCAATCCACCATGACTTCTGGGTTAATTTATTTTGCTAAATTCCTTCAGATGATGATAGGTCTTCATGCCCATGGGGCAATATTAATATTGTCCATACTCATCTCAGAAAATAATCCCATGATCATAAATCATAACAATATGAGATCTAGTATTGTAAGGCTGTAATCTAATCTCCTCTTAGCATAGTATAAATAACCCCAGGAGAAAAGTGCTACTCATGCACTACACAACCAGTATGCCAAATACAAACATAACACAGCACATTCTATTAAAATAATAGTTTATAAACAGTAAAAAAATCATTAAAAACATGATTTTTTTTAAAAAAAAGTTAAATCACACCTCAGCCCTATAAGAAGGTTTCCTGCAAGCAAAGGCATAGAAAATCTTTGGCAGTTATTAACGATGTTGCTGCATGCCACCAACAGATTTCAATGACCTAAAATTCATTTAACATACACTTTTAAATCTCTTTTGTATCAATGCCAAGGTTGGGGTATTGAGGTTCCACTATTGGGGGACTACGACAGAACGAAATCTACACATTGACACACATTGTCTTTGAATGTTCCATTGTAAAAAACTTGAAATCTACCATATTCCCTTCCACAGGAAAATTAGATCACTAGTTGCAATGTTTTGATAAACTCTAATCCTTTCTCTGCATTCCCTAAATTCCTCATGTTCTTGACCATATGAGAGACACCTGCCCTCCACTTGTACTGTATGCCTTCCCTAGATTAGTGTTTGGTGTTTTTTTTAATTAAAACACCAAACACACCCCAGCCATTAAAACACACACACACACACACCCCAGCCATTCCCATTTACAGAAACCATCAAAATAATCCACTTACACCTATTTGCGTTATTAAGCTATGCAGTAATCATTACAAATTGTGAACAGGAAATATTGAAGGCTGCAAATCTTCCCTTATGTTCTCATAGACCTTGACTAGGAAAGAAGCCAAAAAGTCTCAATCCTCTTGTTACATGGCATATTTGATGCATAGCTGGTTGCTCAAATCCACTGTAACCTGTAATTCAATATTTGCGTACAGAGTATTTGAAGGGATTAATAGCTGCCTATGCATGTTTCTGTTCAGGAGCTTTAACTAAAGCCATTTCCTATCGCTTAATCAAACAGTACTCTTAAATCTACAAATCTTGCATATTATTTTTGTGTTTTTTTCATATGCTTATCAATTAAGTGGACCAAAACAAAACATGGGTTAATAGTTCTTCCAGTTCTATCATGAAAACTTGCTTTTCTTTCATTATTTTATCATTCTCCTTTTTTTCAGAGAAAAAGTCACAGTAGTGGAAAAGGTAATGGGTTGGGGCAACATTTTGTCCTTCACTGCAGAGAATAAATCTCTGCAGTGCTCTTGCTCAGTGCTATGGATTCATAGGAGTTGAGGTTTTACTGAGTCTTTAGCCTTCTTGGCTAAAGAGAACTGGTGCCTAACAAAACTACACCCCCTCCCATGATTCCATAGCATTGAGCTATGGAAGTTAAACTCATGTCAAACCATAATAATAATTATAATCTTTATTTATACCCCGCCACCATCTCCCCCAAATGGGACTCGAGGCGGCTTACATGAGGCTAAACCCAGTAGTGCAAATTACAAATACAATAACATGAATAGCATAGAACCACATCACAATAAAGTAAATCAAACATAGAATAAAATAAACAATACAAAGTAAAACAATCAAAAATCGAACACAGCTACATGTGGAAGATAAAATGATAAAAGCTCAGGATGTGAGAGAGATATATATGTGTGTGTGTATATGTCCTCTTAACCCGTGTCTTGACGATGTAACCTGTTTTTAAATGTGGTTTTTATGTTTTTATGTTTTTATTAATTGTAGGACCACATGTTGATATGTCACAACATGCCGCCCATGTATTTTGCTGTGATCCGCCCGAGCCTGCTGGGAGGTCCGGAATACAAAAGTGAATAATAAATAAAATAAATAAATAAATAATATATACTGTGTGTGTGTGTGTATATATATATATATATATATATATATGTGTGTGTGTGTGTGTGTGTATATATATATATATATATATATATATATATATATATATATATATGAGAAACTCATGAACGGAGAGGTGGGGACAAAACTTCATGCAGGCAGGAGGCATGAGGACAACCCATTCTTTGGGGAAAGTATTAAAAGGAGATGTAAGCTCACTCTCCAAAGGCACAACGGGAAAGCCAAGTTTTGAGGTTCTTCTTGAAATTTTCTAAAGTGGAGGTTTGCCTAAACTCTCTAGGCAATGTGTTCCAGAGTCGGGGGGGGGGGGGGCACAGAGGAAAAACCGAATATGTGTTAATGGAAGGGGCGAAAGAAAGACTTCCCCCAAGGAATGAAGGGAATGGGCAGGCTTGTGAGAGGAGATACAGTCACAAAGGTAGGCGGGTCCCAAACCGTTTAGGGCTTTATAATGATAACCTGTACCTTTGATTGGGACTGGAAAACAAACAGCAGCCAATGGAGCTCCTTCTGCAGCATAAACAAATAGAGTAGAATAGAATACCATTTTTGTCATTGTACATTTTATGAACCCTCAGTTAATCCTACTGCTATGATGGCAGCAATTAACATTGCTTGATAATCACTCATCTATCACTTGTGTACATATCTTTATATCTCTGGTTGCTAGTCTAAGACCAGGAGTGTTTGCCATGCAAGGTAGCAAGCACATCAATACTATGGGCCTCATCAAAAAGGCCAGGCAAAGCATCCTGCTTCACCTGGCATCTGGAAGAAAAGAGAAGGGCAGCAGGGTGAATTTGAGGAATCACATGGGGAAGCATCACCCTCCCAGCGAGACCCTGTGCTGCCTCCAATGGACCCAGCACAATATGGAAACCTCCTGTGTTGGGGGAGGGGGATGTCCAGTGACACTTTCACCCTGGTTGGGACAGGGCCACTGCTGGAAGTCACACAATGTTGTGTGATGTCTGCCGTGGGGCTACGTCCATTAGACGTTCATCCCACCTAATGAGGTCTTTAGTCAAAACTGAATGAGCACACTAAAGACAGTACAAAATGTAATATTGGAGGCAGCCAGGCATGCATGGTTAGCACCAATATTGGATAAATCTAGGCACAGATTGAAAGCTGGGCTCTGTCATGTTGGCCAACTTGGTAAGTAATGCAAAGTGCATTATTTCCAGAAATGGAAGCATCATGTGGCAGCATGTTTTGCATAGAGCAGCGAAGCATTTAAATTGAACTGATAGCACAGCTACTAACTATGCAGAAGGCAACCAAGCAAAATAGAGACAGCAAGAACTTTAAAGCAGAGGAAAACTGAACAGCAGGAATTAGCAGTTACTCTTCAGGTGCCCCAGTGCTACTTGTAGTAGTTCTCTGCTGTGCAGCAGTGTGTTGTTGAGTATCATCTGACCTAAGAGCTTCATCTACTGGTGCTATCTTGTTACATTTTGGATTCTCTCTTTAGATTGCCGTCTATCATAAAAACCATTCAAAAGGCTTTTATCATGTCTCCTGCACAGTACCTGCCACCAACAAGAGGTAGACCATAGTTAGCCCTTACTTATTTAGGCAATCCCTCATTGTCCAAGGATGGTGGTCCCCCAAGATCGGTGTACCGGCGGTGAGTCCGTAGGTGACTGTGGGACCCTATTATTGATCTGCATCTTCTCCCACAGTGAGGGCATCGGTTTCCAGGTGGAAGACGGTCCTGGTCGGGGTTGGCTTGACATGCCTTCCTCTAGGCACATTTCTCTCTTTTGCCCTCCATTAGTGCCTCTTCAAATTCTACAGCATTGCTGGTCACAGCTGACCTCCAACTGGAGCGCTCAAGGGCCAGGACTTCCCAGTTCTCAGTGTCTCTGCCAGAGTTTTTAAGGATGGCTTTGAGCCCATCTTTAAATTTCTTTTCCTTTCCTCCAACATTCCGTTTTCAGTTCTTGAGTTCGGAATAGAGCAACTACTTTGGGAGATGGTCATCAGGCATCTGGACAACATGGCCAGTCCAGCGGAGTTGATGGCGGAGGACCATTGCTTCAATGTTGGTGGTCTTTGCTTCTTCCAGCACGCTGACATTTGTCCACTTGTCTTCCCAAGAGATTTGCAAGTTTTTTTTGGAGGCAGCACTGATGGAATCCAAAAGCAGGAAGTCTGTAGACAGCCACTGTCTCGCAGGCGTATAGCAGGGTTGGGAGGACAATAGCTTTATAAACAAGCACCTTGGTATCTCTATGGATGTCCTGATCCTCAAACACTCATTTGGAAAAAGTGTTGAATTTCAGTGTCAATGTTGACTTTTGTGGAGAGGTGGCTGCCAAAGTAGTGGAAATGATCAACATTTTCTAATGTTACACCATTAAGTTGTATTTCTGGCATTGGAGAGGGATTGGCTGGTGACTGCTGGAAGAGCACTTTGGTTTTCTTGATGTTCAATGATAGGCTGAGCTTCTCGTATGCTTCTGCAAAGGTATTTAGATTAGCTTGTAGGTGGTCTTCTGAATGCGGACAGACGCCGTTGTCATCAGCATATTGGAGTTTTATAATAGATGTTGTTGTAACCTTGGTTTTCGCTTTCAGTCTGCTGACGTTAAACAGCTTGCCATCTGTCCGATAGATTATTTCCACTCCGGTGGGAAGCTTCCCATCAACAAGGTGAAGTATCATAGTGATGAAGATGGAAAATAAAATTGGGGAAATAACACATCCCTGCTTGACACCTGATTCCATCTTAAATGGGTCACTTTGGGAGCTACTGCTGTCCAAGACCATTGCCATCATGGAGGAGCCACAGGATGTTCACAAATTTGTTAGGGCACCCGATTTTTTGGAGGATGGTCCAGAGAACACTATGATTCACTGTGTCGAATGCCTTTGCAAGGTCAATGAATGCCATGTACAGTGGTTAATTTTGTTCCCTGCATTTTTCTTGGAGCTGTTGTGCAGTGAAGATCATGTCCACTGTTCCTCTGGAGGGGTGGAAGCCATTCTGGGATTCTGGGAGGGTGTCTTCTGAGAAGGGTAGAAGGCGGTTTGCAAGGATTCTTACAAGGATTTTCCCAGCGGAGGTTAGAAGGGAGATACCTTGATAGTTTCCGCAGTCTGTTCTCCCCCCCCCCTTTTTTTTGAAGAGGGTGATGATGGTGGCATCCTTGAAATCTGCTGGGATTTTCTCAGTCATCCACACTTTTTCTATGAGCTGGTGGAGTTGTTGTGTCAGCTCAGGTCCTCCCTCTTTAACAATTTCAGCAGGGATCCCATCAGGTCCGCTGGCTTTGTTAATTTTTTGTTGGTTGATGGCATTGCTGACTTCTTCCAAACTAGGCAGTGCTGCGAGCTCATCCCTGGTTTGTTGTTACGGGATTTGTGAGAGAACCTCTTCGGCCACATTGGAGTTGTGATTCAGGAGGCTTTGGTAGTGTCCCTCTCCTGCTCTCCGGGTCTCCTGAAGTCCTGCTATGTCGATGTTAAAGCATCCCAGCTCTCTTGCAATGATAGCAGTTCTGCGTTTGGGGCGTTCACTGTCAGTGTTGTCCATCAGTGTCCGTACATTCCATGTTCCGATTTTCATTTTTCTTTTTTGGCCACAGGGTGGTCACCCCTGTGGATGCGGCAGCCCAGTTAGAGATAAGAGAGGCAGACTATGTCTAGGGCACCTTTTCTAGCCCCTTTCCTATGTGGAGTGGATCAGAGTGGATACAGCTGCCGAACTACTCAACTGCCTTGGACCTTGAGCTCGGATCCACCACCCATGTGCCAATCTGTGACTAGGGGCTTCCAGATTTCACAGTCCTGCCTCCGTCGCCACTCGCTGATCACCATGGGACTTTGGTTGGTTGGTTTGTTTTTCTTGGAAGATGCCTGTGCGTGAGTTTTTAAAAATGTGTGGATGTCACTGCACAACTGACCAACACACAGTCTTCGCAGAGTAAGGTCCCACAGTGGCATGTTTAACACGACGGCCATGGCTTCTCAATCTGTTGCAGCCTTCTTCCGCCTTCACAGCCATTGTAACATGTACCATGTTGTCCTCCACCTGCTCCGCCAATGAGGTCTTTGAGTCATTGGACTTTGCTTGGTCTGGAACCTCCCACGCAGCCACTCCTGGAAGTGCACGACTCCAGTCGTTGTGCCTGCAGATTCATTGGAACATGCAAGCCCCCTCACCATGACAAGGTGACAGTCCATCGAGGGGGATAGTGAGCCCTACCTAATGTTTGTATAGTTTGTATAGTTAGCCCTACATAATGTTTGTCAAAATGTTTAGTTGCTACTCCCCAAATTGTTGTGGCTGTCCAGGAGAATTTGGTTTACAAGTTAAGTCAATACATGGCACATTATTTATCAATATATTTCTGTTTCACAGTAAATTTTCAAACAGACAGTTTTAACTTGGTGTTGAAATGAAGGTATCTTTGCCAATCAGATCTACAAGGGATGACCACAAGTGGGTTGCCATAGCAGTGAAGTTTCTCTTCTCTCTTTCCACATAATATATTATTCAGTCCCAACAACAGGGCACAGTGGAGATTCCCCTCTGTAAATCTTAAGGCTCTTCCACACAGCCATATAACCCACAACATCAAGACAGAATAACTCACAATATCTGCTTTGAACTGGAATATCTGATTCCACACTGCCATATATCTCAGTTCAAAGCAGATAATGTGGGATTTTATTCAGCTGTTGAAAGAGGCCTTAGTACTTAGACAGGTATTTAAAGGAAGATTTGAGCTTGTTACATAGGCTTAACTGTGTATGACGAAAATGATATATTCCCACGTAACTCATTTCCTTGCCCTTTTGGCACTGAATACATATATACTTCACAATGTTCCTCCTTCCTATAGCCCTTGACAAGCTCTTTTGTGTATGAATATGGTGCTGTTTTGTGAAGATACAGTATAAATTATGCAGTGCCCCTTATTAAAGTACTATTATTCATCCAATTGGGAAAAGGGCAGGCAGATATCAGCTTCATATGAAGTTGAACTTGTAGAAGCTCCCAGAAAGGGCAAAAAGTGTTATGGTGGACACATTAGGCTCAAGGAATCAGTGAATTTCTTAAATATCAGAGTAGCTAAGGACTAAAATGCATGACAGCAGTGGATGAAAGCAGCACCTTGCAGGCTGCTCCCATGGCAAAGTGATTGCCAGCATGACACTTTGGCACACGGACTAATTATAAGGATGAGCAGGAACATATATCTAATAAAAAGACTTAGGAAAATATTGCCAGGCAATACAGCAGTTGGTGAAACTATGGGTTTGAATGTCGACACGGTTGACCACAATCTTTTGACCCACCGCCTGGCCATGGCTGGAGTGAGGGGGACAGTCCTGAAATGGCTGACCTCCTTCCTCCACCTGCATTCTCAGCATGTGAGGAGGGGCGAGGCGGTCTCTGAGGGCTCCCCGTTAGTTTGTGGAGTCCCTCAGGGGGCCATCCTTTCCCCTCTGTTATTTAACATCTATATGCAGCCGCTTGCACGGCTGGTACGGAGTTTTGGGCTTGAGTGCCATCAGTACGCTGATGACACTCAGCTCATACTGAGGATGGAGGGCAGGCCTGGAACCGCCCCTGATAATTTCCAGCGTTGCCTCGAGACCATTACTGGATGGCTGCGAGCCAGTAGGTTGAGGGTGAATCCAGCGAAGACGGAGATCTTGTGGCTAGGCCGCCCGGGTGATGGGGATGTCCAGCTTCCAACCCTGGACGGTGTGTCTCTATGCCCATCGTCTCTAGTAAAGAGCCTGGGAGTCCATTTGGACTCCCAGCTGTCCATGGAGACCCAGGTCTCCATGACCAGCAAGTCTGCTTTTTTCCATCTTAAACAGGCGAGGCGGCTGGCCCCCTATCTATCCTGGAACGACCTGGCCACGGTGATCCAAGCCAAGGTCATCTCTAGACTGGACTACTGCAATGCACTCTACGTTGGCCTTCCTCTGTCAGTGACCCGGAAGCTCAGGCTAGTGCAGAACTCTGTCGCCCGACTCCTGTCTGGAATCCCAGCAGGCAGTCACATAACACCTGCCTTGCAGGATCTGCACTGGCTGCCAATCGAGCACCAGATCACCTTCAAAGTGTTGGTTATTACCTTTAAGGCCTTGCACGGCTTGGGGCCAATGTACCTGAGGGACCGTCTCTCCCCATATTGCCCAACGAGATCACTGCGGTCGGAGGATGCCAACCTCCTAGATGTTCCATCGGTGAAGACTGTGCGCCTGACAGCAACCCGCAGGAGGGCGTTTTCCGTCATTGCCCCCACATTGTGGAATGCCCTCCCGGCGGAAATCCATGCCACCCAGGACTTGCTCCCCTTCAGACGGGCCTGCAAGACCCACCTCTTTCGACAGGCTTTTGACCTGTAGGCCCATGTTTGTAACCCACTTTTAATATGTTTTTATGGTGTTATGTATCACCACAATTTTAATTGCTGTGTTGTTTTATGTGTTGACCTGTTGCAGTTTTAGCGCTAAGCGTTGTTGTTTTTTTTACTGTGCCTTTTGGCTCTTGTGAGCCGCCACGAGCCCCCCCCCCCCCCGGGGAGTGGCGGCATAGAAGCCTGAAAAATAAATTTTAAAAAATTTGTTGTGCTCACTTTATAGCTTCTGCAATTCTGACACATGACATATAACCCCTTTATCCAGGAAAGCACTTGTTTTGTTTTTTTTGCATTAGTGTGATATCCCAGTGGCAGAAAGAAGAAATTTGCAGTGACTTCTTTGTCATAACCAGAGCTTGGAAAAGTTAACTTCTCTGAGCTAAAATGCCTAGAACCCTTCAACCAGCACAATAATGGATATACTGGGAATGATAGTCCAAACAGATAGCTCTGGGTGTTTCTTTGTTCTTGATAATGAATTATTTTCTGGCTTCAGTTATCTGGTGGTAAATGCAATGATGATTGCCCAGTAAGAAAATAGAAAAGGTAGAAAAACCATCTCATTTACATATAATTTCTGCTGTGTGGTGTATGGTTAGGGAAATTGCATTGTTTTGACAGCTTCATAGCCTTGAGACTATCCAAGATGTTATATTGGAAGTATACACCATAACATCATATCCTGCTGAATATGCAAACTTGATGAAGAGGAAGCAGAAAGGTGAACCATTGTGACCATGCAGGAATAAGGGCATGTTGTAAATCTGCTGAATGATAATTTGATGTACAAGGGCTTCGAAAGATGTTCAAGGATAAAATTGATCACTAGTATATGTGATTTACACATGAATCTATACCTGCTGGGAAATATATATCTTCCTGTGTAAGATTGGCCAACTACACAGGGGAGTGTAAAATAGTTTGTTGCCAGAGGCATGGAAACCAACGACATTCCATGCCCATTCAGGTCAAGGTCCATGGTACTTTAGGACTATTATTTTGATGAAGCAGAACATTCCACAATCCTCTCCCCCCCGCCCCCATTTCTCACAATGACAGAGATTTGAAAAATTAGGATATTGGACTCCAGTCCTCAGAATCCACTTAGCATGGCTATGCTGATGTGATGAATTCCCTACCTGGTTGGCTAGGTAAAGCCTAGAAAAAGTAGGCCCAAGAAATTGGCAGCCATTTAAGACAGTTGCCTGGGGGCATCCATCTTGGATCTCATTTCCAAAAGGGAGCGTGCCTAAGAGTAAGCCTGGAGGTAAATGAGCAGAGCTAGGATTGGCTGGTAGAGAGGGGGCAAAGCCTAACTTAGGAAAAGAAAAAAAAAGTGACTTGAAAGGGGGCCGTTTGAAAAACCCTGTCAGAGAGAGTGAGTTCAGTTCAGTGGAGGACTCCGATGGAGGGAGTGTAAGAGAGCGGTTGTGGGAGTTAGTGTTAGAGAGAAGAAGCCTGAAATTGGTCAGGTAGCTAGCAGAGTTAGCTAGTGAGAAGACTCTACATCTATCAGGGAGATAGTTGGTAGAGGAGTAGAGAGATAGATCCAGGGAAGGACTATCTGTAGCGGAATTAGGATGTGCTAGGCAGAGAGGAAATCCTGTCAGAAAATTCCTGGAGGGAAAAAGGAGTGATATTTTGTAACAAAGATTTGCACTGCTTAAAGCAGGGGTGCTCATTAGGTAGCTCGGGAGCTACTAGTAGATCTTCAGCCCTCTTCCAGGTGATCTTCGGGCCTCACCAGCCGGATGGTGCACTCCTGCCTTGCGCGCGCATACCCTGCGTGCACGTGCACTCCTGCTGCTGGCTTCCGCTCTTGCGGTGCTTCTTTCACCTGCGGGGCATTTCAAGGAGAAGGAAGCACGAGGCGGGGTCTCTGGAGGGAGCGCCCTGCCTCTCTCTCGACCAGAAGCAGCTGTGCAGGATTCGTTGCTGGCGAGACAGGCAGGGCGGAGCGCTCCCTCTGGATGCCCCGCCTCATGCTTTCTCCTTCCTGCAATGCCCCGCAGGCAGAAGAAGTGCTGCACAAGTGGAAAACAGCAGCAGGAGCACGCGCGGCGGCGGGAGCGCACTGGAGCACACGGCGGCGGGAGCAGGTAGATCTTTTGGACTTGGTTGCCTTAATAGTAGCTTGCATGCTGAAAAAGTGTGAGCATCCCTGGCTTAAAGGAACCATATACTTTTATGCCAATATCTCTGAACCACTAAGCTCAATGCCTATTTTGTAAGTTCTCTTAAATAAACTTAATTGTTTAATTGTTCAACACATCTGCCTCTCGTGTGCCTCTGTCAAAGGAGTCTTATAGCAGTTTCCAGCAGAATTCAAAAATCTAATGGTGGCAGTGTACATTCTGAAGAACTCATATCTTCAGTGTTACCTCAGAACCCAGACCTGAATGCAAATCCAGAGCATTCTTGCCTGAAATACCTCAAGTAACCCACAGTCTTAACAGAGATTATAAGTCTGGTGGTGACCAGTGGATTTTCAAAACGTTTTCCAGCCAGAAGATCATTCCAGCTTTATCACAGTTTTGATTTTGGGGGTTTCAAATACCCCTGATTAGCTCCCTTCCTTTATAGCTGACTAGGAATTTGGTTGAATTTTAGTCCAAAGACAACATTCCAAGTACTGATAAAAATAAATAGAAAGTGCTTCATAGAATCATAGAGTTGGAAGAGACCTTGTGGGCCATTCGGTCCAACCCCCTGCCAAGAAGCAGGAAAATTGCATTGAAAGCACCCCCTTTCATAATATACTAATAGACTTATCTCCTGTGATGTCTGTGAAGGCTATCTCATTATTTTTATTGTAGAATTGTCCTTCCTGTTGCATGGAGACTTGTAAGGAAGATGGATTCAGATGTTACATTTGTGTGGGTTCCCCCTCCCTCTGGATTTATTCACAGTCAACATAATTTGGGTTTCATTGATCTCAATGGGAACCAAAAGCCTTAATCCAAAATCCTTAATTGTCCTAATTTTTGCTACATTGTTGGCAAAAGTAATATGTAATAGACAGTTTAGCTTTGGAAAAGACAAATTATGTTTGTGAAATCATTATAGAATCATAGAGTTAGAAGAGACCTCATGGACCATTCAGTCCAATCCCCTGCCAAGAAGCAGGAAAATCACATTCAAAACACCCCCGACAGATGGCCATCCAGACTCTGTTTAAAAGCCTCCAAATAAGGAGCCTCCACCACACTCTGGGGCAGAGAATTCCACTGCTGAGAACTCTCACAGTCAGGAAGTTCTTCCTAATGTTCAGATGAAATCTTCTTTCTTGTTTGAAGTTTGAAGCCATTGTTCTGCATCCTAGTCTCCAGATCAGCAGAAAACAAGCTTGCTCCCTCCTCCCTATGACTTTCTCTCACTTATTTATACACATATTATCATACTATAATTAATAGAAGCAATATGCAGGAACGTTGATGCATGTTCTATTGTATATTTTATCTTTAGCGTTCTGATGAGGAAATAGAATCAAAAGAGAAGCAACAAGACAATTTCTCCCCCATTTTAGGAATAGGAACCCATAGGACAGAGAACTAGCTATAACGCCTTCCTGCTAAACTTGAAAATCCACTGCCATGCATTACTATTCCAGCCAGAGATACTAAATGCCATTCAGGGCAGGAGGTGGTGGAGTGAGTCAATTATTTGCTCCCAGAACAGTATAGCAGTGGCACTCGCAATTTCTCATTCTCATTCTCGCTCACAGTTTTCTAATCTGCAGACAAACAATTAAACTGGCCATCTTGCTGTATTTCTCCACAACAAAGGCAAAGTGGAAAGAGGTAGCCAAGGAATCATAGCAGAGATTTCCTGGTAGAAGTGGCCATCCTTAACATGACTATGGTTTCATACTCCTTATCAGTGAATTCTGAAGCAATGATGGCATTATCTTTCAGCCAACATGAAAAAGGTCTATAATTGTGTTATGGATCCCCTCTTTATTTGTTCCCAAGAGTTTGCTTCACTTCAGTAGAATGTGCAAAAACCAAAACCAATACCTCTAGCTGAAAGCTATGTGGGGAAGTATGTTCTTATCAAGATCATATGTTGATATTTATGAAATAGTAGGTAGGCTCTGTAGCCTGATATATTATATTGCTGTGGATAATAATCAATAGCAATTGTGGCACTTCTTTCCAAAAAGATCTAGATTAGGTATCTCTATATTGTAAGAAGGTATGGACCTCATTATTCAGAAAAGCTTTTGGTAACTGGCTAGTTGCTAAGAAAGTTGTTTTTAATGAGTAGATGAACTTTTCATTTTAAACTGACTATATGTTGTTGTTATGATGTGTCAATTGTTCATTAATATTATAATAATGTGTTTTTATTTATAATGTTTTTGGAAAAGGCCAGGATATAAATGAAATAGATAAGTAAATCTAATAGTGACTGAAATGGAGAATTGCCAGATTCATTTAGGTGGAACAAACAAAACAAAAAAAGGGGGGGGCTATCTCCCATCCGCCCCTTTTCAGACAATTTGAGCAAGTTTGTATATGCAGCATCACCTGGTGCCAATTCACACCAAACAAGAATAGAGCTGTCATTACAGTCCAATATCCTAATTTTTCAAATCTCTGTCATAAATGGGGAAATATGATAAAACAAATGAATACATTGAAACATAATCACACTTTGTTGTGTATATTTTGCTTCTTCATTGAATGAGGATACAGATTATATATCTATATTAAGCTCTTACAAATAACTACACTAGGCCACGTGCATAAGAGGGTTGCATATTGTTATAGATTACTGTATTACATTTCAGCTGCCATAGTTCTATCCTATGGAATCTTGGGACTTTTTGTTCGGTCGTCCACAGGATGAAACTGTTGCGGCCTGCGCTAAGCTTGGCCTGTTTGCATTGGGGGTATGTTATTACATCTTGTGTGTTTGCAGGATTGTCAAGCCTCTATTTTTGTTTCTGGGGTTCTTTGCAATTTTGGCTGGGGTTATTGTTTTATCCTGGGTGGGAGGGGGAGGGGTTCATCTCCTTAGACTTTCCCGCCTAAATTTACCCCAGACCTTTCCCTCCAATCAGCACCCTGGATTTTCCCGCCAATTTTTCCCCTCAGGGTTTCTCCCTAAGCGAAAGGCTATAAAAGGGAGGAAACCACTTTTTTACCCCAGTGACTACCAGGGACGTGTGACTGAGCCACGGGGTTGTCAGCTCCGGCCTGTCACCTCCTTTTAATGACAAATACCGCCTTCAACCAGCCCTGGACTCAGCAGAGGAAGGACGTTTGACCTTCAATTTAAAGGAGTTCAGCGGCTGGGGTCTGTCCACCACCCGTGGCGGCTGACCAGAGAGAGAGAAGGAGAGGCGTTTACCATCTACCCCACACAGACTGAAGAAGACGACCAAGTAAGACGGCTTAGGATTCTTCGAGCCCGTGAACCCTGTAAAGGTTTTTTGAGCCAGACACTTCCAGCTTTGTGTCTTGTGTTTAATAAACCCAGTTACTTGTTCCATGAAGCTTGGTTCTGTCAAGTCTTTGGGGCCCTCTCCCTCACAGGAAGGCAATCCGCATCCCCTGGGCATAGGGTGTTTAGAGCTGTTTACGTAGTCACTCCATCCAAGCCCAGGCAGACCTGCATAGAAACCCTTGCAATTAAAATGCAACAACAGTGCTATGATTATATAATACTAGCTGTACCCGGCACGCGTTGCTGTGCCCTTTTTAGGAGATGCGAGAAAGTCCAATCATCCACGGTGTGTCCTCCTCTAAACTGCAGTTGGATGGAGTGTGGGTCATGGGGGGCATGGTGTGCCAAGTTGGGTCTTTATTGGTCTTGGTTCTGGGCCACAGTGGTCTGTGGGGAATGATGGGTTTTGAAGTACTACAAATCGGGGCTCTGTGTGCCTAGGTAGGTTGTTTTGGGGTGTAAATTTTCGGTTGGAAGTGATTTGGGTGTTTGTGTTGGGGATTGGCTCAGGCCTTTTCCTTATTCTGTTTTGGCAGTTTATTATGGATCGGAATTTTCATGTTGGCTGGCCAGTGCAGCAGTTATGCAAATCCGCCCTTATTGGCAGCCAATCATGTTGTTCAGAATGTAGAGGCTGGGTGAGTCTTTGGCTGCCCCGGAGGATGCTGGTAAATGTAGTTTTATTTTTACTCGTGTTTGGGGGCCTCTTAGGTTTGGGGGGGAAAGTTTCTTTGCTACAAACGTACCTTGCTTGAGGCCTATTTCTGTTGGAAAGTATTGTGTTTCTGCGTTGTAAGGTTTCTTTGTTTGAGATATACATCACATGACATGAACCCATTTATATAATAGATATAACAATATTAATATAAGAATATAGAAACAATATAAATATGAGACATAAGGTCAACTTATACATGATTATATATAGAAAGGAGATTCCACCTAAAATTTAGGAAGAACCTCTTTATGGTTATCGAATAGACTGCCTGGGAGTCCTGTGGCATCTCTCCTTTCTGGAGATTTTTAAGCAGAGGCTGAGTGGCCATCTGTTGAGAAGGCTTTGGTTGTGTCCCCTACCTGGATGAATGGGGTTGGCCTGGATGGCCCTTGCGGTCTCATCCAACTCTGCGATTCTATGGCACATCAATATTTAGGATAAATAGCAGAGTGGATGCACTTCTCCAATTGGTACAGAAGCTATTAATTATTTCTGAAGCTGGAGGAAGTCATATTGGCAGAGGGTGAGGAGGAATAACCATGTCATTAATGGAAGAGGAGGAAGAGGCAACAACAACAACAAAAAAATCAAACAAAAACAACCTACCACTTTGCCTTGTGTTTCTAATTGTTGTGCCTTTTGGGAGTTGGATTCGGGGAGCCCGGGAGGAGGGGGGAGGGGCTTGCGAGGACTGAGTAAAATCACGCCTCAAGGAACCGCCCCCGCCAGGCTTTGGAACCGGGCGGGGAGGCGGGAGCCCGGGAGGAGGGGGAGGGGCTTGGGAGGGGAGGAGTGTCCCGCCTCCTGGCCCCGCCCGCCAGGCTTTGGAACCGGGCGGGGAGGCGGGAGCCCGGGAGGAGGGGAGGGGCTTGGGAGGGGGAGGAGTGTCCCGCCTCCTGGCCCCGCCCCCGCCAGGCTTTGGAACCGGGCGGGAGGCGGGAGCCCGGAGGAGGGGAGGGGCTTGGGAGGGGGAGGAGTGTCCCGCCTCTGGCCCCGCCCCGCCAGGCTTTGGAACCGGGCGGGAGG
Organism: Anolis apletophallus; assembly: GCA_030556195.1. NCBI lineage: Eukaryota > Metazoa > Chordata > Lepidosauria > Squamata > Anolidae > Anolis > Anolis apletophallus. The sequence goes on along the minus strand of JARBWK010000002.1, from coordinate 84,240,201 downwards.
CGGGAGCCCGGGAGGGGGGGGAGGGGCTTGGGAGGGGGAGGAGTGTCCCGCCTCCTGGCCCCGCCCCGCCAGGCTTTGGAACCGGGCGGGAGGCGGGAGCCCGGGTGGTGGGGGAGGGGCTTGGGTGGGGGGAGGAGTGTCCCACCTCCTGGCCCCGCCCCGCCAGGCTTTGGAACCGGGCGGGGGAGGCGGGAGCCCGGGAGGAGGGGGAGGGGCTTGGGAGGGGAGGAGTGTCCCGCCTCTGGCCCCGCCCCGCCAGGCTTTGGAACCGGGCGGGGAGGCGGGAGCCCGGGAGGAGGGGGAGGGGCTTGGGAGGGGGAGTGTCCCGCCTCCTGGCCCCCCCCCGCCAGGCTTTGGAACCGGGCGGGGGAGGCGGGAGCCCGGGAGGAGGTGGGAGGGGCTTGGGAGGGGGAGGAGTGTCCCGCCTCCTGGCCCCCGCCCCGCCAGGCTTTGGAACCGGGCGGGAGGCGGGAGCCCGGGAGGAGGGGAGGGGCTTGGGAGGGGGAGGAGTGTCCGCCTCCTGGCCCCCCCCCGCCAGGCTTTGGAACCGGGCGGGAGGCGGGAGCCCGGGAGGAGAGGGGGAGGGGCTTGGGAGGGGGAGTGTCCCCTCCTGGCCCCGCCCCGCCAGGCTTTGGAACCGGGCGGGAGGCGGGAGCCCGGGAGGAGGGGGAGGGGCTTGGGGGGGGAGGAGTGTCCGCCTCCTGGCCCCGCCCCGCCAGGCTTTGGAACCGGGCGGGGAGGCGGGAGCCCGGGAGGAGGGGGGAGGGGCTTGGAGGGGGAGGAGTGTCCGCCTCCTGGCCCCGCCCCGCCAGGCTTTGGAACCGGGCGGGGAGGCGGGAGCCCGGGAGGAGGGGGAGGGGCTTGGGAGGGGGGGAGTGTCCCGCCTCCTGGCCCCGCCCCCCGCCAGGCTTTGGAACCGGGCGGGGAGGCGGGAGCCCGGGAGGAGGGGGGAGGGGCTTGGGAGGGGGGAGGCGTGTCGCGGTGGCAGGGGGTGGCGGGGGGAGGTGGGAGGGGCTGGGGAGGAGGGGAGGGGTTTCCCCTCCTCCTTCCAGGTCCCCCCCCCGCCGCTCTTCCTGAGGAGGCGGAGGAGGCGCTCTGGCTGCCATGTGCGAACGTTCTAAACGTTCGCGCTGGCAGCGAAGTGGCCGGGGTTGGGAGTTCCGTTGGCAATTTTTTGGGGATCGTTTTTTGGGTGTTGGGAGGATGTAGGTCCGGTTTTTGCTGTTGTCTGTAGCGAGTGTAATGGTCCAGTAGGCTGCCAAGTTTGGTGCTTCTGCGACTTATAGTTTCTTTGTCTATATCCATCTTTGCACGACCGTGTCTCCTTTATATATATAGATGAATTGTACCCAGATATTTTAGGGTGATATATTTTTGTTTGTTTTTAAAATGCTTCACATATTCTCAAAGTGATAGGAATTGCCTTTGAAGTGATATGCAGAGAACATACATTTCCATCTATGCCTTCAAAAAGGAAAACACCACTGAATCATTTTTGTACTGTGCCTGGCAATTTAAGTTATGCAAGAAGTAACTCCTTAACAAGTGAGTGAACATCAATGCAGAATGATACTCAGCAGGTTTAGCAATGAAGCATGAAAGGGAATCTGAGGAACTCTCAAGTGACAAAGTAGCTCAGAAGAAAGTTTGCAAAAAAAAAGTACTGGACCTTTTACCTTGAATGTCTTTTGAGTTTCAGAACATTAAGTACGGGAAGCAATTTGTTTTTCAAATGTGCATTTCTTAAAATGTTGCCAAGTGTGTGTTTCATTTACTGTTGCCAGAAATTAGAGCTGTTAAATTCTGTTCTACATTGTCCTCTGTGGGAGAGAGGTCTTCAGAAAACAAAGAAGGAGAATAAGAGGAAACTAAGTTACTGACAGTAGCAATATTCAGATTTAGAAGCCCCCCTCCCCATGTTTACTAAACACATGGAAGGGAGGGTATGTGTCCACTCACAGCAATGCCCCTTGAAATATCTGAACAAGGGGCCTATGAGTTTTCAATAGCACACTCCCTTGCTTTGCAATTAGGGCTTTATCTGGCCCTATTCACAGTGCGGGACAGTGGTTTTCTGCCAGGGATGGGAGGACAGTGGCGGTGTTGAGGATTTGCCTATCACTCCATTGCCATGGACCGACCATCACCTGATCAGGTTTAGGCTCACTGCATCCCATAACCTCTGAAGGGGTGGAGTACCCATTAAGATGGTCCGACCTAGGAGGCTTATGGATCCGGATGGATTCCTGATGGCTCTTGGGGATTTTCCTGCCATCTCGGTTGGTGATCCTGTTGATGCCCTGGTCCCTCTTTGGAATAGGGAGATGACCAGGGCATTAGACACGATTGCTCCGGAATGACCCCTCTCGAGTAGCCAAGTTAAACCAGCTCCTTGGTTCAACGAGAAGTTAGCAGCGAGGAAGTGAAGGAAGAGGAGTCTAGAGGATGTGTGGCGTTCAGACCTGAGCAGGCCAAATCGAACATGGCTTGATGCCCTTCTAAGGGCATATGCTGTGGCAATAAAGGCCACAAAGATATCTTTCTTTGCGGCCAATATTGCGTCCACAAAGAACCGTTCAGCTGAGCTGTTTCAAGTTGTCAGAGGCTTCTTAAATCCCACCGTCCTGGATGGGAACCCTGACAACTCGACAACTCACTGTGAAGCATTTGCTCGGTTCTTCGCGGACAAAGTTCCTTTGATCCATTCTGACCTGGACACCATGTTAACGGCAGTCTCTGAGGATGTAACATGAGCACCTGCTTGTCCGATTTTGATGGATTCATTTCAACTGGTGAAACCCGAGAATGTGGACAAGATACTTGGAGGAATGAGGTCAACCACATGCATCCTAGATCCCTGCCCATTTTGGCTTCTAAAGGAGGCCAGAGGGGGATTGGCTGAGTGGGTGAAGGTGGTGGTTAATGCCTTCCTTTGGGAAGACATTATTCCAGTGAGCTTAAAACAAGTTGTGATAAAACCACTGTTGAAAAAACCATCACTGGACCCCACTAAATTCGTCAACTATCGGCCTGTTTCCAATCTACCCTTCTTGGGCAAAGTCCTGGAACATGTGGTGGCCTCACAACTCCAGGTATTCTTGGAAGAAATGGATTATCTGGATCCAGCGCAGTCTGGCTTTAGGCCGGGACATGGCACCGAGACAACCTTGGTTGCCTTAGTTGATGATCAATGCCAGGAGATAGACAGGGAGAATGTGTCCTTGTTAGTTCTGCTGGACCTCTCAGCAACCCTCGATACCGTCAACCACGGTATCCTTCTGGGATGCCTTGCAGGAATGGGCCTTTGAGGCACTGCTTTGCAGTGGCTCTGGTCCTTCCTAGAGGGTCACTCCCAGAAGGTGTTGTTGGGGGACAACTGCTTGACCTCACAACCATTGTTTTGTGGGGTCCCACAGGGTTCTATATTGTTCCCTATGTTGTTTAACATCTACATGAAGCTGCTATGGGAGATCATACAGAGTTTTGGGGTGCGGTGTTATCTGTATGCAGATGATGTCCAACTCTGTCACTCCTTCCCACCTGCTACTAAGGAGGCTGTTCAGGTCCTGAACTGGTGCTTGGCTGTTGTGATGGTCTGTATGAGGGTGAACAAATTGAAATTGAATCCAGACAAGACAGAGGTACTCCTGGTCAGTTGTGAGGCCAAACATGGCATAGGGTTACAGCCTGTGTTGGATGGGGTTACACTCCCCCTGAAAACACAGGTTCACAGCTTGGGTGTGATCCCGGACTCATCGCTGAGCCTGGATCTCCAGCTTTTGGCAGTGACCAGGGGAGCATTCGCACAATTAAAACTCATGCGCCAGCTGCACCCATACCTTGGGAAGTCTGACTTAGCCACGGTGGTCCATGCTCTGGTTACATCCCATGTAGGTTTCTGCAACATGCTCTATGTGGGGTTTCCTTTGAAAACTGCTCGGAAGTTTCAAATGGTCCAGCGTGTGGCAGCATAATCTAACAAACTTGAATTGAAAAATGACCTAGGAACGGTTAAGATGATGGAACGGACAAGAACTGAACATAGCGACATAGTTTTTAAAAAAATATTGTTCACTGTTTTTATGTTTTTAGACACACTGTGACAGGATGTTTTTTCTATTTTTATTGATGTATGTATTTTATATGGCATCAAATTGTGCCAACTCTTCGCCGCCCTGAGTCGTCCTTGGGCTGATATGAGCGGGGTAGAAATAAAGTAAATAAATAAATATGAAGGTTATGAAAATAGAGTCAATTATCAGATTGAGGTTAGCATAGACCAGGAAATACACTGAGATATTTTCTGAACATGGGTAGGTTGTTGTTGTGTAGCTTCATACCATGCCTGACTTATGGCAATCCTATGTTAAATATATTTTGTCAGTCAGTCCGTCAGTTTTGCCTTTTTCTTCCTCTGACACTAAGAGAGTGACTTGGCCAATGTAATCTAGTGGATTTTTATAGATCAGAAGGTATTTAAACCATGGTCTCCAGTGATCAAACTCTTACACTTTTGCCCTGTTTACTAAAACCCATAATTTTGCATTTTTAAAATCTGTATAATGAATATATGTATACTAGGAACATAAGCTTTATCCCACCATCTGCTGCTTCTTTCTTATGCATGAACAATCAGTAAATATATGAATTATAATAGTTTAGTCCCCAAATGAATGGAGAAAGCTATTTGGCTTTCTCACAAGTGAAAATGTGTAATAAGTTACTTTTCCTGTAGGAGGAGAACTGTTCAGGGTGCTGCTCCAGTTTTCAGTTGTCTGTGTCCATTAGTTCCTGGCAATTGAGCTAAAAGGAGAGGCAGATAATAAATAAAATGTGTTACTACTACTACTACTACTACTACTACTACTATCCTACAGAGAGAAAACCAATGGGATGACCCTTTAGGTATAACCAGGTTCATGAAGAGACAGAATCTGCATGTTGAAAACAAACTGCTGAGAAATGGCTGCATGCAACTTGCATGCGCATAGGCTTTTTATGATTTGTACTTCCAGATCATTTTACAAAAATCCACTAAATATAAGCAGCAGCTTGGTGAAAGTGTCTGTTTTCTCTAGTTATGAGTAAAGCTCCTGGCCTAGATTTGATATATAACTAACTTCACTACATGCACAAGCGACATACCTTTTCGTTATTTATTGCCTAGTCAATTTATTCAGTTAATCTTTACAACGTGCAAAAATGAGCTGCAGAGTTTCAGGTTCATGTAAGCACTTCTCAATAGACAGCTGCCCTTTTGAAAAACTAGGGCTGTATTTTTTGCAATGAAATGTTTATAGTCTATCACTCTATTTTCTCTTAAATCTTCCAGTCTATTAATTTCTTTTGCAGCTTTAAGGATTACAGAAGGTGGCCTTGTGGTTTTTCAAAGAAGCACTGTAGCAATTCTATGGCTGGCAAAAATGCCTTTGGCTTTTGAAAATGCCTTTAGCCTCCAACCTAATTATTAGCACTTTGTTTGTATTGCAGTCTTTGTTTTCTTTTTTTCTTCAAATAATGCTACTTTCATTGCTCATCCTGGCCTCGTTGGTAAGAACAGTTTTCTCACAAATTGTGCACGCAAACATTTTCACTGCCAAGGTTAATGCTGCTCTTCCATATAACTACACCACATTTACAAGGCTGAGTTCACAAAAAGTCTTGAGAGAAAGAGAGCATTATCTGTTTTGAACTGGAATATATGTCAGTGTGGACTCACATAACCCAGTTCAAAGCAGATATTGTGGGATTTTGTGACATGATATTCTGGGATATAGGACTGTGTGGAAGAGCCCTGAAAAAGAAACAAAAAATAATCATGAAGTGGTAGAATTTGATCTTGTGTGGTATTTTCATGAAGGAGGCATTAGGAGACACATAGATGCTCTTTATTTATGGTTTATTTGTATACCCACCTTTCATTTGTGCACCAAGTTGATCTCCTGTACACCTGCCTCTCTTAAGCTGAATTACATGCTTTCAAACATTGCTGTGGGGCATTTTCAAAAGCCTGAACAATCCAATTTCTGATCTTAAGGGAGTTATGACATAGTACATTTTCTTAATTCAAACGATGTAAAATGTCTCTGTAGTTAAGCGGAATTTATGGTTTTTAGCTGGATACATTAGTTCAAGACGATGCCCCTTGATTGGAATGATGGCATTTTCATGTAATTAACATTTAAATAGCATCCTGTAATATTTTGAGATCTGCCAAAAAATGAAGATGCCATAGAATTTTAATGCAACTGAGAATTTGGGCAGCTATTTTTCTGCATCACTGAATCCCAAAAGAAATCTATTCTGCACATATATATTACCAAGGGATTAGTCAGCTGTGATTGAAAACTTGTAGAACTATGTTAGGCATACAATATATCAAGTTAGGGGAAGATGTTGAAAAATAATGAAGTGAGGCAATACATTTTTAGTACCAATTTCTACATAAAAGATATTTCAACATAGTTTTAGACTTTCAGATCGCTATACTATGCTGGTTCTTAGTTCCATGTAATAGAATGAATTCACATTTGGAGGCAATGTCTAAGAATAATTTAATAATTCAGGTCTGGGGTGAGAATCATGTGCTTTCCTGATATTGTTGAACTGCAAGTACCAGCAATTCAAGTCTGCCCAGTCAGTGGAAAGAAATGCCAGGTGCTGCAGCCCAGCAACATCTAGAAGTCACTCAATTCCCATTTCCCCCCTAAGAAGGGCACAACAAATTTACTTTTGGAATACATCTCCTGGATTTCTTAGACAGCAAGTGGGAGTCTAGGAAATATATTCTTAGAAACACCTCTGCCAAGCCCTGCTTCTTAGGTACGAGTAAAACCATGCCCCATAAGACAGTTCACTGTGTAAGACAAATGCATTTCATCTCGAAACCATGCTCAAAAATCACTCTTTATCTAATGAGTCATTATGGCTTTTATGGTCAATCAATAGATACGATAAGTTATGGATTTGCTAATTTATCCTAGTTTATCTTAGTTTGAGATATTTATATGGAAGGTCCCTATGTCTGTTTTCATCCTGGAAGAGAGTAGCCATGGGGCTTCAGCAATGGTTTCTAGTGTACCCCATGCCTAACAGTAAGCTTTAGGCAATCTTGTAATTGAGTATTCTCCTTGTAAACATGTAAACCCATTTGATTTACAGTATCTCTTTTCCCAAGGCAAATATCCTAAAACCATGTGGGCAAGTATTCATTTTCTCTCTTAGGCCCTTTCCACACAGCTGAATAAAATCCCACATTTTCTACTTTAAACTAGGGACCCTTCCACGCAGCCCTATATCCCAGAATATCAAGGCAGAAAATCTCATAATATCTGCTTTGAACTGGATTATCTGAGTTCATACTCAGGTAATGTGAGATTTTCTGCCTTGATATTCTGGGATATAGGGCTGTGTGGAAGGGCCCTGGGATATATGGCAGTGTGGATTCAGATAACCCAGTTCAAAGCAGATATTGTGAGATTTTCTGCCTTGATATTCTGGGTTATATGACTGCGTGGTATGGCTCTTACTAGAACATCATGCATAATGATGCCTGTTTCCACCACAAGCATATGTGTAAAAAAAAACCCCTGCTATCTATTCATAACCACCAAATGTTCCTATCTTCTCTTCGTGCAAACACTTACTGGCTGATGAAGTCAGCCAAAGGACAGAATTTCACAAAAGGGCAATTACCCTTTCGTGCCTTGCTGGGGGAATACTTTTCACCTAAAATATAATAGAATTGATCTTTGCAAGTTTGATAATGAACATCATTTCTTGATGTATTTTGCTGGAAGTGCATTTAGAGATATATGCTACAGAAGGGATTATCTATAGTTGAATATTTCACAATACCAGGAGAGTGGCTGGGGCTTTATGTCTTTTTGAATAGATTTGCATTTATGGGAATTAGATGTTTGTAGTTGCTGGAGATGTGCATTTTTATTTTCCTTGTAATTTGGATCAAGTGTGTTAAAAATTTGTACTTACGAGGCAATATCTTACATTTGGGCGTGGCCCCCGCAAAAAATTTAAGAATCAAAACTTATCTCATACATTTTGTTTTAGTTTTGTAAATCTTGGAAGGCACCCAAAGTCAGTTTCCTTTTCAGCACAAGGAAGCAAAGCAAAGCCAGAAAGGATGCCTTAGTGCCTTGCTTTTTCTCTAAATTAATGGAGTCTCAGCATTAGGAGTGGGGAAAACAGTGAGCAGTATTTGCTGGGAATAGCACAGAACTCTGGGAAATGCTGTTTGAGAAGTGAAGAGCTCTATGCCAGAGAATTCAAAAGGCCCTGCCCTAAACTACATTTCCCAGAATGCATCAGCATCAGAAAGCACCAGTCAAGATATAAGAGAGAGAGAGAGAGAGAGAGAGAGAGAGAGAGAGAGAGAGAGAGAGAGAGATTTGTCCCTCCCTAACAGCAGCTAGTGATAGTTCCAAAGAATGGTTGAATCTGCAAAGGGGAGGACCTTGGCTTCATGTAACTGTCTAACTTCCACATTGGACATTTAACTGCATGGCCATGTAACCCTACAAATGCATTTCTGGTTTTGTTGAAGGCTTTCATGGCCAGAATCACTGCGTTGTTGTAGGATTTTTGGGCTATATGGCCATGTTCTAGAGGCATTCTCTCCAGCAGTCATAGATTGGAGATAGTGCCTCTAGAACATGGCCATATACCCCCCCCCCAAAAAACCCCCCTACAACAACACATTTCTGGTTTGTTTTCTGATATACCAGGAAGTTACCCCTGGTTCTGCAAATTAAACAGGATATATGCTGAGCAACAGTAAGGATTGAAACCAATCTAATGTAGGTGCAACATCCTTCTTGTCAGCTTGATTGAGCTTTGGACAGCTGGGGAGGATTAGTCTCATAATACCTAAGTAAATGTTGTCTACATGGTAGTAGAAAGGCCAGCATGGGAATAGATTATTTGCTCTTTCAAATTTGGAGCGGATCACATTTCTGGCTTCTTACTAACAGATGTCATACAAAATTAGCCAGGATCAAAAAGATTTGTGGACTGTTTTTAGTTGAGTACATTCACAATAAATTGAGAAACTGAATTTCCATCCAGGAGAAAACAGCAACATCACATCATTTGAGAATTAGCAGCCAGTATGTTTAACATTATGAGGTACTTTGGAATTAATGTATGCTTATGTGGAAGTCAGTTCCATCTGTTATCACTATTCAATATGGACAAAGCAGAACTCATTATAATACAAATGTGTTTCTTGTCTTAAGCAGAAATGACTTGCTCTTACATGTTGCAGGCAATTTTATTTCTAAAAACATAACACCAGAGTTTTCTCACAACTTCTATTTTGAAGTGTTATTTGGAAACGACTCACCTTTGATGACCATTTCCTTCTCAATTGTCATATAAGTTTCCTTCTAGTTAAGAAATAGTCGTCATAAAACCATATGTGATAAAGAACCTAAGAAGACCTAAGAAGACCTGGGAACTCTCTGAATTGGAGTGTGGTGGAAGTTCCTTCCTTGGAAGGTTTTGAACAGAGGCTGGATGGGTATCTATCAGGGGTATTTTGATTGTGCTTTTCCTGCATGGCAGTGAGTTGGAATAGATCATAGAATCATAGAGTTGGAAGAGATCTCATGGGCCATCCAGTCCAACCTGCTGCCAAGAAGCAGGAAAATCACATTCAAAGCACCCCTGACAGAACGCCATCCAGTCTCTATTAAAAAACCTCCAAAGCAGGAGACTCCACCACACTCCGGGGCAGAGAGTTCCATTGCTGAACAGTTCTCACAGATGGCCTATAAGGTCTCTTCCAACTTTAGTATTCTGTGTAATGATAATATGAAAAAGAGAATATTCCTTTAAAACACAATTTATTATTTCCTCATACAAGATGTTCTTTCAAGAAAGGAAGATGATGAAGTTGCTAAACCCAGGTGGGAACAGCCTAAACCTACTTTTACTATCCTAACGTCCCTTAATGGATTCATTAATATGCATTTTCAATTAAATACATGTTTTCTATGCAAAGTATCTTTTAAAATACTTGAGGTTCTGCTTGATGGTATGAGAACAGTTCAAAACAGTCAGCGGTTTATGTTAATGAAGCTCCATAGGACTGTTGGGAATATAGCAAAGGAATCAGCAACTTTGAGGAGCAGCCTCCATGCAAATTGCAGAATCAAATTCTTAGCACTGATTTACCATGCTTGCCCATCTGGAGCTTTTGGTAATTCTGAAAACAAGGAAGGCTCAGCCTAGGTAAAGAATCACATCTTTCCTAAGGAAAACTGGAATTAATTTGCAAAGAAAAGTTAAATTGCCTAATTTGCATATGCATATATGAATTCAAATTTGCATTGTCCTGATTTAAAGTTTAAGTGCAGCCCATTAAAAAGAAAACAAAGTGGGTTGAGAATGGAAAGAAGATGAGGTGAATATATAAAGCTACCTAAGCCTCAAGGACCCTTTCCAACTCTCTGTTTCTATGAGTCAATAGTCTATTGGGATAGTCAATAGCACAGAGATACAGATTTCTTAAAGCAAGATATGGATTTGTCCCCTAGCTCAGGAATCAAAGCAAATTAGATTGCCCGATTTTCTGAAACATTGATTTATTTTCATTCTTGCTGTCAATGTACACCTCTTGTATGCAGTTAGATGCTCCTCCGTGCAGATAGTAGTCAGGTGTGAGGTTATTGCAATGTGTGTTTTAGTGCTTAAGAAAGTAGCTATAGAATTCGAGATTTTTAGTTAACATTCCTCTAATGGAGGAAGCCTATAACAGTACCAACACATATTTGTTCAAGAAAGAGAATATTTTTTGTTTTAAAGACAAGACCTTTTTGGAGAATTGTATGATAGGATTCTGCAGGACATGATTCAATATACACTTCATACTTCATGTACACTACTGCTAAAAGTTATAGTACTGTAAATTTTCTCCTCTTTGATGGAAAAAATGCTGTTCCAACACCCTGAGACAATTCATCAACTGACATGAGAATTTATTTATTTATTGCATTTAGAGATATACTGTATATATAGCAAAACCTCTTTGAAGCAAAACATATATTTTGCTCAGAAAACTTTTGCACAAACTTATTGTCTTCTGCATAAGACTTACTTTTAATGTAAACTAGTTTTTGCAAATATATTTCAAAGTGTTAAAACAAAAATAATTAAAAACCATACAAAATTCACTTCCCCATTAGGAAGAAACCTTTTGAAAATGTGTGCTCATAAATGTTTGAATGAAATAAATGAAAAGTTTCACCATGAAAGAAATACAGTCAAAAGAGCAGGAAAAGTAATCCAGAACATCTGATGCCTCTAGGCAAGGTAGCACACATTGTTACATGCTTAGGACTGAAGAACACCCCAACACATGCTCGTGCATTCAGATCACTAGTGCATTTCAACCACTTGTCAATCAATTATGTGATTCTTAATTTAAAATTATTGAATACAACCATGCTCTTTTCATTTATTTTCAGAGACTTTGGATTAGAGCCCCAAAGCCTTCAAAATGACAACCATGGTTCTTTTAAATTGAAACTATTCATTTTTCTCAAGCATTTTTGCTTGCCAATTCACACTATTTTTAGGTTAGCTTCTGTTTTACAATTCTTTGGCATATTTAATTGTCCTTTGACCATTCCAAAGCCTTGGGGTTTTATAAACCCTATAATAATTGCCACATTGGCAGTTTTATTTTGCTCCTCAAATTTCCCCTAGTCCCCTTCCCTCTTTGAAAACATATAGTATTTCTGAGCTAGCTGAAAGAGTATGTATGGAGAACTTTTATCTCCTGGTGTTTTCTCTTTCTCTTTCACTTGGTCTGGTTTCATACTATTTGTTGACCTCTCTTGCAAGCTTTGCTTCACTTTCAGTTTTATATTATCAGATTGTCATCATCTATATACATGCTTTTAGCTTGCCTGTTACATGATTGCTCAAGCCTTTTCCTAACTTTTGACGTTCTGGGCAATCTTATATCTACAACTTGATTCTCTAACATTTTGTCTTGAATGAGGTAAATTGTGGCTTTCTTTCTTTTTCAGACTGGCAGAATGATTTGCCCTAGTTGGAGAGTGAAAAAGTTCATTACTAAAAGAAGAAATGCAAGAAAAGAAGAAAGCCATAATCTCAATATACAGAAATGTATATTGAGATTATGGCTATAATAATGTCTTAGTCTTATCCATCTGCATTTCTCACAATGCCATGAATATTCTTGTTCAACCTTGGTGTATTGGTTTGTGAGATTTTCCCATTTCCTATCTGCATAATAATTGGTATGTATTTCGTGTGCTTTCTCCCCACTACCACTTTCATATGCTTATTGCAGGCAGAATTTTTCTAACACAGATATATTTGCAAACATGCTTTCAATTGACTAAAACTGATGTGCTGTTTTAAAATGTGTATGTTTTAAAATGTGTATGTTAGCTGTGTAAGCTTTTCAATAATTTGGAGGGTTTTCTGTGGTTCCTTCTCTCCAAACCACATTCCTTCTCTCCAAACCACAGAAGGTGGTGTTGGGGGGGGGGGGGGTCCTTCTAGACCCTGTGGCCTGTGGGCCATGGGGTCCTGCAGGGCTTATCATTATCCCCAATGTTGTTTAACATCTACATGAAACTGCTGGGAGAGATCATCCAGAGTTTTGGAGTTTGGTACCATCTGTACGGAGGATGCCCAATTCTACTACTCCTTTCCACCTAAAACCAAGGAAGCAGTTCTGCACCTGAACCATTGCTTGAAGGCAGTAATGGGCTGGATGAGGACAAACCAATTAAAGCTCAATCCAGATAAAATGGAAGTACTGCAGGTCTCACATAAGATTGATCTGGAAATAGGGATACAACTTGAGCTGGATGGGGTTACACTCCTCCTGAAATATCAGGTTCACAGTTGGGGGTGGTCCTGGACTCAACTTTAACTCTGGAAGCCCAGGTGGCAGCAGTGATCAGGGCTGCCTTTACACAACTAAAACTTGTGAGCCATCTGCACAGGTTTTACCATTTGGCCACAGTGGTACATGCTCTGGTTACATCCCGTTTGGACTTCTGCAATGTGCTTTACATGGGACTGCCCTTAAAAAGTGTCCAATAATTGCAACTGGTCCAGCATACAGCAGCGAGACTGCTCATTGGAGCTGACTTCAGGGAGCACACCACCCCCTTGCCGAGACAGCTCCACTGGCTCCCTATAAGTGCTGGTTTTAACCTATAAGGGCCTACACTTTAGACAGTGTGTCCTACCATATAAACAGGCTAGACTTCTAAGATCAAGTAGTGAAATGTTCCTCTGCACTCAGTTCAGGGACAGTCAGCACTTAAAATTGTCTAGAGATGGCACCTTCTCAGGCACGGCGCCTAAACTCTGGAATTCTCTACCAGAGCAACCCCCACCCTCTTGTCCTTTAGGAAAAACCTGAAAACTTTATTACGTGGAATAGCTTTTAATTAGGATCGACAGAAGTCTAAGAGCTGCATTTTAATCATATTTTATCTACTTGGGAAATTTAAATGGTTTTATTTATTTAATGATAATTTTATGTCAAAGGGACTGAGGGGGATTTTCTAACCTTTTTAATGGTTTATTTTATATTTAGGTTTAACTACTGTTGTAAACCACCTTGAGTCTTTGAAGAAAGGTGATATAAACATTTCTCAAATAAAATAATACTTTAAAGTGCATGGATTTCTGAGGCAAAATGCAGCGTTGCCCATCACAGGTGGAGTAAAATGGATAATTATTACGTAGAAAATTAAAACACTATTTTTATCCCTTGCTGAGATCTCCTAATTAGTCTTTCCATAGAGCAGTACAACTTGAAGTAGGGGTCCATAGAATTATGTTGGTGTCTGGGTCATTAACTGTCTGACCCTGATGGGTTTTCAGCAAAGAATTGGAATTGGAACTCTTAACCACAAGGGTCACCTAGTCTAACCCCCTGCCATGCATGAATACAAGACGAAAGTGCTCCTGAAAGATGCCAATGTGCGCAGATATGGCATACATTGAGAGAAAAAGATTGCCAGTCCCCCACATCAATTTGCTTGAGATACATCATGACTCTAGTTTGTAAATACAGACTTGTAAATAAACACAATAGCTTTTCAGATGTTTAGGTTTTTATTTCTAACAGGATTGTATCTAGATTAGAAGTCTAGCATTAATAAATATCTCCATAAGATATACACAAATCTTTGGATATTACCACATCTGCATATAATCCAGTGAGCACAGATCACATTTCCAACCTACACCATTTTTTATTTCTAATGCATCAAATGCCATCAAAACATTAAACTATAATCTCCTTTAAATTAACACAAACAGAATATGCCATAAAATTATATGATGGTGCAATAAAAATGGTGTCTCTTATATAAAATATCAAAATCAGTTTGTTTTTTGTAATTTTTAAAAAATAATATTTTCAGGCTATTGATGGTAAAATCCATAGATGCAGAATCCATGAATATAGAGGACTGACTATATTTTGCCAATTCTAAATTGTCTTAAGAGCAGCTGCACATATAATGCATTAAGTTGTAGTAGTCTAATTAGAAGATTGTTTTGCATCAGCCATATAGTCAGTTTAGTCTAGTGTATGTACAATTTGTATTCTGTATGTATTAAGTGAGTTGGTCCCATTACTTTTTTCAAAGCTCCCCAATTTATGCATTGTTCATATTTCTACAGGTCACAGTATCTTACAACTTTATGTTTCAACCATACACACAAAACTTCATCAGTAATGAGAAAAATTAACAAAGAAAAATAAAAGAAGCTATTCAGATTGTAATTGGAATTAAGATCCAATCACAACTGCCAAAATATTAGAATTTTTTTTCATTAATTGCTTCATCTCTAAGCCCAAGGTACTATTGAAAGTTTTTAATTAAGAAAGGAATAAATTGAGTTCAGGATGAAGGGAGAAACTTCTTAATATCAAGATTTATTAACATCTGCACTAAGCCTTGCAGATAAGGAGACTTTGCTGCCATCTAAATCACAGAATCTTAGAATTATTTAATTTATTTATTTAAGATATTTTACCCCACCTTTTTCCACAAGTGGACCTAAAGCAGCTTACAACATATAAATGTACAATACAGAAGTTAAAAACGTAATTAAAATCAAATATTTGATATAACCTATTACCACCTTCCCAATAAAACCCCTTTGACATTAAAGCAGGAGACCTTAACTCGTAACTCATGGGCCATCAAGTCAACCTCTATCTCTCTCACACAAAAATGGATAGCTTGAAACACCCTTGAATGATAGCCATTTATTTAAAAGCATCCAATAGTGGGGAATGTACTGGGAAGGGAGTTCCACACACACTCGGAGACAACAGGTTCCACAAAAGTATCAAACAGTCATATAATTTCAAGTATACACATACACATTTTAGCAGTTCATCATAGTAATATACACCATATTCTTAGCCCGGGACGGGCTCCTACCCTTGAAGCGGATTATCCCTTTCAGGTCAGTTCAAGTAAGCAAGAACAGTCAATTTGTGAAACATAGTCAACAATAGAAGGCGAAGGGTAGAGGTCCCGGGAAATGAGTCCAAATGCCCTTGGGTTTTTTACGATCAAAATGAAAGCGGAGTCAAGGTGCTGTTGCGGTTCAGTAGAAAATGATTGCGATGTGGCGGGTGAATCCGAATTAACTGAAACCGTTCAGTATTTGGAGGCCGACGAGGTAATGTCACAATGCTGGGTCTAGGCCTGGCCCATTAATCACACACACAGAGACGATAGTCAATTAACTATTTATTAAGCAATTAAGAACAGGTGAAAAGGGTAAAATGTCCAAGTAGTTCAAAGTCAAAAGCAATTAGAATTCAAAAAGCCAAGAGTGTAGAGTTGATCAAAGACAAAGGTCCATAAAATCCAAGCAGAATCAAACAAGGCAAGGTAATCCGTAGGAACACAACAAGGCAAGGTCCATGAAAATACAAGGTCCAAGGTAGGTACTTGGCAAGGCAGCCAGACTATGGCTCCAGGGATCTTGGTCGCTTCACTCCCTTCAGATCAGAAGTGGCCGACCAACTGAGGAACTGTTCCCATGGAACGTATACTTAATCCCCCCCCTTTGTGAGACCAACGCCGCTCTAGGCTTTGTCTCCATTCCTTTCGGTTAGACTCAATACTTTTCTTGCGATCAAAACACCTTCCAGGCCGAGCCGCAGCTGGCTCGCTATCTTCCTGAGAAGCTTCCTCCCCTTCGGTTTCCATCAACTCAGCCCCCGCTGGTTCCCAGATACGTTCCTGGGAACCATGCCCTCCCGGTCTTTCATATGCGTTATCAGAGTCTGAGTCAGCCTGACCTTCTCCTTCCGAATAAGCCTCGGGCCAGGTGTCGTCCCACTGCAAACTGTCTGTAGGAGATGCAGGCCCATCAGCCCCTCCATCCGCTCCACCTGTATCCACAGCAATCGGGTCCAAGGCAATTGGGACCCCCGTGGCGGCACGGACCCCCCCCGGCTGAACTGGAGGCTGGGTTGCTACAGGTAATATCTATATGATGGCACCAACTCTCGTTTCGACCCTTATCCAACTGGGTCTTTATCAAGGCCAGAAATAAAGATTTAACTCCTTAATTGAGTAGAACAGGTGCATTTTCTGTAGAAGAGGATAATAATACAGGGTAGTATATAACTCCAAAACAACCCCATAATTCTCATGTAATAAGAGAGTATACTTCAAATTGTAATGATAATCTCACAACACAAGACGCTTGGGATTCTACATTGTTTACATCTTTGAGCAATTGTGCTCTTTGGATTACAATTCATACAACGTACATCCTGGATCCCTAAGACTTACTACTAGACTGATTTCAGCCTTGAAATAAAGTGAATTTAACTGCTCTTCATTTTTGATTTATTTTGGAATTTCCACAAAGGACCTGAGGAACTATCATATTACATATTGCTGGTGTCGTGAGTAACGTGTGTGTATATATATATGTGCTCATTTAATTTGTGCTATTTTGTTTATTAAAATACATTGTATATATGTAAACTTGATTACGCTGAATACTTTACATAGTGTATGCTATGCATATAGGATATTTAATCAGCTACTCCCTTTATTTAGCGAGTAATTGACAGAGTTGCTCCTGCAGATTTCTGGGAAAGCTAAGTTGGTGGGAACCCTGAATGTGTTTTAATGGTTTTAAACTTGGATTTTAAAAAATAGTGGTTATATTTAATCCTGTTTTAATGTTCATATAATTGTATATTTTTAAATTGTTATGCTGATGTTTTTATGTTAAGCTTTTTTTAGTCCTCTTCTGGGGAGATAAAGCAGGGTATTATTATTATTATTATTAATCTCCTCATCCTTCTCCTCCCATTGCGTTAACTGAATATAAACTACCATTACCTTTTGTAGGAACCAAAATAAGCAGAGGACAAACAGGATAAGAGAAATAAATGAAGACATTTTAAAAGTAGCTGAAAAAGTAGAATGAGAGAAGAGACTGGGACCATACCAGCCAAATCAGAACAGTTGTGGATGTTTGTATTTCAGCATCTGCCCCTGTGGCTTAGATCAGGCCAATGTACAATCAAATCCTCATATGCTGTTTAATTTAGTGGCTGAAATGATTTTCTCCTAGTACATGAAAGTATTCCACTGGAGCATTGAAATCCACCTGCCTTTACTCTAAAAGCACTTGCCAGGCTTTTGATATTAACAAGGTTACAGTACTTAGCCTCATTAGCTTAACTGTATCACTGCTGCTCACTACATCTCACTATAAGGGAGTGCATTATTAGTGGTCCCATTAATTAAGCATGCCAATTTGTTTATAATTAACTTGAGAAATTTATGGCTTTCGAAAAACAATTACAGTAGCTGATATAAACACATTAGGTAATGATAGCAGTGCCAAATTTAATTGCTTCCAAGAAGAATTGCTGATATTAACATCACAATCATCACTATTCATGTTTGATAGCATTATGTAAATGTAGCAATTATTTTTAAAAAGTCTACTTTAAATATCTAATTGCATATGATTAATTTATCACCAAATGTTAGAACAAACTATTCCTTCATTCATACTAGGAGGAAACTTTCCAGCACAAAAAGATGAGGGTAGAATAAGAAAAAATTTCCAACAGTGTCAAAATATTTTATAGACACTGTTTGGATTTATCTCAATTTGACACATTTTAGACATTTTTTTACAATGAGAAATGGAGTGGAGAATAATTCCTTTGGAATAATCCAATTCCTTATAGTCTCAAGCAAAGAAAAGCATTGCAGAGGGATGGGAGAGATGGAGAGAAGAGGAAAGGATTTAATGGCATATGAATTTAGAGGGTTGAATATAATGGGAAATACTTGTTAAAGGGGTCCTTGTTAAAATTGTCCTTTTTTATAATCAAAAAGCCAGCATGTATGTGATCTGTTATTGCTTAAATGTAATGAAGTAAGGGTTTTCTGAAAAGAGAATTAGTATCCAAGCTACTGTTTCTATTCTTTTTCAAAATGAATGTATTTTCAACACAACTCTCCATCTTGTCACTTAACTTAAAAAAAGGGGGGGGGGATCTTTTCCAAAAGCTTGGCAGTGCGTTTACCCATGCCACAGAAATCAAGTGATTATTCACTCCTGTCCCAAACCTATACACACTTTTGAAATTAAACAATTAGACCCTGGAAATAAATTAATCACAAAGAGCCAAATATTACAGATGGTTTAAATAAAAGCAAGGGGGAGATTTGAAAGGATGATTGAAAATAAAGAAACATCTCTGATTGAGTGGCAGAGGCAGGCTATTTCCAGTGAACTGATGAACTACAAGACTTCAACATGGAAATTGCATTTAATCAGGGAAGGGTTGAAGAGGAGGGGAAGGTCTACATTGCTATCTTTGCTGAAATATTTGGTGGCGTTGATTTTTCCTCAATGACCACTAAGAGGTAGTCATTCAGGAAGGTTACCTGAATTGTTTTCATCCCATTTGGTCATTATAAGAAATTTAATCTTGCCCGGTTCCCCCCTCCCTCGTTATGTCTTATTTTCATTGGGATCCTAAATATTGTGCATAGCTCAGCACAATTAGGCCTATGTTCCTCCACTGCTCAGCAGTTGCAAAGCCCACAAATGGTTGCCTGTGGCTGCCACTTAGTAGTGGGGGGAAGGGAGGTGTTTCAGACCATACAGAGCACTTGTGTCAGCTTAGTCATGGGAAGGGGAAGAACGAAGAAATGAGCTCACCCATCATTTTCTTCCCCTAGGAGACTAGAACATCTCCCCACTGGTAAGAGGAAGCAATATGGCACCTTTCTGACATCTCCTGGGCAAGAGGAGGCTTTTGAATAGAGTACAAAAGAGAATGCCCTTTGTGCACCATCCAAAATCGGACGTATATGTCTGTAAGTCACTAATGGGATATACAACATTGCGTGTCATATCTTAAATTTGAGGTACAAATTTGGGAGAAGGCAGGATGATGATGATGATGATGACGACGACGACGACGAAGATGACAACTGGGGGCAAAGATAGCCATGTTGTTTATTTTTATATGCTGCCTTGGGAACCTTTCTGACTAGTGGGAGGAAATATAAATGCACACCATAAAGAACTGCAGTCTAACAAATAGTGGGTAAAGAAGCAACTGTTATATATTTCTTCAGTGGTTAGTCTGATCAAGTGAGATTTCTCTAGGAAAACTTATATACCCATATAGCTGTTTTTGGATAGAGTGTTGGTGCTATGCTCCAATCATGTCCCATCCAAAACTTCCCTTCTGAGAGTTGCCTAGGCCTAGAATGGGACACTGCTTGTCAGTGGGGAAGAGAAACAAAGAGAAGGCAATTCAAGATTGGGGTCACAGATAGTCTGGATTCCTGAGAGGAAGGAAAAAGAGAGTGGCTTGTATCTGGAAGCTCACCTATCTTTTCTGGGCTAGGAACAGTTGCAGTAGTAAGCAACTGAGCAAGTGGAGTGTTAGTCCAGTTTTGTGTAGGGCATTTTCCATTGCACCCAGCTCAGAAAGTACTAGCTATGCTCAATCTAATTAAATTCAAATGTAAAATAACTTTTCTCTGGATTAGGGCCATAGTTCTGAGTACAGTTGGAAACAGCAAAGTATTATTATTCCCTGGGTGACAGCCCTAAAAATAACAAGAAAGCATAAACTGAGTGAAAAATCAAGAAACAAACTGTGTGCTTTAAATGCTAAAAATTCCAGTGCTTTAGAAACTCAAACATAACACAAATAGTACCCATAACAACTCCATATACTGTATATTATCAGAAAATGTATCAACCATGTACACATGAAAGGTAAAGTTTTTTAGAGCACTTTTTTGATAAAAGATCAGTCTAGAAAGTTTCCTTTAGAGTTGGGATAGAGAACATGTTGCCAAGGATCAAGTCCATTTTTGCAGTCTCATTGGATTCCCTTATTCCTCCTAATGTTCATGAAAATATTCACCCCACCCTTAGAATATACATTGACAAGGATATTCATGGAGGGCACATTGACCACTCTTAGTCCACCAAGTTTTATAACATTTGGGTCATTCTCTGATTTTTAGGGATTTTTTTTGCTTTCTTTAAATAAAATCTCCTTCAAAACATTCCCTTTTTCTCTTCTTCTTGATCTGCAGTGGAGATCTGAGGTTAAAGCCAGGGTTTAAGATACCACTGATTCTGAGATGTTTTCCTTAAGGCAGGGCTTAAGATACCACGGATGTCGGCGGTCTCCCCATATATAGCCTGGTGATGTCACTGTTTTCTTGGGTTCTGATTGTCCCAAACTACTCCCCTCCTCCCCCCTCCTCCTCCGAGGCATGTGAAAGACCATGTGAGCGAAGCCACATGGACTGAAAACAAAATAAAGCAATGGTAACCATGCAACTTTCTCTTTTGTTTCACCCCATACAAAAATGAGATTTTCATTTCATGCCATCTGAATGGACGGTACAAAATGAAAACCCAAATGAAACAAATTAGACAAATACCGGGCCTATGTCTACTAGTATCTGCCTATTTTAAAACCTAACATAGGCAGGTTTTAACATAGGCAGATAGTATTATCTTTGATATACCCAACAAACAAGGTAAATTGAAATATAGTAAGTTCCTATGAAAGTTCCCAAGTGTCATTTCTTGCCTCTCAATTCAAGAAAGGAGAATCTTTGAATATGAAAAGTAATAAGCCTACAATTCTCTACTTATATCTTTTGCATTTGCTCATATATCAGCCTTAAGAGCATATATTTAGCCAGAGGAAAGGGGAAACTGATGTTATAACACTGCTTAGTTATTTCATTTAAATATTATTATACCATATCCATCAAACTCAAGAATGACTTACAGGAAGTTAAACCTAAGGGAAGGGGGGAGGGGCAAGTAAAAGGTGGAGGAAGAAGGACATTTGAATTGTTTGTCACTGCTCTAGTTTTTATGATTTTTAGGTCCATGAAAATCACATTTTGGCATCTGAAAACTGAAATTGCTTGAATTAGTCATACTCACATGTACAATATATTTTTAAAATAACATCACTATTTTGTTGTTGTTCACATGAAGAATAATAATCAGCATTTATGAGCAGCACTAAAAAGAACCCACACCATCTCTTTCTCTACCATTAAAGCTATAGATATTTAAATCACTTTTTATTACATGTCACCAGGAAGGAGAAAAATCATATAGCCTGTTGTTTTTATGATCAGTTCAAAGCATGAAAAATTGGCTGTCATGAAGCCATGTACTTCTCTCTGCAAATGACTTTAATTACTGGAAATTGTGCAGGCAGCGGGTGGAGGGCGAGTGAAAGACATACATGCCATTCTCGGTCTCAGATACAATTCAGTTGAATCTATCACTTCCAGAGGCTTTCCATTAATACAATTCAACCCCCCCCCCAAAGTGTCCATTTAGGTTTATGTTAATGTCAGTGGCATTCTTTTTTTAGATGGACTCAGGCTGTGTATTAAATACTGTTGGTATTTAAAGACAGTATATTGTGCCTGATCTTGGATGCTAAGCAGCACTGGTTAGTTATTGGATGGGAGAAGAAGGAACTGTTAAAACCACCTCCCAGTATTACTTGTTTAAGAAAAACCCATGAAATAAGTCAACAGGTAATGTGATGGATCCAATACATAAATATGGCAGGTGGTAGCCCAAACAATAGGTAAAAAGGCTCTGCTTTGCATCTGGAATATAAAAATGGTAGATTAAGATACTGAGGAACTTGCAAAAAACTAGTTTTTCCAGAAAAATCAAATACATTGTAGGGATGTCAGTTTCTCAGGAACCGACTCTGTGAAATTCATGAGGTTGTTATAAGTTGACAGGCAACTTTAAGCCACACACACATACATGTGAGTGGGCAAGAGTACTAATAATCCTTTGTTCTGGAATAATGTGTAAATGAAGGATGTCTCTCTGTCTGGTTAATAAATGTTTGTGCTTTTAGTCATGTTGTTTTCCAAACATGAATAGAAGCAGTGGGGGAGGTCTGATGTCATGAAGGACTTAATGAAAGAAATTTTAAAAATCCAATCTGAAGTAAGACAGGTAAATGAAAAACAAGACAAACAATATAACAGCATCAAAATGGATATGGAAGAGTTAAGGATAGAATTGAAAAGAGACATGAAAGAGGAAATGAAAATAGCAGTAAGAGAGGAGCTATCAAAGATGCAGAAAGATATAGATACACTAAACCAAGGGCAAAGGGAATGTCTCAAAGAAAACAAAGAGATAAAAACAAAGCAGAAGGGGATGGAAAAGACCATTCAAACAATGGAAAGAACAATAACAGCTTTAAAACAACAACAGGAAACCCTAGAGAAGGAGTACCAGTTAAGGTTCAGAAATGTCCAGGAAGAGGAAAATGAGAAAATTAGACATACAATAACTAAGATAGTGGCAGACATGCTGCAACTTGCAAGGGAGGATGCGGAGACTATTGTAGACCGAGTCTTCAGAATAAACTCAAATTACGCCAAGAAACACAACACCCCAAGAGACATCATTGTGTGCTTTGGTAGGAAACACTTCAGAGATGACATCCTCAAGGAAAATGCCAAAACCCCAGTCTAGGCGAAAGCCTTCTATGACAAATACCTAACAAAGGGAAGGGAAACAACAAAAAACGGACAAAAATTCAAAGAATCACCCAACAAGAAAGACCAACAGAGTCCAGAAGAGCAATACCCGGAAAGGCAGAGAAAAAGACCCAGACAAAAATCGCCCACTGAATTCTCTTTGCTTAGCGAACAGGGATAAGGATAAAGAGGATGGGAAAAAGTAGAAGAAGAAAATGGAGCAGAAAATTAAGATATATATCCATAATGTAAATGGGTTAAACAGCCCAAATAAAAGAAATAAAATTTGGAACCAAATAAAGAAAGGGAAGTATGACATCATTTCGCTACAAGAAACACATATTAAGCATAGCCACATCTCCCATTTAACACAAAAACAGCTGGGCAAGGTTTTCACCTCATTATGTGGGGAAAAGAAAAAAGGAGTAGCCACATATATAAATGAGAAATATAAATCCAAACAGGTATTTAAAGACCAAGAGGGAAGAATGCTAGGGGTTATAGTTGAATGTGAAGGTAAAAATCTATTGGTGTGCAACATCTACGCTCCAAATGGAGCCAAGAACGATTTCATTGATGCACTCAGTGCTAAAATATTAGAGCAGGAATATGATCAACTGCTAATCCTGGGTGACTTCAATGGCGTGATCAATGGGGAGATAGATAGAACAAAAACACAAGGAGAGCGGAACAAAGAAATGGGTCCAAGGAGAACTCTCAAAAATGGTCCAAAAGAGACTGGGCGAATTAGGGGTAGAGGATCTGTGGAGACATCATCACAGGAAAGAAAGGGACTATACGTACTACTCTAGTAGACACCAATCTTGGTCCCGCATAGACATGATGTGGGGATCTAAAGATCTAGTCCTAAAAACTACCAAAACTAAAATCCTCCCCAAAATAAACTCAGATCATGCCCCAATGGAAACAATAATAGATCTGGAAAGGAGAATAGGGGGAATATTTAGATGGCGCCTACAAGACTCTTTATTAAAAGACCAAAAGAGTCGAGAGAGAAACACCGAACTCCTCAAGGAATTCTTCAAATTCAACACAGAAGAGGAAACCCCTCAGGCGTGATCTGGGATGCCTCTAAGGCATATATGAGGGGACTATTCCTTCAGCAAAATGCATGGAGAAAGAAGAACATGGACAAAAAGCGTAAAGAAATAGAAGAAGAGATTGTTAGAAATGAGATTGATCTCAAAAAAACCCCCAAAAATAAAAAGATCAAAATGCAATTGGAACTGCTGTATAAGCAAATTGATACAATCCAATTAGAAGAAATTGAAAAAAATCTCAAATATATGAGACAATATCAATTTGAAAATGCCAACAAAGTGGGAAAATGGCTCGCCTGGAGAACAAAGAAAAGACAACAAAAACAAAAACTATAAAAATCGAAGGAATGGGAGTGTGCTACACTCAACAGAAAGATATAGAAAGAGAATTTGTAGATTCTACAAAGACCTGTACACCGATGACAACATCCCCAAGGAAAAAGTAATGCAATACCTGGGAAGAGGAAAATCCAAAAGATCACAGAACAGCAGAGAGAGGTGTTAAATAGAATGATAACGGAGGAAGAAATAAAAGAGCTGGTGAAAAACCTAGCTCAAATAAGGCCCCGGGCCAGATGGGTTACCGCAACATATTACAAAACCTTCATTGAAATACTAGCTTCCCCATTACAAAAATTGATGAATAATGTCATGAAGGAAAAAGATGCCACGATCGTGGACAGAGTCGAACATTACACTGATCCATAAAGAGAGCCAAGATCCGTCAAAGTCCAAAACTACCGACCAATAGCTTTGCTTAACAACGATTATAAGATATTCTCGGGCATCTTGGCAAAAGAGGCTAAAAGTAATAATGAAAGACAGAATCCATGAAGATCAAACTGGATTCCTGCCGGATCGCCAAATTAGAGATAATACAAGAACGATCATTAACATCATTGAATAGTTTGACAAACATAATGAGAAAGAGATGGGCCTTTTATTCCTCGACGCCGAGAAGGCTTTCGATAAAGTCAATTGGGGGTTTGTAGTGGAACTAGTAAAGGAAATGGATCTTGGCTATAATTTCATCAATGCGGTCAAAGCAATCTACAAGCAACAAACAGCTAGAATACTGGTGAATGGTAATAGCACGGAAGAAATCAAACTCTCCAAGGGCACCAAACAAGGCTGCCCCCTATCACCACTGATTTTTGTACTAACAATGGAGGTGCTACTAGAAAGCATAAGAAATAATAAAGATGTCAAGCGGCTTAGAGTAATGAACAAAACGTTTAAAACAGTAGCGTATGCAGATGACCTGGTATGTGTCATGGAAGACCCAATAAAACAATGGGACAGTTGGTGGAGGGAAATAGAGACATACGGAGAAGTCGCTGGATTAAAAATCAACAAAAATAAGACCAACTTCATAACCAAAAACCTAGGAGGGAAAGAAAAAGAAGAGCTTCAACGAAAATCAGGGATTAAGATTGCCAAAGTAGTAAAATACGTAGGCATATCAATTACAGCCAGCAATGCACAGCTATTGGAAAATAATTACAACAAAATATGGAAACAGATCAAAGAGAAAATGAAATGCTGGGAAAAACTAAACCTATCTCTTCTGGGACGTATAGCGGCTATAAAAATGAACGTTCTGCCGAAAGTTCTGTATCTATTCCAGACAATTCCAATATTAAGATCAAGGACCACAATTGCCGCGTGGGAGAAGGACATCAGAAAATATATCTGGCAAAAGAAAAGAGCAAGAATCGGCTACACATCTAATAGACAACGGTAAAGAGGAGGACTTGCTCTACCGGACCTATCTGTGTACTACGACGCAGCCGCCCTATTATGGGTTAAAGACTGGGTAACCCTGAAAAAGGAAAAAATTCTAACGCTTGAAGGGGCGGACCTACGCAGAGGATGGCATAGCTACCTGATAAGAGATAAGGAGAAAGTCGAGAAAGGATTCAACAACCATTTTATCAGGTCATCCTTGCTAAAGATCTGGAAGAAGTACAAAAGAGATTGATCAGTAAGACACCCACTTGGTTCTCCCCAATGAAGCAAACCACAAAAGAGAAATACCCCAGACCAGTGGCTTAGCTATAAGCACCTTCTAAATAATAACAATCGTGAGTACGAGTTAAAATCCTACGAAGAACTGAAAACAGCGATTCCAAAAATAACCTGGCTCCAATACCGGCAGATATTGGAGGATTATAAAACAGACAAAAAGCAGGGTTTCGAACTCAGAGAAACATTTTGGGACAAAATACTGAAAGCAGAAAGAAAACTAATCAAAAAATTGTACCAGCAGCTCCTGGAATGGAAATTGGAAGGTGAGCAGGTTAAGGAAGTGATGATCAAATGGGCGAAACTTGTTGGTCATAGCATTACCCTGGCAAAATGGGAAGAGGTCTGGTCAAAAAAGCTCAAATACGCATACGCCAACGAAATCAAAGAAAATTGGGCCAAGATGTTTTACATGTGGTACTTAACCCCGGAAAAACTGGCGAAATACAGCAAGGGAAAAATCAGCGACAAGTGCTGGAAATGCGGGAAAAAAACAGGGACCTTCCAACACCTGTGGTGGGACTGCAAAGTGGTGAAAAAGCTCTGGCTTGAAATCTTTCAGAGGATAAAAGAAATTTTGTCAATGAAATTTGAGTTCAAGCCGGAATACTTCCTACTAGGAATATTTGATTTCCAAATTAAGGACAATGAGGATAAGGTCCTCTTCTACCTTACAACAGCAGCGCGAATCTGTATCGCACGTAGATGGAAAGAGAAGGAAACAGCAACAGTGGACGAATGGATAATAAAGACAATGGATATCATGAATATGGATCTTCTAACCCAGAGACTGGCGCAAAACAGAACATGGTCAAATAGCACAATAAACACCAAGTGGGATAAGTTCATTGAATTTATTAAAAGAAGCAAATATAAATTATATAATGTGTAGGAGAAGGAAAGACTGGAAATTAGGAAATACCCATCCTTACCAGAGTGAAATATCAGAACTTAAGAATACAAAAATAAAGACTTAACAATGCCGAGAGGCAGATACTTTAACCAAAAAGAAAAAGAAAACCACAGGATCATCACAACTGCCTAGGGAGTACTAGGTTCTTTTTTTTAAGGGGGGAGGGGGGAATGAATGGAGGGAGGGGGTATGGAAGGTAGTTTCTGTGAGACGCAAGATGTATTGTTTATCTATCTCTTGAGCTCTAGGTATGTCCTTTCTAGATATATGCATGTTGAGTGGAGGAGAATGGGATTATAAATGTTATTTGTTTGTTTGTATTCTTTTTATATGCATTAAAACTCTTTAATAAAAAAAAGGAACTGACTCTGTGAAATTCATGAGGTTGTTATAAGTTGACAGGCAACTTTAAGCCACACACACATACATGTGAGTGGGCAAGAGTACTAATAATCCTTTGTTCGGGAATAATGTGTAAATGAAGGATGTCTCTCTGTCTGGTTAATAAATGTTTGTGCTTTTAGTCATGTTGTTTTCCAAACATGAATAGAAGCAGTGGGGAAGGTCTGATGTCATATTCCCAGCCACCAGCACTGGCAGAGAGAGAAGATCAACATAATAGGACTTCTGTGATTAGAAGATAGAGTCATATGTGTGGGTGTGTTATTACCGGTCTTTTATTGCTCTTTATCCAGAATTGTCACATGACCAAGAATGGAGGAGCCCTGCCCTCTGTATCTTCCACTTGCATGTTTTATTAACACCATTGCCTGATGAAGAAGCCAGTGAAGTTTTGAAAACTTGTATAATATATTGTATGCTTTGGAGTTGTTTTTTTTTGTTACATGGCCAACATGGCTACCCCTGAATATATGAATTTAAATAGTAGTTAGTGAAACAAATATGAACTTGATGCTTTTAATATTATTCAATTAACCAATTAACAGCCTATTAATTGAAACAAATGCTTTGTTGCCAGATTAATTTTATTACATGCAATCTGTGAGGATTGAAACCTTCATGCTGCAAAGAGGCATTGAAAGAGGCATTCTTATTATTCCTATATTTCAGCAAACCAAGAACAACAAAAAGGAAAGAGGGGAATGTGTATTATAATGTACTTCTATATGTGTCTTCCAGTAGTGGTTTGAGAAGTGGACTACAATTTTGGAGACTAGGGTTCAAATGCCCATGACACCCATGGGGTGACTTAGGGCAAGTCACATTCTCTCAGTTCAGAGGAGGGTAAGATCAAGCTGCAGATGGAGCACATCTTGGGATGACAACACCAACCAGGATCTTACTCCTTTTTACCAAAGTTAATATTCCAAATAGGAATTAGAGCAAATAGGAATTAGAGCAAATATCAGAAGCTTACCAATCTTACCAAGTAAACCCTGTGCCAAGTTCGCCTCCAATTTGGCATAAGTTGAAAAAAAAACATCCTTGAGAGCATGCAACATAACAGCAGTGCAGCTTCATTTCACCTATGGATGTATGGCAACCCCATGAATTTCATAGGATTTTCTTAGGCAAGAAATATTCAAAAGTGGGTTTGCCAGTTCCTTCCTCTTAAATATACCAAACAGCACCTAAAATTCATTCACAGGTTCCCATCTAAATATTAATCAGAGCTGTTACCAGTTCAAAAATCTTTTAAATTCAAGTAGGTTTCATTCAACAGAGCTTGCTGTTATGTAGGTGGGTGTAGGCTTTCAGGAGTAGGTTTTGGTCTGTGAATTGGAAAACCTAGCTGACAAAATGACCAAGGAATCTGTCCATGTGAATGTGGTATGCATGTAGCATAGATGTTCTGACAACAAAGCAAGATAAATGTGCAGTGTTATGTAGACAGACAAATGTGGTTTGTCACTGTGAGCCAGGTCAATGGCTTCCAAAATTAAAACATTCCATATCTGTCATACATTTTATCAAACACTTTTTTTGAGTGCTAGGTGAGAGGCAAAGATGAAAAATGATCAGACACAAGGTTCAGGGATGGAGAAATGTGAAGCTTCTGATCTTTGCTCTAATTCTTATTTGGAATATTAACCTTGGTAAAAAGGAGTAAGATCCTGGTTGGTGTTGTCATCCCAAGATGTGCTCCATCTGCAGCTTGATGCAACAGATTGAGGTGGGAATGGGAGGATAGCAGAGATTTTAATTTATGGAGGACCATCTGATTTAGAAGACTTTCACTAGTCTATTCCCTGGACTCTGGGCCATGCCACCGCCACACCCCTCCCTGCTGCAGACCCTGGGACCCAGCTACAGCCATCCCAGCTGGTGCCTTTAAAAACTCCAGGGAAGAGAAAGGAGGAAGACTCTGGGCCATGCCACCGCCACACCCCTCCCTGCTGCAGACCCTGGGACCCAGCTACAGCCATCCCAGCTGGTGCCTTTAAAAAACTCCAGGGAGGAGAAAGGAGGAAGACTCTGGGCCATGCCACCGCCACACCCCTCCCTGCTGCAGACCCTGGGACCCAGCTACAGCCATCCCAGCTGGTGCCTTTAAAAACTCCAGGGAGGAGAAAGGAGGAAGACTCTGGGCCATGCCACCGCCACACCCCTCCCTGCTGCAGACCCTGGGACCCAGCTACAGCCATCCCAGCTGGTGCCTTTAAAAACTCCAGGGAAGAGAAAGGAGGAAGACTCTGGGCCATGCCACCGCCACACCCCTCCCTGCTGCAGACCCTGGGACCCAGCTACAGCCATCCCAGCTGGTGCCTTTAAAAACTCCAGGGAGGAGAAAGGAGGAAGACTCTGGGCCATGCCACCGCCACACCCCTCCCTGCTGCAGACCCTGGGACCCAGCTACAGCCATCCCAGGGAAGTGAAAGGAGGAAGACTCTGGGCCATGCCACCGCCACACCCCTCCCTGCTGCAGACCCTGGGACCCAGCTACAGCCATCCCAGCTGGTACCTTTAAGAACTCCAGGGAAGAGAAAGGAGGAAGACTCTGGGCCATGCCACCGCCAACACCCTCCCTGCTGCAGACCCTGGGACCCAGCTACAGCCATCCCAGCTGGTGCCTTAAAAAACTTCAGGGAGGAGAAAGGAGGAAGACTCTGGGCTATGCCACCGCCACACCCCTCCCTGCTGCAGACCCTGGGACCCAGCTACAGCCATCCCAGCTGGTACCTTTAAGAACTCCAGGGAAGAGAAAGGAGGAAGACTCTGGGCCATGCCACCGCCACACCCCTCCCTGCTGCAGACCCTGGGACCCAGCTACAGCCATCCCAGCTGGTACCTTTAAAAACTCCAGGGAAGAGAAAGGAGGAAGACTCTGGGCCATGCCACCGCCACACCCCTCCCTGCTGCAGACCCTGGGACCCAGCTACAGCCATCCCAGCTGGTGCCTTTAAGAACTCCCGGGAGGAGAAAGGAGGAAGACTCTGGGCCATGCCACCGCCACACCCTCCCTGCTGCAGACCCTGGGACCCAGCTACAGCCATCCCAGCTGGTACCTTTAAGAACTCCAGGGAAGAGAAAGGAGGAAGACTCTGGGCCATGCCACCGCCACACCCCTCCCTGCTGCAGACCCTGGGACCCAGCTACAGCCATCCCAGCTGGTGCCTAAAAAAACTCCAGGGAGGAGA
Source organism: Anolis apletophallus (assembly GCA_030556195.1). Taxonomy (NCBI): domain Eukaryota; kingdom Metazoa; phylum Chordata; class Lepidosauria; order Squamata; family Anolidae; genus Anolis; species Anolis apletophallus. Next base: position 84,209,498 of record JARBWK010000002.1, on the reverse strand, counting down.
AAGGAGGAAGACTCTGGGCTATGCCACCGCCACACCCCTCCCTGCTGCAGACCCTGGGACCCAGCTACAGCCATCCCAGCTGGTACCTTTAAGAACTCCAGGGAAGAGAAAGGAGGAAGACTCTGGGCCATGCCACCGCCACACCCCTCCCTGCTGCAGACCCTGGGACCCAGCTACAGCCATCCCAGCTGGTACCTTTAAAAACTCCAGGGAAGAGAAAGGAGGAAGACTCTGGGCCATGCCACCGCCACACCCTCCCTGCTGCAGACCCTGGGACCCAGCTACAGCCATCCCAGCTGGTGCCTTTAAGAACTCCAGGGAGGAGAAAGGAGGAAGACTCTGGGCCATGCCACCGCCACACCCCTCCCTGCTGCAGACCCTGGGACCCAGCTACAGCCATCCCAGCTGGTGCCTTTAAAAACTCCAGGAAGAGAAAGGAGGAAGACTCTGGGCCATGCCACCGCCACACCCCTCCCTGCTGCAGACCCTGGGACCCAGCTACAGCCATCCCAGCTGGTGCCTTTAAGAACTCCAGGGAAGAGAAAGGAGGAAGACTCTGGGCCATGTCACCGCCACACCCCTCCCTGCTGCAGACCTTGGGACCCAGCTACAGCCGATGTCATTCCAGCTCCGTTGTCCCTTTGGAAAATGGCAGTAGGAGGAGGTGAGAAGGACTTTTACTTAGGGGAGGAGGGCATGGGGTATAGGTTATTTTTATAGGGCGCTGGTTGATTATTCCTGGCTTTGGCATTATTAATTAGGTGGGTTTTAGTAGTTTTTCAGTGTATTAGTTTTATACTGTGTATTAAGGTTACCTGTATAGTTTATTATTATGATAATTGTATTGTACTGTGTTTAATTGCCCACTTATGTTTTAGTATGGATGTATGTTTTTGCATAATCTGCCTTTGAAATATTGTTAAGTGTATTCGTACACAATTTGAAGCTTGTCTTCGCCCTGTAAAATTTGTTTTGGAAGCTTCGCTTCACTGTCTACACTGTTTTGTATTGTATTGTGTTGTGAGCCGCACTGAGTCTCCTTCGGGGTGAGAAGAGCGGCATACAAATAAACTGATTGACTGATTGATTGATGTGAAACCTGCAGCATTGCAGATGTAGCTGGACTACAGTTCCTGGCACCCTTGATCCTTGGCCATGTTGGTTGAGGCTAATGGGTGCTGGAATTGACAACTTCTGGAGAGCTGCAGGTTTTTCACTCCTCCACCAATTGTGATGGATGAGCATGACTGAATATACTCAGAGAGTGGTCCAGAATGAAAATGAACACTCTGCAGTACCTCAATGTCTTCCCCTGTATCTGTGTAACAGATACCCACACTTTCATTTATCCATGTTAGATATAATATTTCCTCTCTAGTATTTTCTTGGTCCTCAAGCATGATTCTATAGTATTCTTAGGCCAGAAGCTCTTCATTTCATTTCAATAAAATTGGTTAGTATTCACAGTTTTATGTGTCAAAGTGTAGTCCAGGAAAATTCTGGATAGATACAGGATCGTACCATAGTTTAGTCTTTGGTTCCTTATGTTCCAACACATATGCTAAAAAAAGTGCCAGGGACAAGTTCAATCCTGTTGATATTATATCTAGACACGACTGAAAGAGCAAGTCATGGTACATTCTGTTTATTGCCATGATATATCCTGCAGATGAACTCCAGAGATGCTACTCTTTCCTGAGCATAACCAAGATACATAGGAAGAGGAGGAGCAGAGAAAAAACAGTCTGCAATTAAGGATAGGCATTAGTCAATTTCATTTTGTTTCTCTTTCTGATTTCTCCATTCTTAAATTTGGTTCATTTTAGAATTTGATGGTTTTGCCATTAAAGTTATAATTTCACCAATTTCTGAGATTTTAAAAATTAAAACCCATTTTTGCACACATAAAGAGAAATTGATTTTTATTATTTTTTTAAATTAGTTCAATGTTTATGTTTTTGCAAACAGGTTTTTGATGTAACACACACACACACACAATTTTGACTGCATTCCCCACTCAAAGACTAGTCCTTCCAGCCTCATATCATGGTAGGGCTCTAGAAGCTTCTTCAGATCACACACTTCTGGAATATTGGAATTGATTGACTGTTCAGAAAGAAAAGTAGTTACCCGGCCCCTCCCTATAAACATATTCAGCCAATATATAGTTGCTAATTAATTCAATATCAACAACTACCTGCTATGAGATAGACTTCTATTGAAACCCTCAGGACCTCTCTTAGAATCCTCTACAACATGAAATGCAAGAGAACATAGGAAATGCTCAAGGGAATACAAAGCCATGCTGGCTTGACAGGTAGGTGGGCTCAACAGGCCTCATTTTCAGTGTGTGGTTGTGGCTGCCACCATGGCATTTTTCTATCAGGATACCATGATAGAAAAAATGAAACCAGTTGGTGGTTTCTGGCATCTAAAAAGAGATCCTCAAGGAGAATTAGGCAGACCCAGACAGAATATACCTCACCTGTGCAGTTTGACACTCTCCACAATCATACGAAGTCACCCAGAAGTGCCAGACTGTGCTCCCATGACCATTTACTTAAACTTTAGGAACTAACTGGGGATCCATGGAGTTAATGACACTTTCCTCTCCAAATTAGATATTTTGCACCCTCAAGCTTCTTCTGTGGAGGTGGAGACTTTGCACAAAGTGCCATGCATTTGTGTACTTTGAAAGAACAAGGTTATTTACTGAGGTATTATTGCAATTTTAATGCTAGCTAGCCACATACAGATGTGCTTGAGAAATTTCTGCTATCTGTGTGAAAATAATATGACTGGCTTTAGGTTCTATATATCTTGGGTGGATGAAGCTTCCTCAAGAAGTATTTGAATTTCCATTCACTCCCCACATGAAAGGTTTGGAAATATTTCTGAGGATCAGCTACTCTTCTGGCCCACAGCCCAGAAACCATCTCTCAGACCTGCCACTACTTATTTTTTTACATTCATACTACAGAAGGTCAAAAACAGAGATGATATACTATGTTCCATAGTCAGAAGGACTGCCTCAGCAATTTCACCTAAATATGAATAATGTCAGGGTGATTCAATTCAGGCAACAAAAATGTGTAATCTAGTGTTCTGGAACTCACAAAACAACGAAGGGCACAGTGTAATGCTATAGTGATGCAATTTGGTATTTATTAGATAAGATCACTTTCTTCTCCTGCTTCACTCAGGACCTCATCAGAGAGCCCAGGCAAACTGTCCTGTTTTATTTATTTACTAGCTTGAGGACCCGGCGGTGCCCGGGTTATTTGAGAAACATATTCGTTGGTCTGTAGCAATTATTTACGTTACTCACAGTGGTGTCAGGAAGTTAGTGAAGGCACTGTGAGTCCCATCGTCCATGGTGTACCCTCATCCAAAGTGCAGCAGGATGTAGAGTGGGTCATGGAGGCTCTGTGTGCCAAGTTTGGTCTGTATTGGTGAATGGATGAGGGTTGCCTTGTTTTTAGAGAGTGAGTGAAGGTACTTAAAGTCCGATCTTCCATGGTCCGTCTCACACAAAACTGTACCAGGATGTAGAGTCAGTCATGAGGGCACTGTGTGCCAGGTTTGGTCTTGATCAGTCATTGGATTAGGTTTACAGCAGTCTTGGAAAGTGAGGGAAGGTACTGGAAGTCCCATCATCCATGGTCTGCCCTCCTCCCAACTGGTCTAGATCCATCATTATTGGGAGTTGAACATAAGAACATAAGAAGAGCCATGCTGAATCGGGCCTCAGTCCATCTAGTCCAGCATTCTGTGTCACACAGTGGCCCACTAGTTGTACACAGGGATCTCTAGCAGAAAGGAGGGCAAAACCCTCACCTGCTCCCGACCCCCCACAACCAGTACCCGGGGAAATCCTGCCTGCCTCCATCAACACAGAGGTGGCATTTGGATGTCCATTTCAGTAGCTACTGATTCCCTTGGTATCCATGAATCTGTCTAATCCTGCCTTGAAGCTGTCCAGGCTGACCGCTGTCACAACCTCCTCTGGAAGTGAGTTCCATAACCCAATGACCCTCTGGGTGAAGAAATATTTCCTTTTATTAGTCCTAACTTTCCTACCTTGGAGCTTTAGGGAGTGCCCCTAGTCCTAGTGTTGTGTGACAGAGAAAATATTTTTCTCTATTCACCTTTTCTATCCCATGCATGATTTTATACACTTCGATCAAGTCACCTCTTAAACGCCGTCTTTCAAGGCTGAAAAGACCAAGGCGTTGCAACCTGATTTCGTAAGGGAGCTGCTCCATCCCTTGGATCATTCTTGTTGCCCTTTTCTGTACCTTTTCCAGTTCCGTTATATCCTTCTTGAGGTGCGGTGACCAGAATTGTACACAGTACTCCAGATGTGGCCTCACCATAGATTTGTAGAGAGGCAATACAACATTTGACGACCTATTTTCGATTCCCTTCCTGATCATGCCAAGCATAGAATTTGCTTTTTTACTGCTGCTGCACTGGGTTGACATCTTCATTGAGCTGTCCACCAAAACCCCAAGATCCCTTTCCTGGTTTGTCTCGGAAAGCTTTGACCCCATCAATTGGTAGGTGTAGTTGGGGTTCTTTGCCCCGATGTGCATGACTTTACACTTGTTTAGGTTAAAATGCATTTGCCACTTTGTTGCCCATTCACTCAATTTCGAGAGATCTTTCTGGAGCTCTTTACAATCAGTTTCATTTTTAACTACCTGAACAATTTAGTGTCGTCTGCAAACTTTGCTACCTCAGAATTTACTCCTACATCCAGGTCATTAATGAATAAATTAAAAAGTAACGGACCCAAAACTGAACCTTGGGGTACGCCACTTCTCACCTCTTTCCACCCAGAGAAATGTCCGTTTATTACAACCCTTTGTTTCCTACAGTTTAGCCAGGTTCCAATCCAGGACAAGACCTGTCCCCTGATTCCATGGCTGAAGAGCTTATTTAGGAGCCTTTGGTGAGGACTTTGTCAAAAGCCTTTTGAAAGTCAAGGTAAACAATATCGACTGGGTCCCCTTTATCTATGTGTTTATTTACACCCTCAAAGAATTCTAACAAGTTAGTAAGACATGATTTGCCTTTGCAGAAACCATGTTGATTTTCCTTCAGCAATGCCTGTTCTTCTATGTGCTTAGTAATTTTTCTTTAATAATGGTTTCCATCACTTTGCCTGGAACTGAGGTTAGACTAACTGGCCTATAATTTCCTGGATCACCCCTGGATCCTTTCTTGAAGATCGGAGTTACATTTGCCTCCCTCCAGTCCTCGGGTACAGTGCCTGATCTTAGAGAAAGGTTATATATTTTGGCTAGAATTTCAGCAATTTCACACTTGAGTTCCTTAAGAACTCTGGGGTGGATGCCATCTGGCCCTGGTGATTTGTTGACATTTAGTTTAGTAAGGCATGTGAGAACATCTTCCTTGTTTATTTCTATCTGGTTTAATTCATTTAATTCCCTCCCTGAAAAAACTGACTCAGCTGCAGGCATATGTTGTCTGTCCTCCTGTGTGAGAAAACGGAGGCAAAGAAGTCATTTAGCCGCTCGGCAATCTCCTTGTCTTCACTTATTGTCCCTTTCTTACCATTTTTCGTCAAGTGGCCCAACTGCTTTTCTAGTTGGGTTTCTACTCTGATGTACTTAAAGAAGTTTTTGCTATTTTTAAAATATTCTTAGCTATATGTGCCTCAAAATCTCTCTTGGCTTTCCTGACGGTTGCTTTGCATTTAGTTTGCCAGAGTTTGTGTTCCTTTCTGTTCTCCTCAGTAGGAAGAGCCTTCCATTTCTTAAATGAGTTTTCTTCTTTCCAATCACATCTTTTACTTCATTTGTAAGCCATGCCGATGTCCTCTTGGACTTTCCCGGCCTCTTTCTTATTTTAGGAATGCATTTTAGTTCGGCTTGTTTTAAAGTATTTTTAAACAGTTTCCAAGCATTTTGGAGGGATTTGATTTTTTTTACTGTTCCTTTTAGTTTGTTCTTTACTATTTTTCTCATTTTGGTGAAATTCCCTTTTTGAAAATTTAAGGTCTCTGTGTTAGTTAGTTGCAGTGGTATCATGAAAGTACTGAAGGTACTGGAAGTCCCATCATCTGTGGTCCACCCTCCCCCAAATTGCAGTAGGATGTAGATTGGGTCATGGGGGCTCTGTGTGCCAAGTTTGGTCTGTATTGGTGAATGGATGAGGGTTGTATTGTTTTTAGGAAGTGAGTGAAGGTACTTCAAGTCCCAGCATCCGTGGTCTGTCTCACTCAAAACTGCACCAGGATGTAGAGTGGGTCATGAGGGCTCTGTGTGCCTTGTTTGGTGTTCATCAGTCATTGGATTAGGTTTGTAGCAGTCTTGGAAAGTGAGTGAAGGTACTGCAAGTCGCATCATCCATGTGCTGCCCCCCTCCAAACTTCAGTAGGATGTAGAGTGGGTCACTGGGGCTCTGTGTGCCAAGTATGGTCTTTATCGGTGTTTGTTGGGGGCCGCAGTGGTCTGTGGGAACAGAGGGTGTGAAAGTACTACAAATCCCATCATCCTTTGTCAGTCCTCCCCCGAACCTCACCAAGACACGAAGGCAGTCATGGGGGTTATGTGTGCCAAGTTTGGTCTCAATCAGTAATTGGATTAGGGTCGCAGCGGACTTGGGAAGTGAGTAGAGGTACTTCAAGTCCCATCATCCATGGTCCACCCTCCTCTGAACTGCACCAGGGTGTAGAGTGGGTCATGGGGGCTGTGTGTGCCAAGTGTGGTCTGTATTGGTGCTTTTTGGTGGCCTCAGTGGTCTGTGGGAACCAAAATGTGTGAAAGTACTACAAATCCCATAATCCATGGGTCATGCCCCCGAACTGCACCAGGACGTAAAGGGGGGCAGGGGGGTTATGTGTACCAAGTTTGGTGCAGGTCCATCTCCCGCGCTGGTCGCTGTGGCCTGTGAAAGTGGCAGTCAATCAGAACACTGCCACATATCCCTCCGCACGCATACATACATACATACATACATACATACAAACTTTCCGCTTTATTATATATAGAGATTTATTTGGATTTGTTCATTGCAACTCCCATCAGGCTCGGGGCAACTTCCAACACTAAAACACAGTAAAACATAGCTAAAAACATCTAGATATACAGCATTTATCAATCATACAGCAATTACTAAAACACAGTAAACATAGCTAAAAACTGGGCTTCTGCAAAGAAAGAGGGAAAAGCAAGGTGAATTTGTTACCCCAAATGCAACTCCCTCTCTGTGACACTTTTTCCATAACATTGGTAAAATGTCACCCTTGCGAGGAGGCCCCATGCCAGCACCACTTGAGAAGCCTACCATTTTGGTGTGGACCCTGGTTGTGGACGGGGCCTCCACCAGATTTCACACAACATTGTGTGATGTCCAGCATCAGTCTTCAGATGGGGTGAAAGTGTCCTAGGATGCTAAAATCATTTTATCTGATTAGGTAGTCAGTTTGTTACTTCACTCAATGACAATTTATTATGGAACAGCCATGTTACCATCTCTGTTGTGTCAATCTATATGCTTAATTTATAATTAGTGTGCCAAACAAAGGGTATGAGGTAGGACCATACAGGGATTCTTGAGGGGATCCAATCCATTCATCCAACCCTATTAGGTAATTCTAATAATAAAGTTCTGTTAGCATCCTTATGCTGGGTTTGGGAAACAACTGAAGCAGAAAGGATAATCAATCGGTAAGAAAACACGACCCCAAAACACGTCCTGCAGGACACATCATGGCAAAGTTTATGAGACGCATACAGGAATACAAACTACAATAGAAAAGCTACATCTCTGATGTGTGCCGAGAAAAAAACCTATTGGGTGAAGACGAATGTGTCTTTTAAAAAGCTGCTGGCTGTATATACGCTCTGCATATGAGTCCCTACGAGTTAAAGACAAAACAGGCATCATGTGATCATACTCGTAGGGACTTGTATGCAAAGGCTATCAGAGATGGGTTATTTTCCTGTGTGATAAGGTCTTTAATAAGCTAAAAGATGTAGCTAGCTAAATCATAGTCATCACATGTGTTTCTTTTAAAACATTTAATCAGATGTACATCCATTGCATTAAATGAGCAAAACCTATGGTATATTACTGAACTTTGCAGATCACACTTCTTGATAGGAAAGCAGACAGTGATTCAGCTGTGAAAATACCCTGCATATGCTCAGAGGTACTTAAATATTTCTGTCTAATAATTCTTCACCCTGTGGAGATAGTGGATTAGTATTCTCTAGCTAAAATTACCCACTTTTTTACTCATCTTTAATATCACTTCTTATCGAATACACATGGTGGTTTGAAGAGCAAGTAAGCAGTGTACATGCTGGTGAGAAGGAGTAGGTTAAGGGTAGAAACAGAAGAAAAGACACATAGATGACTGAGAAAACCTAACTGAATAGATTTTTAGTTTGGATCTCATTTTTGAAGGCTTTCTATTTTAAGGAACCGAGGCAGGAGGTCAGAAGGCTATGTTGGTATTGGAAAGACATATTGTCAGAAGAAAGAGGCAAAACAGATCAGGAATGTCATCATAAAAACACATTCAAACACGCTATGAAAGCTAGCAAAGAATAAAGAGTATGCAAAATTGTGTCTTTCACTTTTTTATATAAAAGTATCAAAGTATACCATTCAGGTATGGTGAAAAGGTGTAGGTCTATTTCACTATATAATTTCACAGTGTTCACATAATACATTCACATTTGTGACCATATATCAATCATTCATAGTATGCATATAACAATATCACAAAGTGGATATCACAGTGTTAATATCACATAAATTCTAAAGCAAGGTACTGGTGTAACTATAACAGAACCAACAGTATAAACCTGTATTTCCACCGTAGGGTAAGTTCACTCCTAATGTTAGCATGTAGTGTGGCTGGGAAGATCCCTGGATGTAAACAATGAACTGCTTCACCGCCTGGGAAACAAACGCCGCTTGGCTGGAGTTCAGTATAGCTGCTAAATGCTGGGCGTCTGTCCTCCGCTGGGGTGGCAGAATGGGGTGGGCTAGGAGGCTGTGGTTCTGTGGATCCAGAGATGTTTGAGGAGTCCTACGCGGTTCGCCTAACCTTTAAAATTTGAGGAGTCCTACGCGAACCGGAATGCACTCCCCAGTTAAATAATGGTGACTTATTCTCTCCTCTCCTTCAGGAAGTCTTCTTGGCTTTGGGACCAAGCAATCAGGCAGCTGGCTGAGCAACATCTGTAATGACTAGTGATAATTGTTAATTAAGAGACCTTGGACTGGAACTGTGGACTATGATTTAGATTTGTGGACTCAGACTTGGTTGTGTTAATATTTTATGGGCCAATATTTTTAATGTATGTATTGCCTTTTAAATGTATTTTTTATTACTGTTGATTTGTTCATGTTAATTGGTGTGCTCATGTTAACTGTTGTGTTTCTTTGTCAGCATCTAATGACTGCCAATTGTAAGCCATCCTGAGTCCCCCTTCAGGTGTCGAGAAGGATGGAATACAAATGCTTTAAATAAATAAATATTCTGGTTGTTGTTTCAGTCATGGGGGTACTTAATTTGAGCCTGCACTATATTGCAGTGAATGGGAAATGGTTGAATGGGGAATTGCATGCATGGGATTGTACTGGATCCCTCCTCAGCCAAGTATGTAAAAGGTACAACTACCAATATAACTAGGAATCACTACAGCAGAATGTCCTAATGGGATTCCAGTCATGATTTCTGCTTTGATGAAGGTTGACTACAATATAATTCCTGTTACTGAACAATTGAGAAAATGCCTGCTAAATACCCACCTCAGCTGTAGTCTCTATGAGCATGAATTACTTGTAAAGTTTTCTACAAAAGAGAACAAAGCTCAGCAGGTTACTTCAAATGAAATGTTGTCAGAGGTCAGCATTTTCTCCAGCAGGAGCTATCCAAACATCTCCATTGTAATTCTTATCCTCCCTCCTGCTTCTCAAATGTCACAATTGAGAATGGCTTCTGTGAGATGAATGAAGAAGAGCCCAAATGGGGCTTAAAGATAATCAGTGCAATTGTACAGCATTCACCTTCTTCTCTTTCCCAGATCATGAGCAATGAATGCTGTATAGATTGTTCTCACTGGCATCCTGAAAGCATTTGTTTTGATAATCCTTAGTACACAATGCATTCAGAATCTGAAAACATGGGTGTGTTTTTAGCCAGTAAAAGTATTGATCTAAAAAGCAGAAAGGCAATCTGATGTTAAATATTCTCTGGCATCCACCATGGCTGGCATATCTGTAAATAAATACTGTAGTCTTAAGGGTGTCTTCTGAGATCAGGTCTTTAGTTCATTGCAAGGTCACATACCTTTAATTCAAATGGTCCCAGGTTCAGTCCATGTAAGGACAGCTGGTGCCCACTGGAACTGAATGAGCAGAGAGAAACGTTCTCAATAGACAGTCAAATTAATAGGCAGCCAAAGACAGAATCAATGAATCTGCTTTTGTCTCTGTTGCCTTCTCCTGTAATTAGACCAAAACCATTGATTAATATAATTGTTTCCTGTACCACTACCTGAAGACCCTGTCCTAGAAGACATCCTTAAGACTAAAGTATTTACAGATATGCCAGCTCCAAGAAGAAAGCTAAAATGTCTTAATGTACAGGCTATTTTTTAAACTCTCCTTCCAGTTGCATAATGTGGTCCAAGAAGGGCAAGCAAAATAGTAGAGGTAAATGGCTGACTCCACAGATGGTGTCAGGAAGAATGATTTGGCTTCTTGGACCATGGTCTGCTTTTTCAAGAAGATAGACCTCTGGCACAGGATTGACAGAAGTTGGAAGGAATGTTTTTGCTGAGAGACTCACAGACTTTAAACTAAGTTGTACGGGGGATGATGACAATATCCTTGGGAACAGTTTATCAAGGCTTGGGAGGAACAGCCCAAAGACTAAAGAGAGGAATGGACAAACAGAACAAGTACAAAGCAGTGAGATGATAATAATCTCAAATAAACAGCTATTGGGAATATTCCATGGGTTTATAAATCTCTAAACTAATGCAGAGAGTGGGGGAAATAAACAAGATGAACTGGAACTTTTAGCGCAACAAAACAGTTATGATGTAACATGTATAACTGAAACCTGGTGGGACAAATCCTATAACTGGAATGTAGTAACTGAGAGGTATAACTTATTTCAGAGAAATAGGCCAAACAAGAGGGGGTGGAGTTGCATTATATGTCAAGGATGTTTACACCTGTGAATAGATGCAGGATTTCAATCCTGGAAACCAGGCTGAGAGTATCTGTATAAGAATTAAGGGAACAAGCACTGAAAAAAAAAGTAGTTGTGGGGGTCTACTTCAGACCTCCAAGCCAAACAAAAGAACCGTATGACACATTCCTTAATCAGATGATTAAACATGCAGATAGAAGATATATAGTAGCAATGGGAGATATAGTAGTAATGGGAGCTGACTTCAGGAAATTTAAGGAAATACTGAGCACAATTCCATGAATAGGAATACTAAAAATTAAGGGAGTTAATGATGGAATGAGAATTTTTAAAAGTGAGATTCTGAAGACATAATTGCAAACAGTACCTGCAAGAAGAAGAAAAAATAAGAAAAGTGTAAAGAAACTAGAAAGGATGCCCAAGGAACTTACATCTGAGCTAAGATTTAAATAAATGGAAACGGAGGTGGGGATCATCAAATAAGAATTCAAACAAATAACCAACACATGTAGAAAAAAGGTCCAAATGGTTGGAGCACAAAATGAGCTCAAGCTTGCCAGAGAGATTAAAAACAATAAAAAGGGATTCTTTGGTTATGCCAGTAGAAAAAGGAAGAACAAGAAAACCTCTGTGTGGAGAAGATGGTGAAATGCTAACAGGGGATAGGGAAAAGGCAGAATTACTCAACACCTATGCCTCAGTCTTCTCCCAAATGGATCTTGGTGTTCAAACTGAGAAATATGGGGCAGATGAAGCAATATGGGATATGCAACCCAAAATAGGTAAAGAAGTAGTCCAGGAATACCAGACTACTCTAAATGAATTCACGTCCCCAGGGCCAGATGAACTACATCCAAGAGTATTGAAGGAACCAACAGAAGTCATTTCAGAACAACTGGCAATCATCTTTGAGAATTCTTGGAGAACAGGGGAAGTCCCAGAAAATGTTGTCCTTATCTTCAAGAAAGGGAAAAAGAGAGGACCCCAAACCATTACTATCCAGTCAGCCTGACATCAATACTAGGAAGGATTCTGAAGCAGATCATTCAGAAGGCAGTCTGTAATCATTTAGAAAAGAATGCTGCAATCATTAAAATTAACAAAGATTTCTCACAAACAAGTCATGCCAGACTTGTTTGTGAGAAATTCGATAGAACTACAAGTTTGGAAGATGTAGGAAAGGCTGTGGATGTAGCATATCTTGATTTTCATAAGGCCTTTGACAAAGTCCCCCATGACCTTCTTGCAAGCAAACTAGTCAAATTCAGGCTAGGCAATGCTACTATTAGGTGGATCTGTAATTTGTAGGGCCGGTTGATTCATAAAAGATATTGTTTCTAAACTCGTGGGGGGGGGGGGGCGGGGGCGGGAGGAGCCGCTGTTGTTTCGAAATAGAAAGTGTTCCGAAATTTTTGGTGAAAATTTTGAAATTGAATTGTAATTAATAACAAAATTTGTTACTATTTCGTTAGTGGTGCCACGCATGCGCAGTGCGCAGGGGATGCCCGGCTCCACGCCCCCTCCCAGCTCAGAATCAACCCTTGATAACTCTAACACGGGTTGATTCTCAGTTGGCGAGGAGAGATGGAGTGCATGCTCTCCACCCTCCCCTGCTAGCTGAGAACCACCCTCCCCTGCTAGCTGAGAACCAACGCGGGTTATCTTTAACCCACGTTGGTTGTCAGCTGGCAGGGGGGAGTGGAGGGCAGCGCCTCCACCCCGTCTCCAGCTGAGAAACCAGGTTATCTTTAACCCGTGGGTTGTCTTTACCTCCACCCCTTGCCAGCTGTGGGTTTAAGCTGGCGTTGGTTGTCAGTGGAGGGGAGCAGCGCCTCCACCTCCCTTGCCAGCTGAGAACCAACGCAGGTTAAAGATAACCTGCTTTGTTTGTCAGCTGGGAAGGGGGAGTGGAGGGCAGCGCCTCCACCCTCCCCTACCAGCTGAGAACCAACGCGGGTTAAAAATAAGAAAGGGCAGAAATAAAAATGACATAATAACGCGCCCTTTACTGAAATGGTGGACCCAGTTTTGATTTAGAAATGTCACTTCTGGGTTGCTGACCACGAGTCGAATTGGGGTCTAAACTGATTTTAATACCAAATAATAACGGTTTTCTAAGGATGACGACCGGAGATATCCACCTCTAGTAATTTGTTAAGCAACCAAACCCAAAGGATGCTCACCAATGGTTCCTCTTCATCCTGGAAAGAAGTGACTAGTGGAGCATTTTTCATGTCAGGAGTGACTTGAGAAACTGCAAGTCACTTCTGGTGTGAGAGAATTGGCTATCTACCCAGGGGATGCCCAGGTGTTTGATATTTTACCATACTTGTGGGAGGCTTCTCTCATGTTCCCACATGGGGTGCTGGAGCTAACAGAAATAGCTCAACCTGCTCTCCCTGGATTTGAACAGCTGACCTGTTGGTCAGCAGTCATGCTGGAGCAAGGGTTTAACCCATTTTGCCACCGGGGTGTGGAGTGGAGTGCCGCAGGCTTTGCTCCTGAGCCCAGTACTGTTCAACATCTTTATTAATTACTTGGATGAAGGTTTAGAGGGCATGCTTATCAAGTTTGCAATTGATACCAAATTAAGAGGGAAAGCTAACACTCAGGAAGACAGTATCAGAATTCAAAATGATCTTAACACATTAGAGAGTTGGCCAAAACTAACAAAATTAATTTCAATAAGAAGAAATGTAAGATACTATACTTAGGCAGAAAACATGATACAGGATGGGTCATGTTTGGCTCAACAACAGTATATGTGGAAAAGATCTTGGAGTCTTAGTGGACAATAAGTTAAACATTAGCCAACAATGTGATGCAGCAGCTAGAAAAGCCAATGGGATATTGGCCTATATCAAAAGGAGTATAGTGTCTACGTAGATCGAGGGAAGTCATGTTTATTGTTCAATTTATTTATTGTTCAATTTTATATTCTGCTCCTCCCAGCAGGCTCGGGGTGGGTGACAGTAAATATAGGTGGGCAACATGTCACAACATGTCGACATGTGGCCCTACAATAAAAGCATAAAAAGCATAAAAACACAGTAAAACACATTACATCACAGACACAGGGCATGGGATGATATATGACGCAGTTCTTGGTTCAATGTGCCTAGTTAAAGGCTAGGTCGAAAAGGGCGGTCTTACATGCCCTTCGGAAGGGGGCCAACTCCGAGATGGCTCAGGTACTGTCCGGGAGGGAGTTCCAGAGCACCGGTGCAGCTACAGAAAAGGTTCTCTGTCTAGTCGTGGATAGATGGCAGGAGCGGATTGATGGTACTAACAACAGATTTTGTTCATCTGAACGCAGTGATCTCGGGGGAGAATACGGGGTAAGGCGGTCCCTCAGGTACGCAGGCCCTAGGCCGTGCAAGGCCTTAAAGGTCAAAACCAACACCTTGAAGGCAATTCGGTACTCAATAGGAAGCCAGTGCAGTTGCCGGAGAATAGGTGTAATGTGCTCTCTCATTGGCGATCCCGCCAGCAAGCGAGCAGCGGCATTCTGCACTAGCTTGAGTTTCCGAATTGTCGACAAGGGAAGGCCAACGTAGAGGGCATTACAGTAGTCTAGCCTCGAGATGACCGTCGCTTGGATTACCGTGGCCAGGTCGTCCCTGGACAGGTAGGGTGCCAGTCGCCTAGCCTGTCGGAGGTGGAAGAATGACGTCCTGCTGACCATGGAGACCTGAGCCTCCATGGTCAGCGAGGAGTCCAGCTGAACCCCCAAGCTCTTAACTGATGGCGATGGGCTAAGCCGCTCGCCATCCAGGGTAGGCAACCGGCACCCACCCAGCCCAGGCCGACCGGGCCACAGGATCTCCGTCTTCAACGGATTCACCTTCAGCCGGCTGGCGCGCAGCCAACCAGTCACGGCTTCGAGGCATAGATGGAAACAATCAGGTACGGAGTCCGGCCTGCCGTCCATTCTCAGCAGAAGCTGGGTGTCATCAGCGTACTGATAACACTCCAGACCAAAGTCGCGGGCAAGCTGGGCCAGGGGGCGCATATAAACGTTGAATAATAAGGGGGAGAGGATGGCCCCCTGGGGGACCCCACAGTTAAGTGGGAGTCTTCCAGAGACCTCCCCGCCCCCCTCCACACGTTGTCCCCGGTCCTGGAGGAAGGAGGCCACCCATTTAAGGGCAGTCCCCCCGACCCCAGAGCCGGCTAAATGGTGGGTCAACAGTGCGTGGTCTACAGTATCAAACGCTGCTGTCAGATCTAGCAAGACAAGCAGGGCTGATCCACCCTGGTCCAGCTGGCAGCGAAGTTGGTCTGTAGTGGCGACAAGCACGGGATCCGTCCCATGCCCAATACAGAAGCCGGACTGGAAGGGATCAAGTCCAGCTGTGTCATCTAGGAACTGCTGCAGCTGATCCGCTGCTGCCCTCTCAATTACTTTGCCTAGAAAAGGCAAGTTGGAAACAGGCCTGTAATTGGAGGGAGCCGAAAGATCTAAATTTGGCTTCTTCAGCAGCGGTTTTACCATAGCCTCTTTTAATCCCCCTGGGAAGACTCCTTGCTCAAGGGAGCTATTTATGATCTTTCCCAGGGGGCCTCGTAGCCCCTCCCGGCAAGATCTAATAAGCCAGGAGGGGCACGGGTCGAGGGAGCAGGTAGTTGGTCTAGCTGCAGCGAGTAACCCATCGACAGCAGCTGCGTCCAGCGGTTGGAAATGGGTGAAGGTGGGCCCGCCGAGTGGCGGTGGAGTCTCGAGTTCGCTAACTGTATCAAGAGTGGCTGGAATGTCCCCGCGGAGAGTCGAAATCTTGTTGACGAAATAGTTCTGGAAAATCTCAGCTGTTGGAGCCAAACCCCTATCGTTTGGGACAGTTGGGATTGTTGTCAAAGACCGAATTATCTTAAACAATTGGGCTGGGCGTGAACTGGCCGACTCTATCAAGGAAGAATAGTAAACTTTTTTCGCTTCCTTGATAGCTTGCTCATAAACCTCTTTAAATTGTTTATAAGCAGATTTTGATGCTCCGTCACGGAGGCTCCGCCACATGTCCTCTGGCTGTCTCTTCCTCCGTTTCATCGCCCGCAACTCCTCAGTATACCACGGCGAGCGATTTCTACGGGGAAAGAGAGAGCGCCTGGGGGTGATCTCGTCTAAGGCAGCAGAAAGACTGGCATTCCAGTATTCTACCTGCCCGTCGACCGAGTCGCTGGGGAGTTCCCAATCCCTTAGAGCATTCAGGAACCTAGTGGGTTCCATAAGTCTCTTCGGGCGAACCAAAATGGGTTCGGCACCCTTACCGGGAGGGGGAGCCAATTCCAATCGGACTTCCAGGACACTGTGATCCGACCATGGAACCTCCATAATGGAGGTTAGGATCACCTGAATTCCGGCATCGAAGATCAGATCTAATGTGTGTCCGGCTTGGTGTGTGGGGCCAGTCTTGCAAAGTGAGAGTCCTAGTGCCTCCATGGTAGACACCAGGTCCACGGCTGCAGTTGACGGGGAGGTGGTGTCGGCATGGACATTGAAGTCCCCCAGAACAATAAGTCTAGGGAACCTCAATGCCCACTCCACAACCACCTCCAGCAGCCTAGGCAGACTTCCTGCCGGTGTGCCGGGTGCACGGTACACCAGCAGGAAGGCTACACTCTCACCCAGGTCCCATACCAGGCCCGCACACTCCATCCCGGGAATGTTCGCCGTCGGAATCGTCCTGGAATTAAAAGTGTCACGACTGAGGATGGCCACCCCTCCCCCCGCCTCTCTGTCCTCGTCTGATAACTGGCCACAAACCCAGGGGATGTTAACTCGTGCAGGATGACTTCATCACCTTCTTGGAGCCATGTTTCTGTGAAACAGGCTAGGTCGTCCCTCTTTTCTAAGAGAAGGTCCCTGATGGTCCCTGATGGTCCCTGATTTATTTCGCACGGACCTAGCATTAGCCAGTATCAGAGTTGGAGGAGAGGTAAATGGGAGCTCCCCATCTGCGTGCTTCGGGATAGCACGTAGGTCAGAGGGAGGACGAGCCTTTCGTCGGCTCCTCCGCTCTCTCTCATAAGGCCTACGGCTACTGTCCCTATTACCCCTACCCGAGATCACCCGAATTACCCGCCTACCCGAGATCACCCGAATTATCCGCCCCTGCACATCCTTCTCTGGTAGTTGGACTAGGTGTCCGGTTTCCTGCCCACCCTCCAAAAAGGGGGGGGATGCCGGGGTTGTTCATCAAGTCCTTGGCCAGATTGGTTTGGGAGTTGAGGGAGCGAGTGAGTGGAGTCAGTGGAATCCCTATGGCTCCCGTTGTTAAATCCCGCCCCCCAAAAGGTCCTGGATCTATATCTATCACCCTCCGACTTACTAGAAGCCATTGGGGGGGGGGGGAGGCAGTGACCTTTGCAACTCCTCTCTTCTGGCCTAGTGGTAGTCCCAGAGATAGTCTTTTCCTGGGAGCCGGCCTCACCTCAGTAGGGCACATGTCCAATGTGAGGGAGGTTCTTGGCCCCTCCGTTAAAGGTTTGTAGCCCAGAGACTTGGTGGCAGCCATGGCTGCATCCTTCTGTGGTTCCGAGAGACCAAGGGGCAGAGTTTGTATTCTCTGCCGAACCACATGTAGCTCTGGATTGAGTGACAGAGTTGTTGGAGGCGGCAGGGGTCCTCCAACGCCTAGATGGCGCTGTTGGTCCATTCCCTCACAGTCATCCCTCTCCTCCAGTATGGTCGGGGGGGAGGGCCCCTGTCTCATCATGGCATGCGCTAGGGGGGGCCGATGGTAGGCCGCCTCCACGACGTGCGCGGCGGCGGCGTTTCCGGCAGCGTCTCCTCTTTATCCCACCTCCTTCCGGGGGGTGGGAGGTCGAATGCTCACCCTGTGTCACTTCCGCAGCTGCGCTCTGCACCTCCTCTCCTGCATCAGTCATAAGGGCGGTCGCTGAGGCTCTTCTTTTCCGGCGCCGGCGTTGGTGACGTGTGCGCTTGCGCATCAGCTTCTCTATCCTGCTGTGGTCAGACCTCACCTGGAATATTGTGTCCAATTCTGGGCACCACAATTCAAGAGAGATATTGACAAGCTGGAAGGTGTCCAGGGGAAGGCAACTAAAATGTTCAAAGGTCTGGAGACTATGAAACAGCTGGGTATGTTTAGCCTGTAGAAGAGAAGTTTGAGAGGAGACATGATAGCCATGCATAAATGTTTGAAATGATGTCACAAGGAAGATGGAGCAGACTTGTTTTCTGCTGTCCTGGAAACTGGAATTTGTATTAATGGGTTGAAATTACAGGAAAAGGAGATTCCACCAGAACATTAGGAACAACTTCCTGACTTTAAGAGCTGTTCAACGGTGGAACTCGGAATGTGGTGGAGGCTCCTTCTTTGAAGGCTTTTAAACAGAGGCTGGATAGCCATCTGTCGAGGGTGCTTTGATTGTGCTTTTCTTGCATGGCTAGATGGCCCATGGGATCTCTTGCAACTGTATGATTCTATCATTCTACCACCATTGTCCTTCACTGAATTGGAAGGTCTAAAAGAAGAAAGTACTGTATGTGCAATCAGTTTCCTGCCATTGCTAGGGATGGTCCTAGACATATCTTTTTTTTTACGTTTTATTTTATTTTTTTACAACATGTACATTTGCTTGATGGCATAAAGGTATAGCACAGGGCTGTCCAACTGCCGGCCCTGCAGGTGTTTTGGACTTCAACTCCCAGAAATCCTAGCCAGTTTACCAGCTGTTAGGATTTCTGGGATTTGAAGTCCAAAACACCTGCAGGGCTGGCAGTTGGACAGCCCTGGTATAGCAGATAGAACTTTGTTATGAAAAGAACAGAAGCAGAAAAACAAAAAATGAATTAATAACTTAATTGCAACATATTTGTATCAACTTAATATTATCAGATCAAAATATGCTGTTGTTTAAGTGTTTGCTTTCTATTTTAAAATAGTTAAAACTGGTTAATTCAAAAATTTTAATGATGTAGTTTCAAATCTGGTATACTGTATATAATAAATAGATAGCAGATTGAAGCAAATTTTTTTTCCATCAGTTTGTCCTTTTGATGGTTTGTCCTTTTATCTGGCATGTTAGCTTTTGATAGACAATATTCTCTCTCTAGTTTTGGTGCTGACAGCTGTCACAGAGAAAGTTCAGTTTTGATCTGTCCCTTCCTCCTGCACACACTCACACAGGGTCTAACTCTGAAGATATATTCTTTCAGAACAGATGGTAAGGTTTCTTCACCACATAGTTTCTTTTTTATTACATTCTTTTTTTAAAAAAAAAATTCATAACATGTTTACAACAAATAAAGTCAACAAAGACACAGTATCATATAGTCATTGACAATTTAAACATTATTTTCTTGAGCATCATATATATAGAATTACTTAAAGGTCTTAACATTAATAATTAATAAAGTGAGATAATGATAAAAGTAATAATAAAAGGATACCTAAATTAGTTTAAAGTTAAATTAGTTTAAAACTTAAAGCTGTAAGCTGCTCGGAGTCCCCTCGAGGAGATGGGGTGGGATATAAATAAAGTTATTATTATTATTCCCCTTCTTTATGCCATCTTCCCTTGGACCAACTTATCTAATTCCTTATCTCCAGAATTTCATTGTTTTTGTTGCAGGTTTGTTCCCCTGTCCTTCAGTAAACACAAATTCTATAAACTTTCCCCAACACCTTCAAGGTGTTGGTACTGACCTTTAAGGCCTTGAACGGTCTGGGGCCAGTGTACCTTAGGGACCGCCTCATCCCATACTGTCCCACTAGGCCATTACGTTCAGAAGTAGACCAACTCCTAGAGGTGCCCGGCGCTAAAACTTACTATCTGACGGCCACAAGACAGAGGGCCTTCTCAATAATTGCTCCCACCCTCTGGAATGCACTGCCTTCCGGAGTCCGTGCCCTTACGGACTTAGTGGCATTCCGGAAGGCGTGCAAAACCCTCCTGTTTCGGCAGGCCTTTGGGTACTAATGCTGATATCTGTAGGCTACTTTGCCTCCTTGTGTTGCGCATGCCGATGCAGTTATGCACACCTGTGCCACTGGTTTGTTGTGTATTTTTTATTGTATTTTACTGTGTTTTATGTGTTTTATGGTGTTTTATACTCTGTTTTAAATTCTGAATTCATGATGTAAGTCGCCTCGAGCCACCCGGGAGTGGCGACTCACAAATTTGAATAATAAATAAATAAATATTTTCCAAAAGTCTGTTTGTTTCCATATTCTCTTTTTAACTTTGATGTCACAAGTCAGTTTGTCATTAATTGCTGAACAGGATATAGGGTTACAGCCTGTGCTGGAAGGGGTTACACTCTCCCTGAAGACACAGGTTTGCAGCTTGGGAGTGATCCTGGATTCATCACTGAGCCTGGAACCCCAGGTATCTGCAGTGGCCAGGGGAGCTGTCGCACAATCAAAACTTGTGTGCCTGTTGTGCCTCGACCTTGAGAAGCAGGTTTGGCCATGGTGGTCCATGTTCTTGTTACCTCCCAAATAAACTAGTAATTGGGATGGGATGAGGGGGAAGGTGGTTGATGTGGGACAACAGGTTCCCACATACCCTGCCAGCCCCCAACAAATTTGCCACAATGCATGACAAATCCTAGCCTTAATGTGATGAGGTCCCAAGACTTGGAAGGGCAATTATGAAGGAATTAATAAGGAGCTGGAAGTGTAAAGATATAAAATTGAATATTCAAGTAAGGAGTATTAAAAAATTACTTTAAAAGGGGGAAGGGTCCTAGAGCAAATCAAGTCTGAATCTTCCCTATCAAAGCCAAGATGACTAAACTGATATTGTACTTTGGCCAAATCATGAGAAGACATGACTTACTAATAAAAAGGACAGTAATGCTTGGTAAGATAGAAGGCACTAGGAAAAGAGGAGGATAGCTCCATCAAGAAACCCAAGAAGTGTCCCATTCATGTGATTGTCATTAATTAAATTTAGTTTCTCATTCCCTCCTGAATTGTTGTTGTTGTTTTAACTTGATCATAGTTAACAACAACAATTCAGGAAGGAATGATAAGTTAAATCCCCTTTAGCAGGGGTCAGGAACCTATGGCTCGCGAGCCATACCTGGCTCTTTCGATGATTACATATGGCTCACCTGCGCACGCTGCCTTCGCCCTCCTTTGCCTCAAATTTCCAGCACACAGCTCAGCAGCTTTCCCCTCTTCCTCTCTTCCTTCCTCCTCCTTTTCTTCCCCTCAGTCAGAAAAACAGGCAGATCTGGTGGCAGCGCGAGAGCCAGCGTGAGAGCTCCCACCAGAGGGGAAGGGAGGGGCCAAGAGGAGGAGTATGAAGGAGGAGGAGGGGTTTCTTTCTCTCCCTTCCCTCCTCCCAGAGGAAAAGTGGAAGGACAGAGTGGGTGGGGATTGGAGGAAGATGCACTGTCAATTTATGGAGCATGTAGAAATCTGGGGGATTGTGTAAGGGCCAGCCTTTTCAAAGTTGGAGCAGGTAGAAGTGATTCAAGATAACAGGTTACAGTCAGAACCAGAGGAAGCTGGCAGATTTGCCTTGAGTAGAAGGAATTGGCAGCCTTGCCCAGGAAGCACACCCACACCATCCCATGTAAACCATAATGAAATGGATTTAGAGGTACTTCATTCTTTGGCACAGGACAGACTGAAATGGCAGCAACAAAAGCACAATAAAGGCCTGGCCTGCCTTACAAAGGAAATGCTGAGGTAATTAGCCAGCTGTGCTGATTTATGGCCAGCTGCAAATTAGTATTGTTAAGGTTGTTTCTTTGCTGCAAAACAACAGCTCCACAACCTCCATTTGCATGGTTTGACATCCCTTGTGTTTCCTGAACTTTGTCTTGCTCCTGAACACCACCCCCTCACAAATAAATCTGGCATTTGATCCTGTTCAGGCTGCTTTATACTCTTAGATCCTGAATTTTGTCTTCAATTCTGTTCTTACAGTGCCCTTGGACCAGTTTGATGATTTCAGTGATGCAGCTTTTTAACTTTTGACTAGATATACATAATATGGATTTATGTACTGTTCTAGTTTCATTGTTTTTCTCCCCTAAGCACAGCAGAGAAGTAAAGAGGATGTTTTAGAAATGTTCTCTAAACATGCTCTTTCTTTGCAATGGTGGGTTGTTGCTGCAGTATTTTCTCTAGTGCTGTTCTGTGTTTGTCAAATCCTAGATTTCCATTTTCCCTCATTCCCCAGCAACAAATTGCAGTATGTGATCATGCCTATAGATAATTAGAATTGTTGGGTTATTTTAACATTTCCTTCCATGTATATATTAGTGCTGGTATGATGAAAAAAATGCAGTTTAGAATATATGTTATACAACACTTGCACTTTCTGAACAGAAAGGAACATTTCTTCATAGAGAACATTTTCTTGTGCAAAAACATTATTTTTAAATATAGACATTTCATTAATAAAAATAATAAATTTATACATCTGTATAAGTGTGATCAGTAAAAAGACATTCCTTGTCTTCCTGGGCACTTTCCAATTCCAAACATTTTGCATCAGAAAGTGAAGAACAAAATTGTGCCTTCATCAAGTTAATAGCAATTGAATCTATGGATTCACATAATTTGACTTTTGCATTTCTCCAAGTTCTACCTTGCATTCTTGTCCTTTATTTTTGTGTATATTATCTGCGCTCCGTTTTGTCTCAGAGTTACACACCCTTGCACAGACTTTCCCCATTGACCAGAGTATATTTGTCTGCATTTTTTCAGTTGTGTGTACTTTATAAGTTTATATTTCTTTTAGCTGTATGCAGGGTGCCATGAGCATTTTATTTGTCTCAAATATACCACAGGGCCTGTTAATGTGAAAATGTGTGAGAGAAGATGCTGTGGATCTTGTGACAAACCTTAGCAGATGTTTGAGTGAAAAGCCTGACTCCAACAAAATTATTCTCTCTCCTTTCTTGAATCTTGCAGGCAAAGGGACAACACAACCGTGGGCAGGAGGTTCATTTAGGACACAGAACTCAGGCTGCTTGGTTACACTCCCCCAGTATCTTGCAGTTTTCCATATCCCCAGTTTCTCTTGCCTGAAACAACCACTTTACCCCCCCTTCATCTATCTATCTGTCTGTCTGTCTGTCTGTCTGTGTGTGAAATATATGAAGAATGAGCAAGAGTACAAGAGTGGATATAGTACAGGGGCATTTTCAAAATCTAACATCTCCACCTTCTTCTATTGCTATCTAATACAAAAAAAATGGTTTCAATGATGTTAAAAGGGGGGGAAAAGAAAATATTTCTTTTCTAATCTAAAACAGAAGGATAGAAAAATGAGTGTGTCGTGCTTTGAAACAAAAGAGATAGAAAAGTTGAGAAATAGAAAATATAAAGCCCTAAAGAATTCTGAGAGGTGTGAACTAAAAATAACTGTGCAGCTGGAGATGGCACTAACTTTCTGTGCATGGGATGGGGAAGAGGAACCAATTTGTTTGCCTTAGTAAAATACCTTGGGTCACCCACAGGGCCTTTCCACCACTCTCTCCTCTATAACGAGGCTCAGGCAGGCTACTTCACCCTGCTTTATGGCAGGCTGAGCTTTGCTGCCCGTCTAGATTGTGAAGTCAGCTAAGGTTTCCAACAATGATTCTGGTCAAAGAACTATGGGTGAGTGTACCTGGAGTGCATCTATTTTTCTTCTTGGCTTTTCTTCGCGAATAAAAATTTATGAAGGGTTTTCGGAAGTTGGATGTGTCCTTCGAGCCTGTGCAATGGATTTTTCTGGTGGAGAGCAGCGTGCACAAAACTGGCCTCACCCTTTAAATCAAAGGTTCATCTGCCAGGGCCTAGCAAGCTTGGACAGTGGCAGCGAGATCCTCAGGTCCTAGGTTTGATTACAGTTCCCTTCTCTTAGATGGTTGACCTTACAGGGTTAGATGAGCACCATTTGCTCTGGTTTGATTTTAGAGTTTTCCTTCTCTTAGGATGGTTGCCAAAAGGCTAGAGAGCCCATCCTGCCCATTGACACTCTTTGTCAGACCCTTCGGTTGTGACCTGTCTGGCATGGGAGGCCCTACCAGTGACTATTATGCCACCACCAGCATAGTTCACAACTTCATTAGGGTGCGCAAGCCTCTCCCCCATGACAAGGGGGCACCAATGGAGAGGAGTGCATCTATACTGTAGAATTAATACAGTTTGATAGCATTTTAACTGTCTTGGTTCAATGATATGAAATAATGGGAGCTGCAGTTTTACAAGGTTTTTCACCTTCTCTGCTAAAGATATCTGGTGCTTTATCAAACCACAACTCCCATGATTCCATAGCATTGAACCACTGCAGTCAAAGTAGTCTGAATTAATTATATAGTGTATATGCACCCCAACGTACTTAAAGGTAAATTCCCCCAAAGATCTGTGTGCAGGGCAAGAAAAAAAAGAAAGAAAAACAACCACTCTTATTTTTTCATTACTTAAGCAAAATATTATTGCATTGTAGTTCATTGGTATGAAGAAGTGGCCTGCTGCAGTCCATGAAAGATCATGCCAAGATAAACCTCTTAGAGCTCAAAGTGCCACAGGATGTTTTCTTATTTTGTTTAGATTAGTTTATCCTTTTGAAAAAAAATCAATTGATAGATGATCTGTCTGCATTGGACATATCTTGGAGGCACAATTTACTATCTGTAAAATGGGACACAAAATGTGCACTTAACAAGGATGCTTTGGGGACAAAAACAAGAACAGTACAATACCTTATGGATTCAAGGAACGATTAAGAATGCTTACTTCAGCAGCACATACAGCAAATGATACTAAGAAGGTTAGAAATAGCTGCAGCTTCTGCGAATCTATTATGGCTTTAATTTTGAACTATGAAGGACCTATCCGAGGTGCTGAACCCAGTCTGCCAAATGGGCTCAGTAGCTCCTGTAATGTGCAGAGCAGACTCACTACCCTACCGGCCTGAAAGGCACCAGGCCTCCGATACAAAAGTTGCACACAATGCCTTGAAATAATAAAGAATAGTTGCAATGATTATCATTAAGCCAAATGGCATTGTTTCAATTTTAATTAAAACTGAAGAGATCTATAAAGCTCTTTTTTATACCTGCATCGAACATATTTGTTGTCATTCTCTCAGTGTGGTATATCAGAACTAAGTTCTCATAACTTCTTTTCTAAATTCCAGATTCTTTGGGGAATCCTTTGAATTCATTATTTCTCAAATGTCAGAGATGACTTTGAAACCTTTTCCGATTTAGTAGTATGCATCCAAGGCTTTAAAAATGTGCTAGATTCCTGAGGGATTGTGCTAGAAGTTTTAGAAAGCCATACGAGTAGTTCCTGACTCCCAAATCATTATCATTCTCCTTGTGAATCTCAAATCCTTCTGTTAAACCTGAACTTTATATTCTGAGACAAAGGACATGACTAATCACAAGGGCTCCCTGTGTTGCATTGTTCCAGTTTGTACTCCCCTTAAACAGCATTTCAGATAACATCGTGTCACTGAATAGAAATAAAACTTTCTTCAGAGGAAGCTGGCAAGCTTCGATAATTGCATTCCCTTGATAATGGCATTTTGGAATCTCTGCTGAAACAGTCTCCCTTCTCACCTTATAGGCATGCTCATTATAGCAGAATGCAAAAGAAGGGAAGTCCCCAAAATAAAAGTCACATGGTGTCCCATTGGGATCACCTAGTTCTCCAGATAATTTGATAAACACACAAACTTCCTGGATTTTAAAACTCATAATTACCTTATTTGATTTAATCAACTCTTGAAATATCAGGCCATTAGGAAGGAAGTAAACTGCATGTTCATTTTACATTAGCTGCTTGAAAATATACGATGATAATAATAATGATAATAATAGTATATGATAATGAGGAAGTAATTCTTTGTGCCCAAAGGGAAATGCCTTGCCAAAGGAAGCTTGAGAAATGGATTTCAAAGCACCGATATCTCCAAACTTAATACATATAAAATAGTGAAAATGTAAATTAGGTTAAGCAGAAAGACTATATCTCCATATACAAGACATCAAGTTTCAAGTTCCATAGGGGATTGACTTCTTCTTGGTTCCGCCATGGTTTTTTGGTGAGGACATAAGAAAGAGTTTCCCACTCCATGGGAAACTGGGCTGGCCTCTTCCCTGATCCCTTCAGGTTTTTAATGAGTACCGTAAACGTTTACAAGGAGCTCTTTTATTGGGGGTGGAGGTGTTTTATTTTTAACCTTTGCATACTTTCTAATGATTATAAGCTATATATTGTGACTTCAAATTGTATTGTTATTTGAGTTTCAGCTTTTTACTGACTCTATTTGTGAGCCTTCTCAGGTGCCACTTTGGAAGAAAAAAAACCATGAAAATTAAATCAGTTAATCAATAAATGACAACCACTCTTATTTGAGTTTGCTTGGTTGGGTTTGAATAAGATCTACCTTTATGAACAAGACCAAAGCCCACATATAAGACAGACTTGAGCAGTCTCCACTAATGTTTTCATTGAGTACATCCTTAATTTTAATTTAAACTTTGAGTTATAGGGCTCAACATATTGGAATGATAATGGAAAAAGATGGTCTTAAACCGTATTTGGGTAACCTTGTTAAACTCTCACCATAGTATGCATTTTGTTAACTTCTTCTACAATAGTTATGGGCAATGATGCATGGTAGCTTCCATCGAGTGAAGCAGCAAATCAACGCTGGCTTTTAATCAGAAATTTAAAAGAGCTAACTAAAGCTCTACGCCTATTTGGGGGGCATGAGTCAGCATTAAAGCCTGTGCTAAAAGTGCCTCTGGACAGTCTGAAACATGCTTTGCAATTTTGTGTCTTGGACTCTCTCTTACACACATCTCATATGACTTCGAGTGTCTCAGCAGTGTAAGCTTGACAGTCTATTGTTATCATGTGAAACAAAAATATTTGACCTCACCTAAAGATGAACAGATTAGTTATGACACAAGGTGTGTTTTTTTTCTGAACTAGAGTGTAGCTGAGTGATGGGAGGATCAAACATCTTCTCATTTTTGAGTAGTCATAACCACTTCCTAAATATTCCTAATTACAGCAGCCTGCAACTCATCAAGCTCATGACCTTTAGCAAGGTGTTCCCTTCCTTGCAGCAGTAACTAACTATAATATTTATGTTCAACTTATCAGAAAGGATCTAACAACATCCACAGAAAGCAATCTTTGAAACACTAATCTATATTCTGGAGGCCCTTTCCCTCTAAATCATAGCCTCCTACTCTGGACTTTCTTCTTTAGTTGTGTAGTGTGTGTGTGTGTGTGTGTGTGTGTGAGAGAGAGAGAGAGTTACTTTTTAATCAATGTCTGGTTGAAAAACTGGGGCATTTGTTTCCTGGTAACCTAGCCAGTGTTATCTGGTAGCTTTAATGTCAGTGGAGTGATAAATACGTATGTTCTAAGGTTGTCTGTCATGCCATCAGCAAGTGCAGGAAATTTTTAAAACTCTGGGAATTCAAGGGTGTGTCCCATTTTTGGAGCTTTGACTTTGAGAGGAGCGAGTGCACCATATAATTGGTGAAATACAACAATAATAACAATAATATTATGAGAAGATTTGGTGACCACATTCACCAACTTGTTTTGCAATTCTTTATTGATTTCCCCCCCAAATTGTTGCCTTCAAATTGTTTCTCATTTATAGGCATTCTAAAGTTTGAGCATAGAATTACAGCTGGAGATCAGAGTTCAAATCCCTGCTTAGCCATGAAAATTAACTATTTGAGGTTGGGCACACTCTTTCAGCCTTAAAAGGAGGCAAAAACAAACCTTGTGATCTCAGGGTTCCCAGAAGCCAGAAGTCACTTGGAGAGCCATAATACACACAAAGCAACCCTATGATATTGTTTCCTTTGGCAAGATTTGTTCAGATAGTGGGGTTTGTTCATTGCCTTCCTGAAGCGAAGAGAGAATCGATTGGTCACAGTTATCTGAAGGATTTCCATGGCTTACATTTGTGTCCTTGTCTTAAATTCTGTTTGTTTCATTGTCAGAATTCTTGGAAATATTACTAAAAGCTAATCAAATCATCTAGGAAGCTTATTGTGCCCTTACGCCCTTGCCCTTTCATTTGAGGCAAACTGTAGTGTAATAGGATGCAATCTGTAGACTAGATCTAGAAAAGACACAATCTATTCAACATCAAAGTAAAGGTAAAGGTTTCCCCTGACATTAAGTCTAGTTGTAAACACAAAGAGAGCTAAAGCATTAAATCGCACTAATAAAGCATTTAAACCACATGTATTGTGTTACATACACATTAATACTTAGCTCAATGAAAATGTACAATGTAACGCCGCAAATGGCAAAAGTAAACAAAAATACACCATGTAAAGCCGCAAATAGCTGAGGTAAACAATTACAAGCCACAAATGGCTAAGTGAGGAAATAAGTTCCCAATCGCGTACTCACACGTATAGGTCCCGAAACAGAGCGGACAAAATAGAGTTCAATGGTGAGTACCCACACGGAAGATCCATGGAGACGAGGGACTCTCAGAGTTCAAAACAAAATAACATCCGAATGGAATCCGCCTGCGAGCTCTGGTGGGTCGACGATTCTGGGTATCCAGGCGCCGAAATCGTTTCGCCAATACGTGGGGCTTCTTCCAGACCCAGGACAATGCAGGTAACGGGTGAAATACCCTTAAATTTGCTAAGAATTAACATAAATATATGCATTAGCAAATTATACACAAAGCTCAAAATAGAATGCACACCAGGAAAGGCAGTATTACATACCGTAAACAACATGAGAGACATATATGTCTAGGCTTCATGCCTGATGGTCTATTAAGTCTAGTTGTGTCCGACTCTGGGGGTGGTGCTCATCTCCGTTTCTAAGCTGAAGAGCCATCGTTGTCCATAGACACTTCAAGGTCATATGGTCAGCATGACTGCATAGAACCCCGCTACCTTCCCACAGAAGCGGTACTTATTGATCTACTCACATTTGCGTGTTTTCAAACTGCTAGGTTGGCAGAAGCTGGGTATAATAGCAGGAGTTCACCCCACTCCCTGGATTTGAACCACCAACCTTTTGGTTGGATAGTTCAGCAGCTCAGTGATTTAACCCGCTGCACCACCAGGGGGCCCATCCAAACATCAAGCAAACCAAAAACCCATTGATTCAATGATAAACTACTAGTTTTTGCATTGTTGTAGGTTTTTTCGGGCTATATGGCCATATTCTAGAGATATCCTCTCCCGGCATTTTGCCTGCATCTACGGCAAGCATCCTCACAACCTCTGAGGATGCTTGCCATAGATGCAGGCGAAACGTCAGGAAAGAATGCCTCTAGAACATGGCCATATAGCCTGAAAAAACCTACAACAACGCAGTGTTTCTGGCCATGAAAGCCTTCGACAATGCTACTTTTTGCTGAGCAATATCACTGATTTAAGCATATATACCACTAAGTTAATTTATTTCTCTTGGGAAGAATGGGGATTTTTTTTCAGTAGACAAATAGTCCTTACCATGGAACATTATCTTAAATTACTCTGTTTCTAAGAGATGAAAAACACTCAAAGGCACAGGTTTTTTGGCATCTCTATTATCACTTGCTTCCTGTGCCTGATACAATTCAATTTGAGTAGCTGACTGGTGTGTTAAAGAGCTGGGAGCAGTGAATATCATTAAGGGGTGACAACTCTACTTTTAACCCCTTGTGATTAGGAACTATGAGTAACTGCAGTGTTGGAGAGAAAAAGGTACAAAGAATTTGACTGACAGCTTAGGCAAATTCAGAGTTGGGAATGAAATACACAGAAACCTTTCATTAACAGAACACACCAAAGCTGTGACGAGAAGCAATGTCTGTGTCCCAGCCCAACAGTTCATATGTAAAATATCCAGGGATACACATACAGCATATTGTTAGAAGCAAAGTCATTGCTCAGTGGGTATGTTTTCATCAGAAGCTTCCAGATTTGATCCCCAGCCTCACCAATGAAGAAAATGAAGGCTTTGTCTATATTAAGCATTTAACACAGTTTAAAACAAGTTTCAAACTGTTGACTCCAGAGATTTGCTCAGCTGCTTTGAGTCCCTCAATGAGGGAGAGAGGGCGGGATATAAAACAAAGTAAATAGATGGATAAATGCATTTTATTGGAGATAGAAATCTCAAAGAATTACCATTAAATTAACTCATGTTCTTGTTAAAGCCTCCCCTGTTGCAGACAAATAAGTTACGCTTAGGACTTCAGCTCCCAGAATCATGAGATGGCATTCTCATGTTGGCTGGGAATACTTGGAGTTGTAGACCAAAAATAACTTTTTGGGGGTTCTCATTATGGCTAGCTCCTTGGTAGGGAAGATGAGAAGAAATAGCTCCTTTTCTGTGCCCGCTTCTAAATAACCCCTAGTGATATGTACATTTTATTAATTTCTTGCACAGCAATTATAGGAAATAACTGCCCTTTCAAAGAACAGTGAATTTAGTCTGGCTTTTAGTCTGAACTTTAAAAATAAAGGTGTAGATTTGTACACCTTTAAAGCTTGTGTAAACTCCACAAATGAATTAGTACCTCATTGACATGGTAGCCATAGGCAGCCACTGGGGACTTTGTTTGGGGTGCATCCACACTATAGAATTAATGCAATTTGACACCAAGGTGTTTAGCCTTCTCTGCCAAATAGTGCTGGTGCCTTATCAAAATACCACTCCCAACAATTTATAGCACTGAGCCATGGCTGTCAACATGGTGTCAAACTACATTAATTTATAGTGTAGGTCCACCCCAGTATACATTTAAACCATCTTCTTCTGTTTTCCTACGCCTCTGTCATGTTAGTATTGTTAGTATTGCTTCTGAATGCCACACACAGTATTACACTAAGCTTTTTACATCTCAAAGGGGGATTCTGTATGTGGTATATATGGCTGTTCAATGAGAATAGGAAATGAGGCATGAAAGAATCCATATAATTTGATCTGCAGACAGTTTCACTGGATAAATCTGTCAAGTTTCTGTCTGCATCACTCTGTTACATTTCTGAAATGTCTTCCCCACCCTCGAAAGGTGCATGTTTATACACATTTCATCCTAAAATATGCATCTTTGGAGCTACTTTATTAGTATATGGATTTATCTATGCATTTTAGGCATGTTTCATGAATTGAAATATTCAACGCACCACCAAATCTTTTAAAGAAAATATTTTGTATCATGTCTGTTCATTAGCTCAAATGTGAGTATCAGAACATTTTGCTTTAAAAATCCATAATAAGAAAATTGAAACACCCCTATGGAAAACCTGGATCACAAAAGTTATCAACTGTATGTTCAAGAAGGGAATTGTACACATTTACTGTAAGCTTTATGTTCAGTGCTGGATTTCTGCATAAACTAAGAAAGATATGGTTTAGAGCTTGAGATTAGGAGCAACCTCTAAATATAATTTTACAATTCTCGTTTAATAGATCTCATCTGCACTGCCATATAATGCAACTTCATAATGCAGTTTTGCCAATCACCTAAAATCAAAAATCTATCAAACTGTCGTAAGGCCTGCTGCAATATATGAAGCTGAATGTTGGCCATCAACAAAGGAAGCAAAATGCTACAATTTATAACTGGCATCATACACCTTGACCACATCCACAACAATAACATCTGGCAATTCTTTGGCATTGCTTCAATTGTGGACAAACTATGAGAATCATGCCTCAGATGGTATGGTCATACTCTCCGAAGGGAAGTCAAGTCCATCACAAGATTGCTCTTGATTCAGAAGTGCCTGGCAACAGACCAAAGAGACAACCAAAGCAACGCTGGCTGGACATGTTGCACAACAGTATGAAAACTGCTGGCATACATCCTGACTAGGCGCATTACTGAGTGAAATGGTGCCAACAAACCAGTAAAGCAGACCTCATCATCAAATGGAACAAACGCTGAAGAAAAGGAAGAAGATAATGCAGTTTTACTACATTGAACTACATTATATGGCAGTTTAGATTCATATAATACAGTTCAATGCAATTTCAGAATGCAGTTTCAAAATGCAGTTAAACTACATTATATGGCAGTGTAGATGGGGCTATAATACAAATTATCATGTTCAAAGACCTCTTACTCTTGGCATAGCTTAGATCCTCATCTTGATTCACCTAATTCTATTCCTGCTACAGAGACATGTGTTGGCAAACAAACAAAATATTGGATATTTGATATCTTTACTCCAGGTTGACAGGACAGTGACCATGACATGCCATAAAAGAAGATAAGTTTTCTCTTTCCTCTCCCCCTCCTTTGTGACTAACTTTAATTCATTTTTCAATAAAATTTCTTCAGCCACTGTGAAGGGAAGGATTTAGAAAGATTACTTTGCATTTTGTTATATGCAAACTAATCTTTGCACTGGCTTATCAGAGTGGTTTCTAAACATGTAGACATGGGTAGGTCAACTGTCTCTAATCATCCATTGTTAATACAAATAGGACAGCTCATAGTGCAGGCAGAAACTAAATCAGACTTTTTAATGAAAGTAGTAGCATGCACTGGAATGAAAAATATATTACAGAAATTTCATTATACAAGGATGTACCACCCCCTAATGATTATGACCTAATCTATTTGTTCAGCATGACCTAAGCAGTGGCAGAAGTTAACCATAGAGGTGCACTGGAAAACTTAGATTCCTAGAGACACAATTTTCACCAGATTCTTCTATAATCAACCCTTCAAAAGTTAAACTGACAAAAGGTGGATGGCTGACTGTAATGGGATTTAGTCAGTAGCAGGTACTTTATCTCAATTTCACTCCATTCTTAGCATTCATATTACAATTATAATATTTATAAGCTGATTGAATTACGAGGGTCCGCAATTTTAAAAAGATTAACTACCCAAATGCCTAGCAAACAATCTAATATATTTCTAAACAGACTGTTGTCTCATATCAATAGATCTTTTTGATACAAAGTTGCAACTGTTCTGAGTGTCATTTTGTTGGAGTCAGAAGACTGACTGTCAAATCCAATGCATCATTAAGGCCTCAGATAAGTGGTCTGGTTTACTACTGGAGCAGACCCAAACCTATAACCAAGGGGGTGTTCAGGGGTTCAAACCACCTACAAATTTTTCAGGTTAAATAAAAGGCTGGTTTCCTCATGAATTTTAACTGGTTAACCAAATCCCCAATGCTAAGTCTATGAGTAGCAAAAATTTAAAATCCTTCCAGAAATGCAAGCGCTATCTCAACCAAATTTTGATAAGATCTGTTGGATATTCCCAGTTTCAAGACCTTCCGTCTGACAGCAACCAGGCGTGGGGCATTTACGATCATGGTGCCATCCTTATGGAACGCTTTGCCCTCAGAAATCCAAGCCCAACGGGATTTACTATCCTTCCATAGGGCATGCAAAACACATCTGTTTCAGCAAGCATTTGAACTTTGCTAAATAATGTGATTTTAAATTAGTTTTCAATCTGGCTATGTTAGTTGTTCTGTTTTATGTTGTGAGCCACCCCGAGCCTTTGGGGAGTGGCGGTATATAAATTTGAATAATAAATAAATAAATAATTTATTCACACTTTCCTTACCTCCCTTTCCAACAATTTACATTGCAATAGCAGCAATAGCTGGTTGAAAACACTGGAAAAGATTGGGCTGAACCTGCAATACTTGTGTGGACAGGGTTATGATGGAGCTGCTAATATAAGTGGTCATATTAGTGGCACACAGACAATTATATTACAGAAGTATCCAATGACTATCTACATCCATTGCAGTCTCACTCACTAAATCTAGCCTTAGCAAAGACTTGTAGCAGTCAGAAACTATCAAGGAACAATATCCTCTGTGCAATTTCTTCAGAGCAACACCCATTAGACTGGAACTGTTGAATTAAAATATAAAAGACTGTTTCCCTGAATCAAGAGCAAACAGCCTGTCGCTCCTTTGTGAAACCCGTTGGGTTGAGCAACATGATGCAGTTTTACATTTTGCTGAACTGTAGAGTGTGGTGGTGAGAACAATGGAAGAACTAAAAGAGAGTCCTCTATACCACAGTGAGACTACTTCCCTAGCTGGACACTTTTTAAGTTTCTGAATGCTGAATTTGTAGTAACCATACACATCCTAAGAAAACTTTTATAATCATCCCTTCATCTTAGCATCCCTTTGTTTAGGACATTTTTCTCATTATTAGGGAAATAATGCCACAATTTACAAAACCTGGTATTCTTCAGTGCATCAGTCTTTAACCCTTATGATCCTCAGGAAAGTACCTTGTGTTCCAGACATGAAGAGTGTGTTTACTGTATAGAATTAAAGCAGTTCAGCGCAACTGCCATGGTTCGATGCTATGTAATCCTGGGAATTATGACTTCATGTTTAGACAGGGCTAAACATCTTGTAAAAATATAACTTCTATTGAGCCATGGCAGTCAAAGTGGTGTCAAATTGTATTAATTCTACAGTGTGCACCCTGAGTCAGGGAAGACTTATCTACCCTAATGCCATTACAAGCTTGCCTGCAAATCTCACTATTCCTGCTTGGGTACCCAACAATGCTCAGGTTATTTGAAAAAGTCATTGTTTGTTTTTGGATGTTATGAATGGACCTACTAGAAATTAGTGCAGATCCATGGCTGATGGGGTTAGCAGTAGTCTCTAGATGTGGGTGAAGGTACTGCAAATCCCATAGTCAGTGGTCCATCCTCCCACAAACCTCACCAGGATGTAAAGTGGGTTATGAAAAGTCAGTGTGCCTAATTTGGTCCAGGTCTGTCATTGATGGGGGTCACAGTGGTCTGTGAAAGTTGAAGCTCTGGCCAGAAAAATACATCACCACCCACAAACTTACCTGGATACATATGTACACAAACACAAACATTCACTTCTATTTATAGATTTATTATTATAGATAGAAGATAGATAGATAGGAACATGGTGATCTCATTCTTTTAATGACTCATTAATATATTCAGGTGTATGAGCGGTGTGGCTAGGCCAGACTGTGTAAGACTACTACTAGGGGCTGCCAGCCAATCTGAGCTGTCAAAACCCACCTGCCCTGCCTCTCAGTCCCAGTTGTGGAAGACAGGAGCATAAGGAACATTGTAGCATCCTTTACAAATGAGAAATACCAATACGGAGACTTCTATAAATGAGAAATAGTATTTCTCGGCTAAGAAAACTCAAGTGAACGCACATACACACATAATAGCTGGTAAATACCAAATGTGAGAGTTTATGTGTACATTATGAAAAGGGGTATCTCACTTGAAATGTTCAGTAGTTGATGTAATTAGGAAGATTATAATTTTGTTTAAAGGGAGGGGGAGAGAGAATCCTAAAAACAACAAAAACTGATTTTTCTTCACCTGGGAAATCTTCCTGACTGACGAATTATGAAAAGTCAACTTAGATGGACTATTTTGACAGGGCTGTCATGTCTGCTTTGTTATGTTTTAAATTCTGCCAGTATCACACTACTCTGAAAAGTGTGAAGGGTCACACCTCATCTATGCAGTGCTGTCCTGCCTCACAGCAACCAGTCTTCAAGGCTCTGGAGAGAGTGGGTGTGTAGATCTTTAAGTCTGTTTTTTCCTATTTGTCAAATAACATCCAAGATATGAGGCGGAGGGACTGATTTCTTGCTTGCAAATGGAATTACAATTCAGTTAACTTCCTCCTCAAGTGTTAACCAAGTGCAGCTCTCTTCTTAGTTAGAGGTGAGACAGGTCAGGATATACACACTATACCTGCTGTGAATTGTTGCAAAGATTACGCACACCAAAAAGTGTTTAAACCAAAATAAAACAGTCGTCTGCCAGAAAGATGGCTGGTTCACTGCAAAATTTGTTCTACTGAAGCGAGTATAGGAATACATGATTCAGACTGTGTGCATATTTAGGTAAGGATGCATGTGTGAGTGTGTTTCTTTATGGTGGGGATGGCTGTGATTGAGGCTTGAGCAATTGTATCAGGAATGGCTGCAACATCTCTTGCTATGTGATCTCCCAAAAGTCAGTTGGGCCCTCCATCCAAAAAAAACCTTCCCTATCCCACAGTGATTCCCAAAGTATAGTCTTTTAAGGGTTTGGGACTTCAAAATCCCTGAAAACCCTGCCAGCTTGGCCAAGGATCAGGAATTCTGGGAACTGAAGTCTAAAATACCCAGAGAACCAAGGTTTGAGAACCACTGCTCTAGAAAACAATCCCTTATACATTTTGCCTTGACCCTCAGTTAGAACATTGTTTGGGAACAGAGACGTGAGAAAAGCTTTCAATGTTAAGAATGAGAACACCATGTATTCCAAAGTCAAGCTCAGAACAAATGTAATAGTGGGAAGGAATTTCAGAATTGCCTAGTGATCCTGAAACTTTCCCCCTACTTTTCCTCATAACATTCACTGTGAGTCCTTGCTTCAGAAATAATTGAGTTGTTGTATGCTTTGTAGGCCTAGTATAGTGGAGATACTTGATCTCTCTGCTTGAGGCACTTGTTGAACGGAGGTGAAGATTAACAGACCTGCTCTATGGACTGGGCTTTCAATAAATTATCATACGTTTTGATACATTCCAACTAAACTTTATCAGTATAGAAAAATGATTCTGCTTGGCCCTTATTTCACTATTTTTTTTGCAAGAGAGGTTTAACATCTGTGACCCAATCAGCCCTAGCCAGCATCCTTGATGGCTATCCCTGCTTAAGAAATCTAAAGGACAGTTCACACAGTTCACTCATAATGAGAGAATAAGACATTTTTCCACCTTGAAATCTTCTTGTCATCTGCTATTTTCTGCATTGCTAGATGAGTGGAGAGTAGCTTTACAATCTGGGTGAACATAAAAACTTGTCTACCAGTTATGGAGAGTAAGGGGAAAATGTAATTAGCTTATTAGAAATGGAGATCCCACAACTGGAGAATCACTAAAGAGATCATTTCCCGGTGCTCTGATCTGCAGCACCCCAGAAACCCTTTGGCTGGGACACTGCTTGGCTAAAAAGTAGCAAGGGTCATATTTGTTTTTAATTATCCTAAATGTAAATCCCAGAAATTACAAGAACACAAGTCTGCTTGATGACCTTATAACTTCTAAACAAGAAACCACAAAGTGTCAGAGTTCTTACAATGGATCTTTCTGTCTTTCAGATTTTAAAAATAGCATCTCAGAAAGTCCTACTTTTACACTAATTTGTCAGCATTAAGGCATGCTCGAAGTTGAGTAATGGTAAGCTTTCTTCCCTAAGCCAATTTAGTTTTCAGTTGTGCTATTCTGTTGGTTACCCCTGAACTGGATTTGGACTAAATTGCCTTATAATTCATGCCAACCAAAGTTAATATCCAGGTTGGATTACTGTAATGCACTCTATGTGGGGCTGCCTTTGAAGATGGCATGGAAACGGCAATTGGTGCATAAATTGGCAGCCAGGTTGCTAACTGGAGCTAATTATAGGGAGTGGATGATGCCCCTATTAAAACAGGCCCACTGGTTGCTGATAAGTTTCTGGTCCCAATTCAAAGTACAGGTCATCACCTACAAAGCTCTAAATGGCTTGGGCCCTGCCTATGTTCATGACCACATCCCCCCATGTTCTTGCATCAGCATTAAGATGTGCCAGGGAGGCCACGCTCATGGTTCTGCCACCATTACAAGCACGGTTGGTGGGGATGAGGGAGAGGGCCTTCTCAGTGGTGGCCCTCTGGCTTTGGAAAACCCTCCACAGGAAGATCAGGAAGGCCCCCCTCACTGTCCTCCTTCCAGAAAGAATTGAAGACTTGGATGTTTGGACAAGCCTTTGAGAATGTCTAGTTCCAATGGTCTGCAATTAATGCAATGGCACTGCACTTTCATCCTATGTCCTAGTTCATTAGCTAAAATTTGCACTGCTCCTGTTTATAGTTAGCTCTTTTATGACAGTTATCACCATAGGTTATTGAGTGCAGTTTTGAGCTCCAACTTTGTTTTACACGCTATTGGGTTTATCTTGTATTGTGTGTTTATTTTATGCTTTGTTCTAGGCACATTGTGCCATATGTAAGCCACTCTGAGGCCCTTTGGGGAGATGGTGGCCAGGTACAAAAATTAAGTTATCATCATCATCACTACCACCACCACCACCATCATCACCATCATCATCATCATCGCACTACAGAAAGCTGTTTTTGTGTAGCTCTCATTTCAGTTGCATTTAGTTCAATTGGTTCAACTTTTGTAAGTGAGATGGGTCATGTGGCTCCATCAGTTCTCAAGCATTGCAGTTATTATGTACTTTCTAGTCATTTCCAATCAAGGAGTTTTTTTGACATGCCCAAGGTCTGCAATTTCCATCAACCCAGTGATGCCAGTGATAAAGAATTCTTGGAGTTACAGTACATAACCATCTGAAAAGCCATATGATTTGTGTCCCTGCTGTAGATGGTATTATGCTTACAGTTGTTGTTGAATTGCAATTTCCAATTGCCTTAGCTGGTGTAGCCAGTGGAGAGGAATGCTGGGAGTTGCATCAACATTGAGAAGGCCATATGAGTTCTGCCCCTGCTGAAAGTGGTGCAGTGTGCTCAACTGAGGCAGCCATCTGTGCAAATATTGCTCTTTACTAGAAGTGAAAAATAATTTGTTTCTCAGCATCCATTTTGGCATGGCTTTTGCTCTGAAGTTGCCAGGCATTTCAATGTGCTGCCTTCATATGAACAAAATGGATTTAAATGTCAGGCAACCTCTAAATAATCAACTACTTATATACCTTTTGAGGCAAGTTGAGCACTCTGATGCTTGTCTCTTTGAATCCGTTTCTAGGTTCTAAGTGAGAGAAATACTGTTGTCGTTGTTATTGCTCTTCAGAAATTCTCATAGGGCTGCATGTGTTTGAATACATTTATATTGAAATTTTCAACAAAAATATTCCAAACTGTACCTCACTGGGATTCTTTTTAGTTTCTTTTTTTAAAGTCTGTGCAAGGATTTGGCAAAGATAGGTGAATGTGGTAAATATGAGGAAGAGGAAAAGATAACTGACAGGAATGATCAAAGAGCACAGATGCCTGATGCTTGTGAATTGGGGCTCCTGGGAAGAAATAGTTGTCATGTTTAACTCTGTTGATGCCCCAAATGGTTATCCAGTATGGCAGGAAGCCTGTTCTGCAGTGAGGGGAGGATGAGATTAAATTGATGGAACCAGGTTTCACGGCTTTGGAGTGCAGGGACATAATCTCTCTTTCATTCTCTTTTATTCCTTCTCTCTTTCATTCACGCTCTCTCTCTCTTATCCTTTCTCTCTCTCATTCTCTCTCCGGGTATCACTATTCCCTCAGGACTCTGCTGCCATCCTTGCAGCAGACAGAAAATTGTTTTTTCCAATATATTGCTGTGAGCTAGCCTTCCTCTAATGCAAAATATTTTGTGGTAGCTTAGTTTGCACAGGTACTTTTAGATCTGTTCCTACTGAAGTTGGAAATGTTATGATACATAGGAATTTTACTATATAAAATGGGATAGAAATACAGTAAAGAAACAAATACATTGACTTTGTTGAAATGTATCAACACATGTGTTTGAATTTTTGGAATTTCCTTGGGCTGTATGGAGATGATAGTGTTGCCAATAATGATGATGACTGGGTGCCTGGACAGCAGATTTACCTGTGTACTACTGGTGGCTTTCAAATTGACATTTGCCTTTATTTATTTTTTGTTATGGCATGCTCAGTCCCAATCACTGTTTTTTTAACATCATATATTCAATGACATTAAATAAACCACAGGTTAGGACCTCAGCTTCAGTCAATGAAAGGCAAAAGATGAGCCCAGCCAGTGAAAAATGGCTGTCTCCCTTCCTCTGACTGTCTTTTAGCACTGTGATGTTCAACCTTGTAATGATTACAAGCTGCCAGAGATCATATTGCTCTCATCCCAGAATTTATGAACTGTGGCAGCATCTCTAGTGAGTTCCTCTGCTTCAAATCCATCTAATAGCTTCTACTTAACAGATATTAAGGAGAGGAGAGCAGTCATATTAGATCAGACCAAAGCACCGTTTAACCTAGCACTTTGTCTATATGACAAAGTTGAGTCTGAAACAGAATTTTAATCTGAGCCAGAGAACCACCCTTCTCCTTTCCCTCACACCTGGTTATCTCACTGCTGCTAGTTAATAAATTTATTAGGCCCTTTCCTACATTGCCAGATAACCCAGATTCTCAAAGTAGATAATCCACATTATCTGCTTTGAACTTGATTATATGAGTCTACACTGCCAGATAATCTGCATTTTATTTGACCGTATAGAAAGGGCCTCAGTTAGCTGGATAGGAATAGAGGTTCACCTCCTCCTACTTCACCCGTAACATATACAATTCTGCTTGTATACAAAGCACCCCAGGTTGTGTCCAGTGTATTGTTACTTGGGTTCATGCTCTACCATTACTTAATGAAAGATGTTTTGGATCCTCAAAGACTTCGAACCCATTCAATAATCTTGGAATCTCTGAGGTATCATTCAACAATGTGGTACATTCTTACAAGTGTTGCTTTTTGTCATTGTGCTGCTATGTTCTTATCAGTTGAGATTTCATCTACATTTCTTCCATTTGGAATTGGAATTCTTCCTGGAACATCTACCAACACTGAAACCACATTTATTACCCATTACTGCAGGTGCTGAATCTCAATTTGTAGGCCTCAGTACTTTATAATCCTCTCTCTCTCTCTCTCTCTCTCTCTCTCTCTCTCTCTCTCTCTCTCTGTCTTTGATTACCATGATTGCTAGTCATAACTGTTGATATGAAAATGAACTTTATTAATACTCTTCCTTCCCTCTAAAAGAGATACTCAATTTAACCAATGTTCAGGGAGCTAATGATTACTGGTGTCAATCCAAACTGAATCTGAGAGAACACACCCATTTCCAAAAAGGGAATGATTAAAATGGCCCACATCACACTCTGCTAACCTTTTGTTGCATTTTGTTCAAGGAGCAAACATGTATGGTTGACATATGTCATTTTTCAAGGGAAAAAAGAGAAAGACAATTGGCACTGAGAATTCAAGGTCTAATCCTTTTGGTTAGAACCAAATAGATAAGATTTGGTGACTCATTTCTGAATGGTAAATCAATACATAATTAATTGCTGCTGATTCAACTATAAATATATGTAGGAGTCAGTCTGTTAAGTGAAAAAGTAGTGGACTATGAAAGGGCTATTTCTTCCACTCCCAATTCTGCACTACAAATATTTCTTCTCAAAGCAACTATTATGTTTTTTTAACATAACTTTTACATTTTTTTAAAATAACATAAGCCACAATAGAACTATACTGAGCAAAATAAGGATTAAGGATGACTGCCATCTCCACAGAAACAATATACACAATTTTACTTGTTCATTTAGTGCTTCCTATACAAATTATATCCTCTTCTCAGTACCTCTGCCATCTGTCTCATAGAAAATAATTGGGTTCATTATTACCCATAGTTTCCTGTATCCATGCAAAGTCTGGAAACATACTCCCTGGTAATAGTAAGTTTGTACTGTACTCCAGATTTTCTTGCTTTTTTCCTTCTTTCTTGAGTCACACTGCTAGTTCTTCTAACTTCTGTTGTAACTTTGGATATATCAGTCAAGATCCTGCACAGCAGCTCAGCAGCATATTGTACAGGGCAGTGTTTCCCAACCAGTGTGCCGTGAGCGATCAACAGGTGTGCCGTGGGAAATTGGAACCTCTAATACCCTTTCTTCCCCCTCCTGCCGAACACTTTCTCTTCTCCACTCGGGCTCCCTTCTTCCGAGCCTCACTCTGCTTGCTTTGCCTCGCTTTGCTCACGCTGCCACTTCTGCGGGAGGGGGGAGGGAGGAAGACGTGACCTGTGTGGGTGCTACTGTGCAGACTCGCTCCACGTCTTCCTCCCTCCCCTCCACAGTGCTCTCTGGATATGGGTGAACTACAACTCCAAAACCCAAGGTCAATGGCCACCAAATTCTTATAGTATTTTCTCTAGGTTATGGTAGTCCTGTGTGGGAAGTTTGATTCCATTCCATCATTGGTGGAGTTCAGAATGCTCTTTGATTGCGGGTGAACTATAATTCCCAGCTGTTGAGCAAAACCTTCATGTGTGACTTTCTGCCATTCCTGCCAGGATATCTATGTTGTGTTCATCGAAACAGGCCCAGGTTTCACACTGAGTGTATAAATACATTTAAAAACATATTAACTATATGTATTACTGTGTTAGAGTGTCATTTTGTGACATTTTGGTTGGTGGTATGCTCCAGAATTTTGTAAATGTAAAAAATGTGCCGCGGCTCAAAAAAGGTTGAAAAACACTGGTATAGGGCATTACACTATGCCAGATTTAATAGTGCATCTGTAGCACAACTGAGGCAACCGGTTGTTATGCTTTTGGTCACCTGTTGTGTAATGATTGATCACTTGGGCAACCCTAATCCGGATACGTCTTAATGTAAATCATCAGAATCTGGCCATTTTCAGAAACAACTGAGGATTCCACTCAAAGATTTACATCTGATTTGCTGCTTTTGCATATTCTTTCCAAAAGGCAGCTGCTTCATTAAACAAAGTTTATGGAAATTTGCAGAGAATGTCAGCAAGCATACTTAGGAGAAATGGTGCCTTTAAATCTATAGTGAAGCTCTCTGACTGTTGGAAGAGTAATCAAAACCCAGACAAACAGATATTTCCAGTAAAATATAAATTCTCTTCACAATGCATTTATTCCAAGAATTGTGCATTGACCTATCAAGCATGAAAAATCAAAAAATGCCATTACCAACTAAAAGCTTCAGACAATTTTAATATTTCCCAGCTGGTTACTCAACCAGCCAGAAACAGACACATGCTTCCCCCCTCTCATAATGCATTTCCATGAGGGAGGGAGCTAAACATCACCCATAAATTGTACTAAATTAATAACAATGTAGCTGGCTTACATGCAATAAGTAAGGACATTCTGATGATCACATGCTCATGCATACACTCAACCTTTTCAAAAATGAAAACCAGGA
Organism: Anolis apletophallus; assembly: GCA_030556195.1. Taxonomy (NCBI): domain Eukaryota; kingdom Metazoa; phylum Chordata; class Lepidosauria; order Squamata; family Anolidae; genus Anolis; species Anolis apletophallus. The sequence continues at coordinate 84,166,349 of JARBWK010000002.1, read as the reverse complement.
CAAATATGACCAATCAAGCACAGAGTGCAGTTAAGATGGCAAAAATTAATGAGAATGAATGTACAAGCTAGGAGAGCTTATGTCTAAGCCTCCAGGGAAGTACAATACTCTATTTGTAGCTTTTAGGCAACTGAAGTTTCAGAGTGCTCTTCAAAGACATGTGTGCATTTGTTGTTGTGTGCCTTCAAGTCATTTTTTGATTTATGATGACCCTGAGGTGAACCTATCATAGGGGTTTCTTGGCAGAATTTGTTCAGAGAGGATTTTCCATAGCCTTCCACTAAGGATGAGATTGTATCTTGCCTAAGGTCATCCAGTGGATTTCCGTGGCTAAATGGGGATTCTAATTCTGGTCTCCCAGTGTCCTAGTCCAACATTCAAACCACTGCAGCACACTGGCTATGGACTCCATTAAACCAAACCAAGTGGGATGGATTACTGAGCACTTTGGGCAGGGATCTAACCTAAAGGTGGGTGTGGTTTCCCAAGCTGAGCTAAAGCCAGATCCTAGGTCCTCAGTGAAGTGGATTTTTGTCTAGAAGTAGATAATATTAGGAGAAGGCCGTTGACTCTCCCATTAGAAATTTTCTCTCTAAAACTGTTATTTGCCATGCAATTAAAATATATAGTTAAGGTGGGTAAGATTGGAGAAATCAGTCAATGGGTGGAAACATTGCTCATGTATTAAGGAAAAGTTAGATAATAAGGAAATAATGGAAAAAAGACGGAGCACTGATTTCAACAATGCAATGCTGGAAAAAATGGCAAATTATATTTCTGATAAATACAATAGATCTGCTTCCAATAGCTCTAATACAGTGTTTCCCAACCAGTGTGCTGTGGCACACTAGTGTGCCGTGAGCGATCACCAGGTGTGCCGTGGGAAATTGGAGATAGAAGAGAGAAAGAGAGAGAGAGCCCTCCTGTCCTATTGGGAAGCCCTAGCTGGGGCTCGATCCCTTGCCTGAGTCCCGCAAACACAACCTCTACTCAACACTTGCCTTCTTGGGCTTCCTCCTCCCCTCCGCTCCTTCCTTGGCCTCGGAAGGGTTTGAGCCGAAAGGCGGGTACTGCATCAGGCAGAAAGAGCTGGCCGGAGAGAGAGAGAAGATCCTGGGATGGGACTGCCTGGGGGCGGATCTACACCGTAGCATTCATGCAGTGAGGCACCCCTTGATCTTCCAGGGCTCAAGGCTGGGGAATCCCAGGATTTGTAGTTTGGGGAGTCTCAGGATGGTGTCAAACTACCACTCCCGTGATTCCCTTGCACTCAGCCAAGGCGGGTCAATGGGCGTTCGGGACACATGGTTGTGGCACCTTTAAGCAGGGGCCGAAAACTAACAGATTTTGCTCACTTAAGGCAGGCGTGGGCAAACTTGGGCCCTCCCTTCAGGTGTTTTGGCCTACAACTCCCTTCCTTCATATATATATATATATATATATATATATATATATATATATATAATATGCATGCTGTATAAATTTATTAGCTGTACCCACCACACGTTGCTGTGGCCAACCTTCCCTCCCTCTTTCTCTCCTTCCCTCCCTCTTTCCTTCCTTCCCTCTTTTTCTTTTCTTTCTTCTTTCCCTTTTTCTTCCTTCCGTCTCTACCTGTTTCTTTCCTCCCTTTCTTTGCTCTTTGGTTCCATTCTTTCTTATCTCTTCCCTTCCTTCCTTCCTTCCTTATTGATGCATAAGAACACAGAGAGAGACTGACAACTGTTGAGGAAGACCTTCGTGTGTGTCTTTCTGCCATTCCTTCCAGGATATCTATGTTGTGTTCATTGAAACAGACCCAGGTTGCACACTGAGTGTATAAATACATTTAAAAACATATTAATTATATGTATTACTGTGTTAGAGTGTCATTTTGTGTCATTTTGGTTGGTGGTGTGCCCCAGGATTTTGTGAATTTAAAAAATGTGCCGCGGCTCAAAAAAGGTTGAAAAACACTGCTCGAATAGATAATAAAAAGATCACCTATTTTGGAAATTGATAAATAATATGTAACAGAATGGTATAACAAAAATTGATGAGTTATTAAACTCTGATGGATCAATTAAAAATGGGAGCAGTTAAAGCATAAGTGCAAAGAAAGAAACTGGCTATTATGGCATGGAATGAGCCAGAGGATAACAGAATGGAAAAGAAAGGAAAACCCAGACTTAGACCAAATTTTAAAATGGAAATTTGAGGGGGGGGGGGATGAATTAAGGGATTTATATATAAAATGGAAAAAATACAACATGAAACACACTTTGATTGAGGTATGGAAAGATGAATTAAATGATGATGAAAGATGCATGAGATTGAGAATTGGATAAAAGCAATTAAGGAAAATAAACACTTAAGGATTAAGGAAACACAATGTAAAATGTTGATAAAAGTGTATAGAGCCCCACACCAATTGGCCCACATTCCAAAACAAAAACCCATCAAAAACTTTGTTCGCATAAATGTAGGGGAATGGGAGGGAATGGGAGGGTTTATTCATATGTGGTAAGATTGTGAAAAGCTTCAAAATTTCTATAAAAGATTACAAATGAGATGGAAGATTTATTAGGGAGAAAATGGAATTAAACAAAAAACAATTATTTACTCAACAAATAGAAGGTAATTGGAAGAATAAAGACCAGATTGAACTTGCAAAATATATTATAGCAGCAGTCACCCAAGCAACAGTTACCTTAGGATGGAAATATGAAGGAAAATGGGAATTTTAAAAATTGCTTGAATATTTATCAGAGTAGATGCTTCAAGACTACATATCTGAAAGGAGAACAGAATATATGAATGGTCATCCAAAGGAGAAGTGGAAGTGGAAATAGGTTACACTCAGAGCAAAGGGGAAAGGAAAATGTAAAGATCAGAACAAAAAACCTTCATGACTGAACAAATAATATAATCAGATGAGTGGAGTGGGAATGGGGAAGAGGGAGGGGAAAATGGATAGGTATAAATAATAAGTAAGTAGAACTGTAGATAATGTAATCAATAGAATGTGTTATATGGGATAAATAATAATATATTGTTGTGTATATGCAATTGTGACAATATTACTAATTACTTACATTAATCCGAGATATATATATATATATATATATAGAGAGAGAGAGAGAGAGAGAGAGAGAGCTAAGGGATTGTAAAAGTCATTTTTGCTTGCTTTACCTCTACCTCAAGACAATTATTAAGAAATGAAACGGTTTGAATGCAAAGCTACACAGACCGATCTGTGGGGAAATGTATATTTTCCCTGAAATATGAGCTCGTACAAGACAAAATATTGTTTTCAGAGCATTGTCTGATAGCAAAGTAGGTAATCTATATTCCTAGTCATTCAATGAATCAAAGAAAGAAAATGTAAGTTCCATGCTTCTGTATTTACCAAAGAGAAACACTATTTCCATATACCCACATCTCATAAAAACGCCTTTATAAAGTTGAAAGTTAAATATCATTTTGTATTCCTGTGCACATTACTATTTGCCATTCCAGCATCTTTAAAGGTTAAATATTTGAATGGGGGATGTGGACATCTCGAATAAGGGTAATAGTTATTGGTGTATTTCTGCATTGTGTCATTTTTGCAGATTTATTCCTCAGTCTATTCCAGCCTGATTCTACATTAATATATGTTTTAAACAAAATTTAAAAAGGTGCATTTCGATATGCATCTCAAGGCATAGCTTTGGATGGTCTTGTTCTTAAAATATGCCTTCTAGTAGCATTTATCTCCATAGATGGAGATTTACATGTATTTTGGATCCTGATATTTCTCTGAAAGCAACATTGCAATATTCAGAGACATGTCTGATAGATGGCTATGTTCTATCTGCCCATTAGTCTGAGCCATGCAGGTTGGGTCGGTTCATACTGGAAATACAAAGAAGGAATTTGTGATGCATCCCAAATCTTACCTCTATACATAAATGTACTCAAAATCTGCAGGTACTCAATTTGCTAATGTGCTGCCCCAAATACTGTTACATCCACATATTCTGAAAAGAAATGTTCTTGAATATATTTGAGCTGGTGATTCATGTTGAATGTATAATGCTATTAAGCTTTTTTCACTGAAGAAAAATGGCTATACTAACATATTCTCGGGTGATTTTACTTTGTTGGCAGTTAAAATTGTATTGAGGGATTTCAAATGCAGATGGGGGCAACTACTCTTCTTGACGATATGAAAACTAGGGACAAAGAAGATGAAGGTAGGTAATAACATTTCAGTTCCATTAGCAACAGAAAAAGAACTTCTCTTGAGATCCAACTATTCTCTCCTGTATGAAGCTAACTGCTCCTTTCTCTGGCTGGGAATATTTAATTTCTCAAAACATTTAATTTAATTTTCTCAAAACATTTAATTTCTCTACAGTGTTTTTTGAGAAATTGTTTAGGAGCTGTATAATTAAGAATTTCAGTTGTACTACACATGAAATAGCTTTTCATTTGTTGGATGCAGAAAGTAGAAACCTCGAAGAGTCAAGACCCAGTCATTTGGCATAGTTTATTTTTACTCCCAAGATCCAAGATGTGCTTTGGATCATTCCAATTTAAGACCAGATATGGAGTGATCTTTCAAGGTGTGATATTTAGGGCCATGTGTGGTGCTTGAGCTGCCTCCCTCTTATTTTCACATTGTCACTTTCAAAACAACTGCTGGCATCCTTGCATAAATCTGATTCATTCATTGGTCTTCATGCCCATGACTGTGACACTGTTGCTACTGAATTAATTTCCCCCTCTAAACCTACCTTAATAGTGTTGCAGGATTATGTTTCAAACTTTCTTTCACCGGAAATATGTGGTGTAGCAATCAGAAGCAGGACCCCTGTCACAACCCCTTATTGCTTTGCTGGAGAGAGGTGGAAACATATTTATGCTTTACCCAAAATGTCAGCAGAACAGACCTCAAAGCTGCTGGATGCTAAGGAAATTAAGGGGTTTGGGGAATCAGGTCCGTTTACCAAAGGACACAGATTAAACATCCCTGGGCTTCATTATTAATAGTTCACAGAGATTAACACTGCAAGTATAAAACTGGCAACAGATTGTAATGCTACGAACATATTTCAGTTATTTTGTTGACTTTTTCCAAATCCCACTGGTATCCTTGTCGTGTCTTTGATTTACATCAGGTTCATGAAACTGTTTACTTCCTTCTGGCAAGAAATGGTGTGCACATTTCCCCCTCATTTTAATGCATGTTCTGTATATTTGTATGCAGTTCTCCCACTAACTAAAGTCTGTTTGCACTTGTTTTTCAATTGCATACATTTTGAACTGTTCACATTTCTAAAAATGTATAGTGTATTTTTGTAATTTTGAGTGTATTCTTGTCTCTCCAATAGGCCCTGCAAGCCTTGAAAATCTACAGATTTTGCAGGCTAAGCATGCTGTCTTTCAATAAGCCTTGAGAAGTGAAAAATATGCTTTTGCCTCAACAATACTAACCTATGAAAATTATTTCCCATCCTTACCTAGAATGTAACTTAGTGGTTTTCACAGTAAAAATGCCACAGGAACTGGAATTCAGATGCCACTCACCTGTACATCAGGGGAAAGTTTTGTTTTGTTTTGTTAAGATTCTGTATGATGAGACATAGTTTTGTGGCAGGTTGCTGGTCCAATATACTTAAGGACCAAGGTTTTATATCCGACAGGTTTAATTAAATAGAGGGCCCTTTCACACTACACAATTATAGCTTCATGATTTATCTTTACATGCTGTGACTGATTACACCCAATAAAATCCTGGGATTTGTATTTTGATAAGGTACCAGATTCTCTGACTGAGAATTTAAATATTCCTCCCTAAACTTCAGATCCCAGAATTCTATGGAATGTTGCCACGGCAATTAAAGTGGAACAATAGTGCTATGATTATGTAATATGAAAACACCCAGAGATTCCCAGGAACTGGAATAGATCTTGGCCAGAGAATGTGAAAATTGAATCTTATTGGTGTATTTAAAACTAGGTGCCTATTCCATGCGCACACACATTGAACCAACAATTAGTATTGAAAATCTATTTTTGAAACACAAAATATGCAGAACATGACATTTTGTATGGGAAAATATGGCAGGTTGATTGCTGAGTTTATTTATTTATTATTATGAGTTGCCATGAGAGCCAGGAATGCCGAGCTGCTCCGAGACCAAGATAGATTGCAATGCAATTTTTGTGACAGGAGGGTAACCTGTCAATTTGGCTGGGATGACAACCTCACAAAGACTCAGGCTGTCACCTGGGGACTGATGGACACTAATGGTTAGGGATGCCAAAGTCAGAATGCAGACTAGACAAGGCATGATGAAACAGGAAGCAGAGCAAAGGTTTGATGGAACATGACATGAAAGGGTAAATAAAAAACTGGAGAAGAAAGATGACATTTTTCTTATCAAGAGAGGGATTAATAGCTGGGACTCCTTAGCTTGAGGAAGCTGACCGATCAGTCATGAATGATGTGAAAAGAATATGTAGAGAGAAACTTTAATTGGAATTAATTGTCTGGATTTTAATTGCATTTGTTTATTTTGGACAGATATGTGTATGGCATTGAATTGTTGCCTGTTGTAAGACTGCTATGAGTCCCCTTCATAGTGAGAAGGGCGGGGTATAAATGTGTTAAATAAATAAATAAATAAATAAATAGTCATCTAATACAATAGATTGGGTGTGATAACACCTTAAGGCAGGCATCCTCAAACTGTGGCCCTCCAGCTGTTTGAGCCTCCAACTCCCAGAAGCCTTAACGAGTTTGCAATTGTTAGGAATTCTGGGTGTTGAAGGCACAAACAGCTGGAGGGCCACAGTTTGAGGATGCCTGCCTTAAGAAACGCTAAAGAGAAACAGAAAGAGAACATACAGCTTACAGTTAGAGTTTATGCTTCATGACAATAGGATGTAATGCCAGCCATAAATATGTTCAGATTGCTCTTTCTCAGTTCACATACTAATTAGACCTTCCTTATTCAGAATCACTCTACCTCTCACTAGCAGACTCTGGGGAAAAGTCAGAAGAAATTGCTGTCATATCTAACTCTTGCTTCCCTGTTGTATTTGGCTGACCTCTGTTGGAAATGTATTCCCAGTTGGATAGACCTTTGGCCTGACATAACTCATAAACACTTGCTTTCTCATCAGTTCTCAAACGATGGCCATGAACCTTTTTTTTGCAACATTAGAGTTCATCTCTCTATCCTTTGAGATGAATTTTCACACCTTCATTTGAAAAAATATGTGTTTAGTTTTTCAGTACTCGGGTATGGAAGACAATTTTAATTTTCGCACCTAGAAATTGTCATCAGTAAATACAGATTGAACAGTTTCTGCAGTACAGTATAGCTAGATGTGATTGCACTAAACTCTTAGAACACATGGGACATACAGTTGTGAAGTGTGGGAGGTTTAAAATAAGGGATGTTGAACTTCTCCCTGCTTCCCTATGTTTTTCCCCTTGAAGCTGGGCACTCCCATCTATTTTTTCTCTAATACTGGGTCCAAATCAGCAGTGAACATGATAAAAAGAATCAAGGCTGGAAGGAAGCTGGGGGGGGCTGGTGGAGAAAAGGTTAAAATGACTTATAATGCATCCTCTATTTATAGTCACACAGAATGACTGAGATCTAGCTAATTAGAAAGCAACTTTTCTAAGGTTTTGGGGGAAAATGCATTGAGTTCCTTGCTTCTTGTATTGAAATGCCCTTCAGATAGCAAAATATATTTTAATTAATAAAATAATTATGACAATAAAAATGCAGAAAGTCCTTGTAGTATATTGGTATATTGGCTTGAGATTTGGCCTGGAATTTGAGAGATCAATGTTCTTCCTGAGTTATAACACTCCCTGAGGTTACTTGATCCAATCACTTTATGTCTGATCTACCTCACAAGTTGTTGCAAAGATAAGATCTATATATGCCATTGTGAATTCATTGAATTCAATTTTATGTTCTATGCAGGAAACCCGATTTCTGCACAGAAAAACAAGGCTTGTTGTATGTTCTGTACACTTCCTCATCCTCTCGAAATTGCCCAAAATTCTCAGTAGTCTATTATTCTTTCTGGTTTTTGCCCTGGGAATGAATAATTACAATTATTATTAGCATTCTTAGTATAAATATAACTGGCAATAAAAAACAGAGTTGGCTGATCTACAATTGATTTGCAGAAAACAGTAGGTGAAGGTATTCTTTAGCACTGAAATAATATATATCATGAATTAATACCTGAAAATGAAAATATAGGTGGAGGGCCTGGATTCGCCTGTCTTTCTAATCAACTAAGACCTAAATTTGATTGTTAATATCAAATGGAACAGTCACATTAAATTAATTGGTGCCAATAGCCTATATTATATATTTAGTTAGAAATGTGTAATTGAGTACCATCTTCTGGCCTAAGTCCCAGACCCACCTTAATAGCCAGCAGTAGATCGAAGGAAAGTCTGCTCAGCTTTATGGCCAGGCTAACAGACTGTCTTTGCTCAATCTGGCTCCTGACTTTTTAAGGTAGGTTTGGGGGTATTTACAACTGTGGAGATAGGGCTATGAACATAAGCATGTAGCCATTACTCAATATGGAGCAGTTACAAATCGGTACATACAATACAGATTCTGAAGCAGTATTTATAGAAATGTTGATTTAGGATCAGTTCCTGTTGACTTAATCCATCTGCTCTATTTTAGATTAGCAGCTGAATCTAGGTGAATGATTTTGAGCAAACAAGCAAAATATCTGTATGTCTTCCAAAAGCAAAGCACACAGATCTAATCTTCAGCACAGAGTGAACCATCTGCCCCCACACCACACACACACATAAGAAAAGAAATGTTGTTTGTTACAAGAGTGATGGTCATCCCTACAACTCCTTGAGACTGCATCAATTTATGTGTGTATTTATAACTGTAATTACCGCTCTCTGTCTGTATTCCTTCCCAGACACTAGTGTTGTTTACCTTGTTGTAAACAAATAAAATCCTACATTTGAAATTTCCCTGCTAGTGTTCTATTAATTTGGAGGATAAATAACTCAAAGGAATTCATCAGTAACTTCAGAGTGCAGCACTGCCAATAAAAACACCACGTTACTTATTTATTAAAACTGTAAATGGAAAAGAGATGAGATACACATTTTGCATGGCATCTCAGAAGAAAATAATTGGCTCATTAATCACAAGATCAGCTCGGCCATTCTAGGAAGGTCAAATTTAAGACTCCATCTAGGGGCAGACATCTTTGAAAAATGTATAAATGTGGATGGAAGATGGTGCATGGAAAACTGAAAAAACTTTTCAAATGTTTTCTTTGTTTACATAGACTAAAGGTTAGAAGGAAATTTATATTGTTTGGTTTCTTTTTTCTAACTTATTTTTTTCTTCACCAGTGAACTTTGTTAAAAAAATAATGTTAACAGAAACAAAATATTTTCAGCTTCAGGCTTTGGCAAAATATAAGCTTATTAAGTTTACTTTTCCAAAAGATTGTATATTTCTTTTTAACTGCTCTGTGAACCCTGTCATTCCATTTGGGAAAAAGTACTTAATATCCGATCTCAATGTCATCTTCTCAATGTCCTTTATCTCTTCTCTGATTCTCTTCTGTACAGGTTCTTTTAGCACACTGAATTTCAGTTCTTGGATCAGATCAGACCCTGAAGATATGCATTTATTCTACCTCATTACCTTTCCTACTGAAGCACCCTACATTTCATTTTCTTCCATACCCGCACTCTGGAGCCTGGGGACTCCTATAGTCTAGCCAATTTCTGCCAGCAGAGTACACTAAGTCCTGCCTTCAGGCTATGTCTGGATATTTCCCCAATCATATTTACTTTTTACTCTCTGCACAAAAACTCAATGCTTTGTCAACACTCTCTTGCAGTTCTTTTCAGTGAAAAAGCCCAAGAACATTCCATAAAATTGCAGAGTGTTGGCCAATAACTAACTATTGAAGGTCAGACAATGAACACAGAGAAGGCCAAGTAGGAAATGCCAAACATTGTCCAAAAGTAATTATCGAGGCAGGGGATAGATAATTGCAGACATTGAGGAACAAAGATGAATATAAAAATACTGAATGAAGAGGATAAGGAGGAGGAGGATATTGATCTTCTCTTTTCCGGTGCATCTTGAAAGAACAAAACAGACTTGTTTTCATCACCAGCATATGTAATAGCACAAAATATTCAAAGGAAGCAAGAAAGGAAGGAAGGAGGAAGTGGAATAATAATAATATTATAATAAATCTTTATTTATATTCCACTCTATCTCCCCAAAGGGACTCAGGGCAGATTCCAAAGACAAACATTCAATGCCCGAATACAACAAAAATACATCCACACTAACAAATGTATACAACCCAACATATAAATATGAATTATAACTTAACAAACTAAAATTAAATAAAAAGCACAGCCTGTTATAACAGACATAAGACAAAACATAAAACATCAAATGGAAACAATAATTTCCATTACTCAATATGGAGCATTGTGTTGAATATGAGTGAGTGAAAATGAATGCTGAAACTAATGAACTTTTAAATAAAGAAAATGAATCAAGTAATTATTTTTTCTTGAATATATTAAAGTGTTATGAAAATCACATTAGCCAGAACTGTTGAATGTTATCCAAGCTCCAGTTCTCATAAGCCCTAGCTAGCATGGCCAATAGTGAGGCATGGTCAGGCTGTTTATCTACAATGCTATTAGCTACAAAACTAAGATAGTTATGTAACCAAGCACATTTAGACTTCCAGGCAATGGTGGTGGACGTTTTGATTAAATATTTTGGTAATGCTGATACAGGGATTGTTAAAATTATAGCAAGACAACAATAACACCTATACCTGAGTTAAACACCTCCAATAGGATTGCTCCTTTTCACCTTAACCTTTACACTGTAGTTATTCCTCTGTTGTAGTAGATCTCTCAAAGAAAAAAGGATGAAAAAATGAATTTGTATGCCATGTGTGCATTTTAGAAGCCATATAACACCTACTTTTCAAGAACTGTACTGGTTTAAAATTTGCTTCCAAGATCAATTCAAGGTGCTGGTGCTGCGTAATAAAGCTACATATGTATGGAGGCCAGGATATTTTAAAAGCTTCCTCCTCTCAATATGAGCCTGTCAGAAATTTGAGATCTTCAGAGGAGGCCCTGCTGCATGTCCCAGTATCTTATGAAGTTGGGATAGTAGTACATAAAACATGGCTTTCAATGTAGCAATCCCTTGAATGTAGCACTCTCTACCCAAGGATGTTAGATTGGCTTTACGTCATTTAAGCTTTCACAAGGAGACAAAACAGTGCAGTTCCACATGGCATTCAGTGTTTGGAAATTGTGGTTTTAACCATTCTAAAATGAGATTCTATTACTGTTTTCAGAATGCTTTAAAGAGTTTTAAAATAATACATTAATGTATTTTAGGAGGGTTTTTCAATCGTTCTATTATTCTAGTTGGTTTTAATTTGTTCAATTTTTTGGGAGCCCTTGTGAGCTGCAAGATGATACCTATGAAATGGTACTCTCAGGACACACTGGCATAACTTTCTCACAGTTTTTCGGGTATAGAAGACTCTGTTTAGAATTCAGAGAAGGCCAGTTCTCTCCCCCCCCCCCCATTTTTGTCATATTTATGTCCTCAAATGATAGCGTTACTGTAAAATTGTACACAATATAGCACAGTTTTGAACAGGACATTTTCAAATGGGAACTTATTCCCTTTCTCCTTTTTTCATATAATTTTTATTGTAAAGATATGGGGAATGGGGAAGGGTACAAGAGTGGATGTAGAATAGGGGCATTTTAAACATCTTACATCTTCTTCTTCCATTGTTATCTAATACAAAAAAGTTTCCTATGATGTGAAAAAAAATCTAATCTAAAACAGAAGGATAGGAAAGCAGGTGTATAATGTATTGGAACAAAGAAGATCGAAAAGTTAAGAAATGGAAAATAGATAACCCTAACTGACACTTCTTTTCTTGTCTCTGCTATCTTCTTCATAAGCAAAAAAAATCAATCCTTCTTGTCATAAATCTTCTTATTTGTGGTAGAGTAGCTTTCCAGGATCCCTTGGATATCATTGTGGATTCTGTTATTCTTATCACTAATTTCTCTTTTTTTGTTATTCCTACATCCCTGTAATATTAATTTTGTAAAAAAAAAACCCCAACATTTTCATTTCCCCCCTTCTTTTAAATAGTTGACAAAAGGCTGTCATTTTTCAAATTTGGAAGGATCTGAAGATTGTCTAAGCCTTGTATAAGTTTGTCCATTCCTGCCATATTCAACATTTTTGTAATTCATAAATATTAGGTGGGAATTGTTTTTGTTCCCAATAGTAAGCACAAACAAAACTCTCTCTCTCTCTCTCTCTCTCTCTCTCACACACACACACACACACACACACACACACACACACACACACACACAATAGTGTTGAATGTGTAAGTTCCAATAGAAAGGCATCTGGCTCTAGTGATACTTTAATTTTTAAGATGTTTTCAATGTACTTAGAAATCATAATCCAGATTTTTTTTGTCCACCACATAGGGTAAAAAGTTCCTTCTTTTTTATTACATTTCCAAAAAACTTTTTTAAAATTTTGATCCGGTGCTCTATTGGTAGCCAGTGGAGCTGCTATAGGATAGGTGTTATATGACATCTCACTGAAGCCCCTGTGAGAAGTCGGGCAGCAGCATTCTGGACAAGCTTAAGTTTCCGGATCACGGACAAAGGTAGGTCAATGTAAAGAGCATTACAGTAGTCTAGTCTTGAGATGACCGTGGCCTGGATCACTGTGGCCAGATCGTCCCTGGCTAGATAGGGCACCAGCCACCTAGCTTGCTGCAGATGAAAAAAAGGAGGAACACGGATCGAGGGAGCAAGTGGTTGGTCTAGCTGCAGTTACGAGTCCATCGACAGCCTCTGCGTCCAATGGGATGAACCGGTTGAGGGTGGGCCCAGCAAGTGGCCATGGGGTCTCAAGTTCACTAACTATCAATTGTGGCTAGGGGTTCTTGGCAGAGCTCCAAGATCTTGTTTGTAAAATAGCTCTGAAAAGCCTCGGCTGTAAAAACCTGATCGTCATTATTTGGGATGGTAGGGACCGTTGTTAAAGATCGAATTACCTTAAACAGGTTAGCCGGGCATGAGCTTGCAGATGCTATCAGAGAGGCATAATATAATTTCTTTGCCTCGGTGATAGCATACTCATAAGTTTCGATAAAAGCCTTATAAGCTGATCTCGAAGCTTCGTCACAGAGTTCTTGCCACACACTCTCTAGCCGTCTCTTCTCCCGCTTCAATGTCTTTGTTGCCTTTTCTTTTGCTAACCCCATTAATTTCATATGATTTTCTTAGACAAAGAATATTCAGAGATCCCCTCCTCTAATTGTGTATTAATCTTTCCTCATACATGGGGATGGTGGGAATTGTAGTCCAACATATGCAAGACGTGTCAGTTCAAGACAACTAATGAATTGGATAAATAAATGTTTTAATTATAATTTATTGTTTTTGCTCCCTCTAATGTATTGAAACAATTTTCTCAGCCTGATGTGCAGAAGCAATCAATGCAGGCTGCTGAAGCACAAAAAACATTGACAATTCCCTTTTGTCTGTCAATGCATCACACTTGACAAATTTATACAAACTGGGACTATATGTTTTTATCACGCACAGCCTACCAGCACTGTAATAAATCTAGACTAAAGCATTTTGCTGTGATTAGCTGTAAGGCATGCTAATTATCAACATGGGGGAGGACTTTGGTTTAATGATATGCTTTGTATGAAAGGGGCCCACGGTTTATATCCCTGGCATCTCCAGGTAGGGCTGACTTGTATTAACCACTGTGGATTAATCTCGAGATCACTCTGGTTAATAAGTCTGATTGAAATCAGCTGTGTTATTAAATGGACAAAATGAAGTTACAATTTCATTTCTAGTATGACACTGAAGATAAAGGGAAATGTATAAATAATCCAGAAAGCATTTTGCCTCACGCAAGGAGACGAGAGCCGCAGCCCGAGTCAGCTTACATGAGGGAGGCCGGAGAGGAGGAAGGTTTGGCAGCCGGAGGCAGAGTGCTCTCTGGATGTAGGTGAACTACAACTCCCAAACACAAGGTCAATGCCCACCAAACCCTTCTAGGGTTTTCTGTTGGTCATGGGAGTCCTGTGTGCCACATTTGGTTCAATTCTATCATTGGTGGGGGTTCAGAATGCTCTTTGATGAACTATAAATCCCAACAACTACAACCCCCAAATGACAAAATCATGTTTTTTAGTGATTGTCACTCCTTGGGTTAGTAGGCCCCTTCCTTCCTTATCTTGCACCGCAGGGCTTGCTTTCTCTTTCTTCACCCACAAAAGCCCTGAAAGTGAGGGAGAAAGGGAGGATCCCTGTCCTCCCTTTCTCCCTCCCTCCCTCCTTCCTTCCTTCCTTCAGTTCCTTCTGTCACTCAAGTTTTACCTGCAGGGTGTGTTTTTGTTGGCCAGCCTAGAAAGATTGGCCTTTGTATCTTGTCATCTGAATGCTGCCCAAAACAAAAATCAGAAAAAGAGGGGGAGAGGCTGGATGGCCATTCTTTGGGGGTGCTTTGAATGCGATTTTCCTGCTTCTGAGCAAAACGGGGTTGGACTGGATGGCCCACGGGGTCTCTTCCAACTCTGTGATTCAATGGGCCCTTCCACACAGCCCTCTATCCCCGAATATCAAGGCAGAAGATCCCACAATATCTGCTTTGAACTGACTTATCTGAATTCACAATGGTAGATAATCCAGTTCAAAATCCTACATTTTCTGCTTTAAACTGGCATATATATAGCAGTGTGGACTCCGATAACCCAGTTCCTATACACTAAAGTGGATATTGTGAGATTTTCTACCTTGATGTTCTGGGTTATATAGCTGTGTGGAAGGGCCCAGAGAAGGCCTTTTCACTGTCATGGTTCAGTGATATGGCATGACAGGAGTTGTAGTTTTATAAGGTCTTTGGCCTTTTTCTGCCAAAGAGTGCTGGTGCCTACCCAAACTACAAGGGCCATGATTCCAGAACATTGCGTTGTGGTGGTTCAATCCAGCAGTGTCGGGTTGAAGTAGTTTGGTACTTCAACTGCCATGGCTGCATGCTATGGAATCCTGGGATTTGTAAAAAGACTACTTGCTTGATTACATATCATTGAGTTATGGCTGTTCAAGTGGTGCCAAACTGCATTCATTCTACAGCGTAGATGCACCCTGAGGCCCCTTCTGCACTGCACTTCTCTGTTATTAGCTAGCCCGAAGTCTGAAAAATCTTCTGAAGAGACAGCATGAACAGGAAACCTTGGTGTAGTACTTGTAGACCAAAAATAACAACAAAAACTTAAAATTGTTGCCAAGTTTAATAACATATTTTCATTCTTTAAAAAGTAAATTTGTGTTAATTCTATGTAATGTACTGTAACTATATGAACATAATGTTGTAAGTAAACTTCTGGTTTGTAAGGTAACTATTTTATTTACCTCTACCTTCTACCTTTTATTTTTCAGTGATTGGTTGGGGGATACTGTTCGCTTACCATTTAAAATTACCTGTGGCCGGCCCTGTCTATGGGTGCTATTTTGGGGGGGAAATGGCATTCATAACCTTTTTGAAAAGGAAAATGATGTCATATTATTTTGGCAAATGTGAACTTCCAGGAACATCTGGAGACCACCTTTGAAAACCACTAGTCAAGGAAAGGCATGACCTTGTAAGAAGCCAGCCCTTTGAAAAAGTGATATTTACAAGCATTCATGTTATGGCACACAGTAGGCATGAGAAAAAAGTTATGAAAATGATTCGTTTCGTAAGAAATTCGTAAGAAATGCTACTTTCGAGCGTTTCCGCACCTGGAACGCCAACCAGGAAGTGGACCTTTTTAGAACCTCGGGGCCAGGATTTTCTTAAGTGTCGTTATTTGGTCGTAAGGGGGGGGGGGGGCACCCTCCTTCTCCCTCACCACCCTCCCGCCTCCCTTGCCAATAAGTATTATGGCAAGGCAAGCCCTAAACTCGCTCCTTCCCTCGGCTGGAAGGAAGCCTGGAAAAATGTAAACAGAGGATTACTCAGAGTAAATCTGCAAGGAGGGCACTTTGGATGAAGGGCCCTCCTTTGCAGATTTACTCTGAGTAATCCCTCTCTGTTTACATTTTTCCAGGCTCCCTGCCTCTCCTGCCCTGCCAGGATCTAAGGCATCAAAGAGTATTGGGGTGAGAAACCAACCTAATGTATAATAGAATGAATGCTACTGTAAGTGCCTAATATTATAAGTAATCCAACTGGTCATACCTAATTCCATGCACATGCAATAATACAGCAGTAATAACAATAACAAGAGGTAAAATTCAAACCGAAGTATTCTGAGTGGTCCCTGCCTCATGCAAGCGGGCTCATGCGGTGCAACGGGCTCATGC
The DNA here is from genome assembly GCA_030556195.1 of Anolis apletophallus. Taxonomy (NCBI): domain Eukaryota; kingdom Metazoa; phylum Chordata; class Lepidosauria; order Squamata; family Anolidae; genus Anolis; species Anolis apletophallus. The sequence goes on along the minus strand of JARBWK010000002.1, from coordinate 84,149,890 downwards.
GGTGCAAGCGGTGCAAACGGAAATTAGCCCGGGAAAAACCAGCTTGGGAGCACACACATACATATTCTTTGGGGGGGATTTGCTACAGAATCCCGGCCTCATAGAGAAGATTCTGCAGCAAATCCCCCCCAAAGAATATGTATGTGTGTGCACCCAAGCAGAAAACGCTGTCTTTTCCTGGGCTAATTTCCCGGGCTCACAAAGAAGAGGCAGGGACCACTCAGAACACTTCGGTTTGAATTTTACCTCTTCTTATTCCCATTGTTATTACGGCTGTATTATTGCATGTGCATAGAATGTAGGTATATGACCAGCCTGGGCAAACTTGGGCCCTCGCTTCCTTGGGATCAGGGTGAGAGGCAGCGAGGAGCGGGGGGGGGGGGCTCCTCCTCCTTTTCTTTAGCTGCTTCCAAGAATAGAATACCCCCTCCCTCCTTCCCTCCCTCCTTCCTATTTGGAGAGTCCCATCTAGAATTCAGTGAGATTGATTCAAGTTTTGGCCTACAACTCCCAGAAATCCCAGCCAATTTACCAGCTGTTAGGATTTCTGGGAGTTGTAGGCCAAAACCATCTGGAATGCGCATGCTCTGGCATATGAATTACTAACGGATTTCGTTAGTACTTAAGTTACATTTCCGAAATTTTGGGAAATTTTTTGTAAGTCTTTCTTTTACTAATCAAAAAAAAATCCCCCCCCCCCATTTGATTTACGATTCACCATTTTAGGATTCTAAACCATGCCTAGCACACAGGAAATTCAGATGTTAAACTTGTAAACCATGTATTTGAACTGCCAGGGACAAAGACATGCCACTGCATACAAAAACATATATTTGGCTAGCAGAGTTTTAAAAATATTTTGCTGAAGTTGAAGTTGAAATTGCAGTTACCCAAAACATATACTCTCCCTTGAAACCTCTTAGTTTAAAATATGCACTCAGAGACAAAAAATAAAGTCTTCTTTAAAATGTCACATTTTGTTTACTCACAAACATCTTGTATTAATTCTGCATACAGGCACATATCTTATTAAATTTCAGTTATAGATAGGATGTAGTTTTTCTGTATTGAGAACACAGGGCATCGTTCCTAATCAATAATCCATAATCCAAAGTCTTTATGTATACATCTTATGAAAGTTCAAACTGTATAACTATACCCACTGCTTCTCAAAACAAACATATAGTAAACTGTTCCTGCATAAGTCCAAATGACATCTGTTACCATTGAAGTCCAAAAGCATGCTGCATCCATCTTCATTGGGGTGTAAAGTGAAGTGCTGACATTGAAGTCCAAAACCATACTGATAATCAAATGGAGCCTTGAGTCTGAACATGCTCAGTACAATCACACGTCTGTAGCCCCTCCCACACAAAAGAGGTCAGTCAAACTGGCAAATCAATATATATACATACAATACAGGTTAGCAAATATATACATTAATATACAAATAGTGAAGACCCAAAGGGTTGCTATTTCCAACATGCAAGACAGTTTAAAACCCATTCCAACCTTAAATAACAAGTTGTACTGAAATCATTATTTGTAAAAGATGCTACTTTGAGAGCTTTATTCATCATTTCAGTTGGCAGATGCTCTGAAATATAGCTTGGAATGTGATGTAGTAGCTTGTTAAGTATGGATTCTGAGAGACCAAACTTCAAACCTCTACTCTCCCATGAGAACATAACACTGATTGGCCATTGACAAGTCACATTCTCTCAGACTCCAAGGAAAGGGGTGGCTAATCTCTAAATAATCCTTGCCAATGAAGCCTTACGGAGGGGTTGCTGTAATTTGGAATTAACTTGAAGGTACATGAACAGCAAAAAAACTTTTTGGTTTTTAATTTTTTTTTAAAACACACTCAAAAGGGAGTTATATGCATTAATGTTCCAGCGGGGAAATAAAATGTGAAAGGAGGAAAAGTAGCCACACTAGTTGTAAGTCCTAATAGAAGCTGACCAAATGTCCAAAAATAAAATTCTCCTACAGTATATATCATGCTTTCAAGTGTTGCAAGCATTATTATGTTTTCAATCCATTAGATTGCATCAGATTGGATCATTAAATGTGTTAAATATATACAAAGCAGAGATAATTTCTAACAATAAAAAAGATCCTGAGTAGTCCACCTCGGAGTTTAAGATCTACTGGGGAGGCCCTGCTCTCTGTCCCACCAGTCTCGCAAGCGCATCTGGTGGTTGACGAGGGACAGGGCCTTCTCGGTGGTGACCCCCGCTTGTGCAATTCCCTCCCCAGTGAGATTAGATCAGCGTCCTCTCTCCTTTCCTTTAGGAAAAACTAAAATGGTGGTTTTGTAACCGAGCTTTTGGCGAGTAAGCACAGCAGCCTCAGGGACTTTAAACTGGACCATACGACTGTTATGATAATTGGAAACGGCTATGTGATGTGATTATTTAACTAATGTTACTGTTTTTAAATTCTTTATATATTCATGGTTTTATATTGTTGTCTATTGATATTGTGGCATTGAATTGTTGCCTGTGTTAGCCATCCTGAGTCCCCCCCCCCGGGGGGGGGGGTGTTTGAGAAAGGCAGGGTAGAAATGCTGTAAATAATAATAATAGTCACTTTTCACTGAAGGATCTGTTCATATTGTTACAAGATGGTTGGAATATCTAGAATAGGCATTGCATGAACAGATTTACAAGCTCTGAAAGATAGGTAATAGAGGTTGGGAGAGAGACACAACTCTGAGTTTATTCTGTTTTCCCCTCTGTTGAATTAGCTAAAAAGTTGGTGCCACCATTAAGCCAGCATCTCAGGTTATTTTGCAGGACCACACACAGTGATGAATCATAAAAAGTGGCAGAAGCAGGCTATCTGAGATATTGCCTGAAGATACAATGGCACTGTCCCAAAAATGTGATGGCACTGTGTCATGAACCAGAACAGTCATGGTAAAAGTCATTACAAAACCTAGTGAGTAGTATTTTTTAGATATCAGTGAACCTTGCTGCCATGCTGCAAAAGAGTGCTAGATGCAGTTGACACTTCCCATGGGAACATGATTGAATCCAAAGCAGCTAAAGATATTATCAGATATGCAACCTTCTTGGGTACAGGTGAAGTTGGCTGGTAGTTGGGCTCAACAGTGTACTATTGATATAGGAGCACCAAGGCTGAAAGGTTTCAGCAATCATATTTATTTTCTCTTTCTATATCTTTTTCTCATCCATTGAATAAATCACCTAGGTTAAAAACATTGCTAATTGTACAAAAATCTGTTTCCAACTGCACATTGTTTTTCTATTGTGTTAAAATTTGTCCAACTGTATTCTAGAATAATGAAGAACAAGTAAGACCCAATGACAAACCAGGAAACATCTCAGGATTGATAAATGCCAGTTGATACACAGACATCAGCTGTAAAATAAAATGCTTCATATGCTTTCCTATCCAGAAGGAACTGAAACCAGAGAGATCTAGAAATTTTTATCCTGGGATTGTGCAGTGACTTGGTTCACTACAAGGAACTCCCTTCCTGGTGAGATCAGATTGGCCCCCTCCCTCCTGTCCTTCAGAAGGATGGTAAAAACTTGGCTATGGGACCAAGCTTTCAGGACAGTGCAATAAAGCAGCAGTAGGAAACTTTACCAGGCCAATTAGATTTGATGCAGATGATCAAGACGGTTTTAAACGGTGTATTTTAATATTAAGATAAAATATTTTAAATGTTTATGTCTGTTTATATGATTTCTTGTCCCGGCATTGAATGTTTGCCGTATATATGCTGTGCTCCGCCTTGAGTCCCCTTCAGGGTGAGATGGGCGGAATAGAAAAGTTTTAAATAAATAAATACATACATAAATTAAACAAACAAACAAGGAGGAGTAATTAGCTATTCCATAATGGGCTCAAAAAAGAGAAATACCACATTTCCTTGATTCTGAGGTGCATTTCCCCCCTTATATAAACATCTATAAAAAAAAGGGGTGCGAAATATGATACTAACAAGTCAAGTCAACTTGTCAAAGTCGTACTGGAATCAAAAATAGGAGCTATAAATGGCAATGGCATAAGTATGGTCAATGCAGAAGTCACAATCCTGTTCCAAAACCATGTAACATCCCAACCTTCCATCCCAAACCCTGTCCTTCAATGTTGCCATTTCACTGTTGTCAAAGAGTGGGAGGATGAACTAGCACGCATCATGATATTTTCAATTCAGAAATTCTAATTCCTGTGTAAAAAACGCTGTTTTCCATTTGCAATTTTTACATAGAATAAATCACCAACAGCAGTATTATCTATACAGAAAATAGTTTTTTTTATGTACGGGAATTAATATTTCTGAAGTGAAACATTTTTCCCCATGTGAAAAATGCTGTTTTCTGCAAAGAAAATGTTTTTTTCTTTAAAAAAAATAACATGCAAATTATGTGCAAAATTTGTCCTGACCCACAAAGATTCTCATTGTACAACATTCTTTTTTATCAGGCTTTCTAGTATTTTGAACTATTTTTTGAATAATTTTCAGATATTCCTTCTATCTCTACTTACCCAAAATTAGTCCAGAAGTTTTATGGAACCAACCATTCTTGATTCAGACACTAAAACAAGTTTAAAGGTATTTCTGCTGTAAGGCAGACTCTCCTTTAATGAATCATAGTAGGGGAAAAGCAGCTGTGTATGATATAGGATTAGGCCTGGAAATACATTTTTTAAGAGAAAGGAATGAGTTTGGTTTTCCTTCAGAATTTAAACCACTTTTGCCTGACTAATATTGCTGGGGAGTTCATCCTGCAATTCTTCCCTGCCCACATTTTACTTCGAAAAATGTACGTTCTCAGTGTTTGTGTTTAAAATGGCTGCAGGAGTTTTTGTTTCCACTGTATAGACATAAGAGGGAGGGAAAAATGTCTTTTGAAGTGCAATTACCATAGTTGCTTCAGGAAAGAAAGAGTAGAGCTTTAGCTGGTAACTGTTGGGACTTGTGGATGCAAGATTTCTCTTTTATCCTTCAAACTCTGTTTCTGAACCACAGATTTTCAAATAAATGCCCTTGAACTCTGAAAATTTTAACATTCTTATTTCTGAAAACTGAAGAATATCATAACATAAGCTCTCACTTCAAGAAAACAAAATGTGAAGCCTGGAGCTAAAGTTTCCAGAAAGAATTTGTTTACATCTGACATTCAAATCACCATTGAAATAAGAGACTTATATCTTTAAATTCTGTAACAAATGACCATCCTGAATTTATTTTTCAGGTTATGTGTTTTCATCTAAAACATACTGATTTCTGCCTGCTACCCTATCATACCCTTTTCTTAAAAAAAAACCTTTTGATTAAATTATAATGTCCATTTGTCTCTTTTAGTCTTTCCTATGACTGTTATCAAGGACAGCTGGGGCTGGCAGGGGCTAGACCAGGGGTGGGCAATTACCGGCCCTCCAGGTGTTTTGGACGTCAACTCCCAGTAATCCTAACAGCAGGTAAACTGGCTAGGATTACTGGGAGTTGAAGTCCAAAACACCTGGAGGGCCAGTAATTGGCCACCCCTGGGCTAGACCAATTCCTGGGTGCTGTAATGGCCTGGATGAGGCTTTTTTTTAAAAGACAGATTGTGCATCTACACTGTAGAATGAATGCTGTTTGGCACCACTTGAACTGCCATGGTTCAATGCTATGAAATCCAGGGAGCTGCAGATTGGTGATCTCCCAAGTTTCAGTCCAACACTCTTTGGCAGAGAAGGCTAAAGACATTGTAAAACTACAGCTCCCAGGATTCCATTGCATTGAACCATGGCAGTTAAAGTTGAATGAATGAACTAATGAATGAAATTTGATTTATATCATGCCCTATCTCCCCAAAGGGACTTGGGGTGGCTCACAACAAAATACACAATGACAAACATTCAAAGCTGACAGTAATATATAAGCAAATCAACAAACAAATCAAAAACTACTCAATAAATTATAAGACATCATGAATGAACAAAATGTAACATAATCCACTTAATTACTAACATATCCTTAAAATATCTAAAATTGGGCTAAAATTATTGGGAGAGGGGGTTTTTTCATGTCAAAAGTGACTTGAAAAACTGCAAGTTGCTTCTGGTGTGAGAGAATTGGTCATCTGCAAGGACATTGCCCAGGGGAGCCCGGGTGTTTTACCATTCTGTGGGAGGCTTCTTGTTGAACCCCAAGCCTGAAGTTATTGATGACCACAGCATCACACAAGAGTCCAGAGTATAAGTAAACTATGTATTGTAAAATATGTGAAAAATCAGGTGCAAGGAAATAAGGTGCATAATCCAAAAGTGTCAGCAATGTATTTATTTCCAGCATTTTTATTTCCAGCATTTTTACCCCGCTCTTCTCAACCCCCGAGGGGGGACTCAGAGCGGCCTAATGAACACAGTAAAATACAATATAAAAACCCAAAAAAATTCAGCAATAGATAATAACCAAACAGGAAATCAATTGTCTCTTATAAATCCAAAGGTAACACAACCCAAAGTTAGTCCCAAAAACACAAAAGCAGCTTAAGTCCACAAGAAGAAGATATGCTTAGCAAAACTGAAACAGGAACCCAAAACAAGAACATAGAACATGGAAAAACTCTCAAGATACTTAAATCCAAAACCAAGGCTTGAAAAACGCTGTAATTTCCACTATTCTTGCACTAACTCTCTAGTGAATGTTTATTACCTGGCTCAGGCCCTTTAAGGGTAAAAAAAACCTGGAAATGTTTGTTTGCTCCACAATGCCAGCAAAGGCATCCTAGGGGGTCTGGAGGGCATTTCTACCATGGTTGAAAGGTGCTGTTCCCACTCCCCAAGTCAAAACCACTTTTTTAATTTTCTGAAAAAACTTACTTTGTCCTGAGACAAGGAGGCAAGGTAGCACATTTCCGCCACATTTTGTAGCCTTCCTGGGCCAATTAATTGCCTTGGACAGGCCTTTTTTTTGAAACCAGAAGGAATCAGGAATGGTGGGATCAGTTATGGTGGAGAGGTGCAACCCTCCAAGGTCTAAAGTGCCCCCTCCAACCTCCCTCAGTTGCTCACTTCCATTGTACACATAAATCTGCCTTCTTTACATGTGACCCTTTGGCCTGGAATGTTGACAAAAATGGCTAACAAATGTGCCTGACTTAAAATGATTTTGATTGTCTTGTCTTGTCCTGTTTGTGCTTTTATATCAATACTAAACATTTTTCATTTTGGACATTTTCAGTTCATCATCTTTCTGCAGCCTAAGAGTATTTTTATTTAGAAAACCAAACCTTGGCCTATCTTTTGACTCTGGGGAACTTGTTAAGTTCTTACTGATACACTGCAGATCAACTGACAAGGGAAACAGTTCAAAGCTCATTGCTCCAATTATAATGAATGAGATCTCAATTTTCCACAACAGGGAAAGCCGACTGCAAGAGCTAATAACTTTTCTGTCACTCACTGATCCTAACAACTTAAGTTGAATCAAGCTGACAACTGCTGACACTTCCATTATCAGTTGATTAGAGCTCTCCCCACCTCCAAACTTAAGTAAACTTTTTGGGGCGAGGAAGAGAACTTCTCTGGTTCTTCTTCAAGACATTCTCCATAACTTGCAACCAGAACTTGTCTTTGGAAGCTTTTAAACAGAGGCTGGATGGCCATCTGTCGGGGGTGCTTTGAATGCGATTTTCCTACTTCTTGGCAGGGGGTTGGACTGGATGGCCCATGAGGTCTCTTCCAATTCTATGATTCTAAGCTCTCACAGGATTGTACCCCACAAACCTCTATAAGGTTTTTCTGGACATTCTGCCTGATTGAAAAGTCTCAGATTTTGTTCCTGTATTTTCCTCTCCAAATTCATACCGGATTGAGATAAATTGGCCTGGGAAACTTTTATAAATTAGTGTTCATTGACGACAGGCTCATCACAAGCCTTGTTCAGACATTTGCCTTAATGGATTAAATGGGAGATGGGGCTATGAGTACACATGTAGACCTCAGGCCCAGAGGCCTCAATGGATCCAGCTGGGTCATCTACCCTTGTACATTGAACATGGTGGGAATCAGGAACACTGAGAAGACAATACTTTCAAACATAGGAGTTTTATACCTGCATTCAACCAAAGACATGTATAAATCCTTTTCATTCCTTGGCACTCAGCCTCCAAATATATATCTTAATTCCAGATACTCTTACAACCTCATCAGATAGGTAAAATTGCCCATCTTATGACACTTGGACTTCAGTTGAGACATGGAGCCTACCAACTCCCATCATACAATGTCAATCTACTTTCAGTGAGGCTTGGTGGTAAGAGATTGCTTTGGCAACACAGGAGGTTTCCCATGTTGCATAGGAAACAACAGAAGGAAGACTGAGTGTGGGGCAAGGCAGGCAATAAGGGGCACAGGGCAATGGATTATCCACGCCCCATGCCGGGCCCTGCTGGATTCACAATTATCCATGGTGAATCCCCTTAGACATTTGGGAGCACAGTTCCCATGCCTTGTCTAATCTCTTTCACAAGATATGCATAGTGCATACATTTAAAGGCAAATGCCTTTAAAGGGTTACAGCTGTTGATAACTTAATACTACATTATTGACATGCTTGTAAATTGTTCCATATCAAAACTCTTAATATGGGTAGCCCACAGAAAGAGTGCATCTATAATGCCAACTAATGCAGTGTGCATATTATATTAGTCTGGTGCATCCATACAATGCATGTAGGCTAATGTGATTTAACTTGGGATCAGTCACTTGATGCAGCTGCACTCCAGACTAAAAAGAAAAAAAAACACAGAGGAGACCCCAAATCCTGCTGCAGGATCTGGATCATCCCCCAAGCTGGTGCAGGTAGAACAGCCATCCTAGATCCTGAGATAGGAGCTAGGATCTTGTCCCTACAGCCACTGTGGGCTCCCCCATGCTCAGGTAGCCCAGAGAGGTGGGATGGTTGTCCCTTCTCGTCTTCTGCACTCCTGACACAGGTCATAACCAGCAGTAAGTGAAACTATAAGTGGATGGCATTTGTAAAATGGGAAAGTTTTTATACTATGCTGAGAACTCCACGGAAAGGGGTCAAATGCTATTGTTAGATGTGTGGGTGTGGGTGAAGACCACACCGAGTGACACTATCAGAGGGGATGACACCAAAATGGCTAACTATAAACATTTGTGCAGTCTTTCTTGTTTTTAATATTAAAATATCTCTATAGTTAGATATAACCACAAAAACATTTGTAAGCCCAACTTGCATTCACTTTTATCAATTACTACATGGCTGAAACTCTGTGCTAATTTGCTATTTGAACCTTCTAATGCACATGTGCTTTGGTCAGAGATGTTATCATTTCCCAGTTACAATTATGTGTTGAATGTGGTTCATCCTGCGCATCCTATGAGTACATGCTGCAGGTTTTCATTACTGCTTGGTTTTTATAATAACCAATTTTGTCAAATTTTCTGATAGTTTTGCTGGAATATTGTGGTCTGGCCTAGTGGAGTAGGAGGTACCTGGTGGTGATGCCAATCCTAGTAATCTCAGAGCAGCTTCATTGTCCCAATGACTGAGGGAGCATCCAGCCCCCACTTGTTTAGGGGCATGAAATAACCAACCAGAACATCTCTGTATGCTAAATCAAAATTTAAAAAGACCTTTCTTTCTTGTGATTTTGTCAAGACAATACTATGCTTGTTTCTGTGAGACTCCGTAATTAGTACTCTGCAGTTCAAGAAAAATAAGCAGTGGGAACATGTCCTATGCAGGAGTAAGTGAGCAAGAAATAATAATAATAATATCTTTATTTATATCCCACTTTTTCCCACAAAGGAACCCAAAGCGGCTTTCAACATGTTAAAATACAATAAAATACAAAACAAAATCATCATTCAGGCATTGCAGCTTGAACAAGACACACCAATTCTGCAAATGGGTTCTAGGCAGGCCTCAGCTTCAGCAGCAACATCTGAAATTGATCATTTTATTATGTTTTTAACAGAATATAGCTTTGCTATTTAAAAAGGGTAGCAGGGAATGCAGAGCATTTCTGATATGACAGATGTGAAGAAGGCCATCAATTCTGGAACAACAGAAGTTACACATTTACAAAAATGATGACTTGCACTCAATTTAGTGTCTCTGACAAGCATCCCCAAGATGCACCTGTTTTTCTTCCTGTCATCATGTGTCTAAATTTTTGATTGAAATTTGTGATTATATTTCTTCCTTGGTGTCTTTTTCAGTAAGTTGTGTTAGACTACAGGTTCAGTGAGAAAGCTAGAAGTATTCTTCCAGAACAGAGCAAAGGTCCATGTAGTCAATGATACAACTGCTAGTGTAGAGGCAAAATGGTGTTTTCCTTTATCCCCAAATGTCTAGTACAGCAGGACTCCTATAACCATGAAACTCATATCCACCCACTATTTTACTTACCCAACCCCAGGGGAAAATAGTCTCTCTAGGTTCCTCTTGGTAGATCCGTCCAGACAATTCTGTGGCGTGCTTCTCCCAAGTTTCTCTAGGAATGTGACTCTAGGTCTTCCAGGATGACTTTATGATATACTGAGACCAGAAGTTAGGTCATTTAATATTATCTGGTTGTACCCACAGTTTCAGGTAACCAAGGTCTAGCCAAGAATGTATCCCCCATGGATACAAAGGTCTTTGTACTGAACATTTAGAAATACAATTTAGTTGTCCAGAGGAAAAGGGGCAGGACCAGGATCCAAGGAAATTTGTACAAAGCAAGTCATGTGTGAGCTTTCTGCAATGCTAGATATTTAGAGATGGAAAGAAAATTTCATTTGTGGGGCAGAATTCTTATTTGGAGGAGCAATGTTGTCATCCCTCCTAAGTATAGCCATGTGTATATTCCAGTGTTTTGCATTTCACAGGTTTTTTTAAAAAATCTGCTTTTAGGATGAATATATGGTTACCTCAGGACAAACATAACATACCGTAGCAGTGTTGTCAAAGGCTTTCATGGCCAGAAGTTTTTCGGGCTGTATGGCCATATTCCAGAAGCATTATCTCCTGACATTTCGTTTGCATCTCACAACCTCTGAGGATACCTGTCATAGATGCAGGTGAAATGTCAGGAGAGAATGCTTCTGGAACATGGCCATACAGCACAAAAAACTTACTGCAACCAAGAACATAGCTGCATGGTGTAGAAGAACAGAACTATGAGAACAGAACTCATATGTATGTGGTAAGGCCTGATGTAAACTTGTACATTGGATGGTATGGTGGTGTTGCCTTATTTTTTACACCAGGTTGGACAGGTTGTTCCTTCCAACAGTGGACAGTTACATGACTCTAGAAAGTCCATCAGCTGGTTATTAGTTAATAGGGCACTTTTTCTTATCTTATGCTTTTCAAAGAGATCTGAATGATATCCAACAAATTTCTTTGTGCTAACTTGTCACTTGACTCTGAACAGTCCCACACAATCCATGAGACAGATTTATTCCTGCCAATAACCAAATTATTTTAGGACAAAAAGTACAAACTAGGTTATATTTTTGCTGATGTGTGCATTAAAGTAATTCCCACCTATGGATATACTGAGGCAATTTATCATGAGGTTTTCTTGGCAAGATTTGCCCTTTTCCTTACTCTGAGGCTGAAAACAGTGTGAATTTCCCAAGGTCACCGAGTGTGTTTCCATGGCCAAGTGAGGCATAAATTACTGTTCTCTGGACTTGTAGTCCAACTGTAGCCTAGCTAACCAGAAAACATTTCCAACAACTTTAAAAAATGTAGTCTCATGCAGTTGCAAGAATTAAAACACCATGATCTCTAGAAATTATTTAGTACGAAACATTACCCTAAATGCTGTTGTTAGTCCCAATTAAATGAGACATATGTGTTAGGGATTCCTCATCTTCAGAAGAGGAAGGGGAGCAGGGAAGTGATCGGGAATTGGAGAGGAAGAGAAATCAGATGATGAGGTTTTACAAGTGCCCACCTTTCTGGAGAGGCAAAAGGAAACAGAGCACAGACGGTGTTCAGCTAGAATAGCTGCTAGAAACGCTGAGGAAATTGGGAGCCACCCCAGCACCTCCTGGGTGTGGAATTCAGGGCTATAAATCTGAAGCAGGAGCAATTAGCTTTCGCTAGTAACTACGACTCTGATGCTGATGTTTTCGTTCCAATTGAACCTGCTTCGAGTCTGCTTCTAAGGATTTAGTGATCATTGCCCATTGTCTGGTGTAAGACTGCTGCTTCTTTTGGACTTTGAGACTTTAGTTTTGTGTCTGCATTAAGATTTCCTTGCTTTCTTTTGCATTTTTCAACTACATTTGCTGTTCTTTTGTGTTTGCTAAAATAAAGCATTTTTCTTTTACTTTCAACATTTACTTAATGTTGTTCTTAAAGGGCAAACCAGGCCAATATGGAATCAACAGATTTGACTTATGTGATGATTAACCAGGCAACAATTAATTTAATAGATCTTGTGTAATCAGAGTACTAACCAGTATGATTTTAGCCATTGGGCTTTTCTTCTTTTTCTGTGGACTGGTTGATTTCTATTCCAAATAGTACTGTTATCTTGATTCTCTGTGCATATGGCGTTAGTCTGTTGCAGTCAAATCAGCAAGAAGTACAGTATAATGATCTCTTAAAGGTGAACAACTTTTTTTGATGGAAGCTTTTGTGGACTACAATTGACTTAATTTGACATGCCGCAACAACTAGTTCACTGCACTTTTCCATTTCTGTTTTCAGACTCCCTTGTATATTGTCCTTTAATCATACAAAATAACACTTCAGTCTAACCTTGGGTAGTGGTCTGAGTCATCTTTCCACTGATGAATAGCACAGACAATCTCTAGATGCTTGGATAATGTCAGCATCCGGAGACAAGTAGATTGACCTTTTATTTGAGAAATTCCATGATGGCCACAGTACAATTATAAACTTCCAAGGGAAAAACAGAATTGGAGAGTACTTTGTGGCCAGTCATTTACACTGCTTTCTTCTTCCTATAAAATTATACACAGTAGATAATTCTAATTCTATTGCATCTCTGTTTCATGTTTCATCAATGGCACAGCCACTTGAATGCTAACAAATGGTTCTGAAAGGTTTTAGAGAGAGCTTCTTTGAGTTGGAAATGAGATTATGTGCATGTTATGTTAAGTTCCATCTCTCAAACGGAAATCACATTTCAATAAAAAGTTATCCCACTTAAAAGGGTGTCCCTAATTGGCACATGGATTATTGTGAATGTGCTACAGCACTTTTTATGTGCACAGACCTTGTTGGTTTTAAATGCAGAGGTAGAGAGATACAGCATGAGTTTTCATATTGTATTTATTTCTAACTGATTGGTTGATTTCATTCTATTCTGCCTTATCAACACACCCAAATTGAATTAGGCAGTGTAGTGATATTTTGAGATGAAAGTGATAATAGCAGTTTGAAAATAGCCCTCTTGTTTAACAATTTAATGTGTAGAAGGAGTGTTGTACATGCCACGTGAACAAGCTAAGAATCAATTCACTCAATTATGAAACATTTTAGGGGTGCATCTATAATACAGCAGTAATGGCCCGTTATCTGCCATAGTTCAAGGCTATAGAATCATAGCAGTTTTATGAGGTTTTTGGCTGCTAGAAGGTCAAAGGTAGCTTTACCCTTGTTGCACTTCCTCTATATAAGGAGGAAAAATTGAGACTGGCATCAATTTTCAAAGCCACTCTACCTATTTTTTTGAGGGGATTGCTCTAATCTCTGTGTGAACTTGTGCACATAATGGTTTCCATTTGTATTGTGCATATAAATGCATTAACTACTTGTATGAGTGAAGGCCCTGCTGTGAGCAACTGATGGAAGAAATTCATTAACTGTCTAATGGGAAAACAGTAGGAGATTTTGGAGCATGCAAGATTCAGAGTGCAGCAACCAAACTGGCCAAACCTAGTTGAATGTCAATCCTGATAAAATGCTTAAGCCTACATCCTATTTCATCTGAGATCCCAGCTGTCTTCAACACATCCAGGTGCAACATTTTAGTTCTGCACAGTCCTACTTAACCAACATGGCTTTGTAGCACTCTTTACAAACTCCTCCCTGCCAGAGGGAATCCCTACCTGGAGGTGGCAACATCATCAGAATGCTAGCCGATCAGGGTGCAGATCCAAACCAGCCTCTCTTTCAGCCAATCAGTGGAGGGAGCAGGAGGTTTGAATAGCTCTCAAATGTATAAACCTTGCATCCCTGCATTCATGTTATTCCATACCTTTGAAAGCTTTGCTTTTACACACATACTTTCTGGCCTGATCGAATAAACCTCTGTGGCTTTTCTTCACCCTAGTGAGTGACTTCTCTATCCTGGTCTATTTCAGTTTAGCCTGAACGCTCGCTGGGTACAGAACCTGTGGTCCTGACTGTAAATTTGACTACATTTGCATGAACATGGAGTAAGGCTCTGTCTCATGTAGCCATATCCTGATAAAAGGATTTACAGGTTGCTTTTTTTCATCTCCATGTAAGGTCCTTTTGGTCAGAACTCACCTGGAATACTGTCTAGTTCTGTGCACCATAATTCAAGAAGGAAGTTGACATTGTTGAAACGTGTCCAGAGAAAAGCAACCAAAATGGTAAAAAATCTGGAAATATGCTGAGAGGGACATGATAGCTGTGTTTACATATTTTTAAAAAATCATATTGAGGAAACTGCAAGCTTGTTTTCTTCGTACTAGAGAGAAGGTCATAGAGCAATGGATTCAAATTGCGGAAGGAAGAAAGGAAGTCCACCCAAACAGTAGGAAGAACCTCTAGATTGTAAAACAGTGGAATATTGCCTTAGAGCATGGTGGAGTCTGAAGGTTTCTTACCAGAGACTGGATGGTCATCTATTGGGAATGCTTTGATTGTGTGTTTCTGCATGGCAGGGGCTTGTAGTGGATGCCCTTGTAGCCTCTTCCACTTCTATGATTCTCAATGTATCTAGAAGAGTGTTGCACATAATAAGCCCTGATGTTATTTTAGTATTTGTTTTCTATTGTGAAATTCTTTCTCCTTAGATTGATATCCCATCTTGGTTGAAGGAACTCCTCAGTGAATATTTGTATGTACGTGTGAACTGGGAGTTTGAGAGTCATTGAGATATTAATTTGGATGTTTATTGTTCTGAACAGTGACAAGTATTTTTCTTAGAGATTTTGTACATGTTGAAAAGATGCACTGCGGGTTTTTAAGGAAGCGGTCTCCTCTGTACAATGCTCTCAAATTTCCCAGTTCACAAAAAGCTACGGACAATTATGGAATTGAATTTATTAAAAACTAAAGCCATTTCAAAATGCTTGTTATGAGAACTATTTGAGTCAAGACATTAGGGGGGGGGGGGTGGAGGACATATAACCAAAAGGGAGCCTCATGACCTGACTTGTGATTTTTCTAAAGGTATATGCATTGAATGTCATATTTTTACTTGTTATATTATTTCATCCCCCCCCCCCCAAATAAATCTCTATTCTAAATTAAGAAGGCAATTACATGAGGAGCAAATTCCTCATCATGGGTATGTATGCATGAATAAATAATGTATAATATTCTACATCATAATCTATGTAGAATACTTTTAGGCATACTTAGCTAATGTTATCCTTGGCTTTTCTTCACGAACGAAGATTCAGGAAGGACTCATCCCACGCTTTCTACAAGTGTGTTGATGATTCGGAGGTTGGATGTGTCCTTCGAGCCTGTGCAATGGACCTTTCTGGTGGAGCGCAGCATGCACAGAACTGGTCTCACCCTTTAAACAAAATATTCATCTGCTGGGACCTAGCAAGCTGGGACGGTGGCAGCGAGGTACTCAGGTCGTAGATTTGGTTCAAGTTTTCTTCTCTTAGATGGTTGACCTTACAGGGTTAGACGAGAACCATCTGCTCAGGTTTGAAATCAGAGTTTTCCTTCTCCTAGGATGGTTGCCAAAAGGCTAGAGAGCCCATATTGCCCTTTGATGCTCTTTGTCAGACCCTTCAGTTGCGACCTGTCTGTCATGGGAGGCCCTACAGGTGGCTATTATGCTACCGCCAGCATAGCTCACAACTTCATTAGGGTACACAAGCCTCTCCCCCACAAGGGGGCGCCAACAGAGGGGCAAATGTTCTACAGCAGAGGCAAAAGAATACCCTTCTAGTGTGGTGGGAAGATGCATTTCAAGAGTGTCCCAAAAGTGCAAAAGGGCTGGAGGTTTAGCACAGTGGTTAAACAACAGCTGCTAAAGATCTTATCAGCCGAACAGTACAGGTTCGAGACCATGGGCTGGTTTAGGCAGCCAGCTGTCAGCCCTGCCTCTGCTTACCTAAGCAGTCAAAAACAGCCTAGCTGTGAGTAGAGAAATTAAGGACCGCTTTGCGGGGGAGGACTTCTATAATGCCAATAAATAAGGAAGACTGATTGCCAGAAGGTGGAAGGTCCTAATGGGCTGGCAAGGTCTTCGTCATAGGAGGATGAAGCAACAGCACCCCCCTGTGGTGCAATGGAGCAACAGCACCCTGGTGGCACAACTGACAGAACCTGTGGCTCAACTGGAAAGAACCTCCTACTGTATATGTTGTATGTGCTGTATGTCAAATATAAAAATGGCAGGGATTGTCTGTTTGTATGTGTACTGTAATCCACTCTGAGTCCCCTTCGGTGTGAGAAGGGCGGAATATAAATAAAGTGTATTATTATTATTATCATGTGTTTCCACCAGTAGACCTGCTTCAAAATCACATGTGAAGTTTCAAGGCTGTTTAGAGACAGAAGGTGGATCTATACTGCCCTATGTCCCAGGATCTGATCCCAGATTATCTGCTTTGAACTGGATTATATGAGTCTACACTGCCAGATAATCTGGGATAAGCAGATAATCTGGAATCAGATCCTGGGATATAGTACAGTGCAGATTCAGCCTTTGCTGGATATGAGGTGTGTGTGGGTCTTTAAAAGAAAAAGGCCAAGGAATAAAGCCCTGCACTTTATGGAAAGTGCAAACTACCTGCCTTGATCGTGGTGACATCTATTGCTTAAAGAGTGTATCTACATGGTGGTTTGAATTATCTTAACTGCCATGGCTCAATGCTATGGAATATATAGTTTGGTCAGGCACCAGCACTCTTTGGCTAAATACCTTGTAAAACTACAGTTCTCCATAGCATTGAGTCAGGGCAGTTAAAGTGTTGGCCTAGAGCTTTTATCCATCCTGGCCAATAGAGGTAATAGTAAGAAACACTGGGAACTGCAGTCCAAACTTACTTGGAGGATTGCATGATTAGCACCCCTGTCGTAAACTGAATTTCTAGTTCCAACTAATATAGAACACTGAATCATTGTAATTGACATAAATGTCAGCCTGTTATTCAGTAGTTGTTTTAATTCATCTACTATATTTAGAAACTAACAATGGCAGTTTGACTTATGAGTTTTTCAGTGAAATAAAATTAGAATAATTTCCAACACAACATAACAGCTTATTGAGAATATATTAACAGTGACCTTCTCTTCCTCTTTATTAGAGAAAAATGCTTCCATTTTTCACATGGCTGTTGTGAGTTTTCATTTAAATGAGTATCCATGAAATAACTTAAATTGGGAAAAAGTACATATTCATAAAGTAAGCACTTGAATTTGAATGCTAGTCTATGGCAATGAAGTGTCATTGAAACCGATAGATATGGGCTCATTCATAGTTTTGTAGCCTTGTGTTGCCAAACATGGAGATGCACTCAGAATTTTGATTATCGTGTGGAGGACTTGCAAATGTATTTCTGCTTTTCATAGCACTTGTGGCATTCATATAACAGAAAAGCATATTCATATATGGAAAAAAGGAGGAAAATGTTACAAATTCAAG
This sequence comes from Anolis apletophallus, assembly GCA_030556195.1. Classification (NCBI taxonomy): domain Eukaryota; kingdom Metazoa; phylum Chordata; class Lepidosauria; order Squamata; family Anolidae; genus Anolis; species Anolis apletophallus. The sequence goes on along the minus strand of JARBWK010000002.1, from coordinate 84,132,056 downwards.
AATCCTTCACTCGCAAGAAAAGAGAAGATACATGACAGCTTTTGGAATGTTCCACTTTTTTATATCTCTCATCTCTCACACTCTCATGGAATTAATGATGTGGTAGGGGAACAGGTTGTTTTTGTTGCAAGAATCAAAGTCAAGATCCAAAAGTCTGCTCTTGACTGACTTGCAAGCATCCACATTTGTGAGCAGTGCTTCTAAGGACAGGCCAATTCCTTCAATCTTTCTGAGAACCAAAAAATACCATTCTGAAATAAAATGATCTGATAACAGAGAGGGAATATAGCTATCGAGATCTGCTTGAAAATGTATATGCAACCAGAATATTATAGCTCTCATCCATGCTAAGTTTTCAAAAGTGGTATTGGTGTACAGTTGCCTAATTAGAAACTGGAGTCTGGGATCAATATTCAGAGACCTCAACTTGTCCCACAACAGGTTTCTTGATATGGCGTCCAAGGCTCCTTTTAGATCAACAAAAGCAACAAATAGCTTGGAAGCTTTATGCGTGGAGTATTTGTTTGCCAAATGTGAAAGTACTAAGCAGTGATCCAAGGTTAATTTATTCTTACAGAATCCAGCTTGCTCAGGACCGATGATTTTATTATGGTCCAGCCAGGTTTGCAACTTGATTAATAGGAATTTTGCATAAAGCTTTCCAATTACCAATAGAAGGCTAATTGACTGGCATATGGAAGGATAGGTAGGGTCACCCATTTTGTAGATTGGTACTATAATGGCAAATTGGTGAACACTGCTGCCATTTGAGTAAAGGTACTCATGGCAGAGTATGTGTCTACCATCCAACGATCATTCTAGCTAAGTAACAAGAGTCTCATCAATTAGACATTTACTCACCATAGTTCTTGGTCATGGCAACTATGAACACAAAGATAGTGTATAATTGCATCAGTTGACGTTGTTTGTTTATTACATTCCACATTCTATTCGGAGATCTCATGGTAGCCAATCTGAAAAGTTTTAAATAGTGTAAATATTGGGGGGAAATGGCTAAAATATAGCCAACAATTTAGTGTTGAAAGGACAGGTGCAAATAGTTAAAATGGTTTAAAATTATTTGAACCATGAACATGTGAAAGTTTTGTGCAAAACCAATTAAACTCCAAAACATGGTAAACAAACACTTGGTGAAGAATTGGTAATAATGGAGTTTCCAAGGAGAGGTTGCATTATGAAGAGGATCTGAAAACAGAGATGGCTCCTTGTTCTATGTTCCACATTTTATTGTCCTGACTATCTACATGTGGGAGTACTCACCACAGGGAAATAACAGAGCTAACCTTTCTACATGAAGAGTTTTAAGGTAGCCAAGAGCACTTCTCATATGGAAGCTGGTCAGGCAGGCATGTAGCCAGGGGGGCGGCTAAGGGGCTTCAGGAAATTCTCAGGGTGGTCCGCGAAAAGGCCTTAATGGTACATTATTTAAACTGTTATGTTTATTTATATCATGATCTGATCACCATGCTCATTTTATCCCACATTAATGGGGTTATTGGGATAACAATACAAAAGGTTTGCTAGGGTAGACCCTCTTCCACCTAGTCTCAACCCCCAAACCAAACTCACCCCGAACCAAAATCCTGGCTACGGCCCTGTGGTCAGGGTATACATGCATAGCTTCAGCAAAGGAAGACAATATTTATTCTGGAACTGCCAAGAAGCTTCAGTGTCCCAGTATTTTGGAGATATGGACAGCTGGATCGGGTCTGATCCAGTAGCCACATATCCAAGAAACCCACTGCTGTGTCATTACATAGAATCAGCTCCTTTGCACATGCTGCGTGGTCATGTAGCTACTGATGAGGTCACAATATGGTACCCAGCCATAGGACCAGCAAAAGTGGTATTGCCAGCAAGCCTCTGTGAGGGAGTTGCATCTAACTGGTGGCACAACAGTGGCTCAAATATGTCCTCAGATTAATTGACCATCTGTATATTGAATAAGATTCCAAAGATGTTGCTGGGCCACACTGGTGTAACTCCAAAGTAGTTTGCTTCAGATTATTTGGGTAAGTGCAGGCCCCATGAACACTGTCATATAAAGCAGTATGAAACTGCACTATAGGACTGTGTAGATTAGGCCGTAGATTCGGCCCTTATCTGGCTATTATGGGGTAATCCAAAAAAGGAGAAAATGATGTTAACTGCACCTGATATAGTATAATGGTGTTCCTGGATTTACATTCTCTATTCACACAATTCATGCAAACTTCTGAAGCCATTAGTTACTGTTCATGCAGTCTCCTGCAATCCATAAGACTTATTCAAAGTGCTGGCTTTAGCCTATAAAGCCCTAAACAGTTCTGGCCCAACCTACCTGTCCAAATGCATCATCCCTTATGAACCTGCTAGGATTTTAAGATTGTCCGGAGAGGCCCTGCTCTTGATCCCACCTGTGTTGCAAACACATTTGGTGAGGACGAGAGACAGGGTCTTCTCAGTGGTGGCCCTAGGCTACGGAACACCCTTCCTGGGGACATTAGATGGTCCCCCTCCCTCTTAACATTTCTGAAAAGAGTCAAGACTTGGCTGTTTGAACAAGTGTTTGAAAATGCAAGGTAAATGACATAGGAATTGGAACAACTGGGACGAGGTTTTTTTTAGGTGACGTAATTGATGTATGTTTTTAATATTGTTATGGTTTTATATTATGTGTTCATGCTTTTAAATGTTTATGGTGTATTGGGCATTGAATTGTTGCCTCTGTAAACCGCCCTGAGTCGCCTGAGGGCTAGGAATGGCAGTATACAAATACAGTAAATAAATACATGAATAAATACATAAATATTTTTTATTTTGTGCAGAAGGCTCACACAGTAGAAGAGTCCATTGACATTTGTTCAAAAAACAATTGCTTCTTTCCTGTTCCATGATCACTTGCTATTTTTGTTCCTCTCCTATAGTGGTGAACAGTGAGATTCTGGCCTTTTTAGCATGCTCTTACTTTATCACCACATTTTGCCCATGTTTTTTACAACTTTTTACTGGCTACAAAATTTTCCCCTTGGATGTGTGTATTCAGCAAACTGTTTTGCTGAAACACAGCAGCAATTCTTTCTGATGCTTCCCACTATAACTCTCTTGCTCGCTATTTCTACCTTCTCTCCCAATACTTGCCCCCCTTTCCTCACAAACATTGCAGAACCTGGCATGATGGGCATTTCCCTGTCCTTCAAGAGGAAATTTCAAATTTTGAGAAGTACTTGGTTTTTTGTTTGTTTTTCTAGGAAGAATGGGCTTTTCTCCATCTACAGTCAAAATCTCTCTCAGTTTTTTCTTAGTATGCCTCTTTGTGCTGTATATCTATGTGTTTGTAGAGGAGATACCTTCAGAGTGCAAGAAGGAAGTGAGCCTCCTCCTCCTAGGGCTTCAAGAAGGAGAGTATAAGCTGCTTGAACTAAAAGCAAGGGTGTGCGTGCGCACATTTCCTTCATTTCCCTTGTGTGTGCACATTTCCTTCATTTCCCTTGTGGGAGGCAGAGTGATAAGTAAGCTGAAGAAGACCCACTTTTCTTTCCCTTGTTACTAGGGGAAACGTGTACTTTATTTGCCCCCAAATTACCAATCAGATTTAATATCGATGTATGCAAAGGTAATTACAGTCTTATGACAATAATAAGAATTATATACGACTAGTAAGGTTTCCTACAACTTGGGCATCATGACATTTGGGGAAAGGGATGGGAAATGTCAATAGTGGCATACTCACAGTTTCCTATCACAGGGTTATTAATGCCCCTAGCCACTCCTACTTTGAGAGATATTGCTGTACATTTGGAAGTCTGTGAAAGATGAAAAGCCATACATCATGGAGACAAAGGGAACTTGCCTGGGGAAAAGTCACCTCTTTATATTTGTACATGAACTTTTAATAATGTTTATGCATGTCATATTGTGGACATCACATGCACCACTAATATATGTTTTTGATAATTTTCATTCACTATCAATTATTACAGTTACATTCATTTTCTTCTTAAAATGTTTTTCATGTTGTCAGGACTGTATATTTTTACTATACTCATCAGATTTTTTAAAAACCTATAGTAGTTCAGATTCAAGTTGTTCTTCAATTATATGCTACATTCTACTGGTACTATTGTATTTATTATTATTATTTTCTAAATAGTGGCTAGTTTTTGCGATTCCTTATATTTAGGATTATTATTTGGGGTAAAATAACTTCCTGCATTGCCACATTAATTTTTCAGAGGAGCTATATTAGTTTAACATGAAACAAATAAGAAACGTTGAACCATTCACAACTACATAAAGTACATAAAGTACATATCTGTGTTTATTCTGGGTGTCTGAAAAACCTAGTGAGGATATTTTATAAGCTACCATGACTTCTTTTGAATCCTAGAATACACAAATGCACTTTTATGTGACTCTTACAAAATGAGGTGCATAACCTTCAGTCCCATTGAAAAATAAAAATAAAATATTTATTTAGCTAATAGATTTGTCAGTTATTTCCAGTTCCACTTTCAACAGCAGCAACAAAATATTTGTAAAGAATTTATGAGCCAGGAAGAATTGATGGAAGTACCTTTGAAATAAAACATTAAATGAAATACTAGCATCCCTCATTAGAAAAATGATATTTGTTTGGATTGACACAGAAAGACATCTCTTAATTATAGCCTCTACCTGTTTTCAAGACCATTGGATAAATATTTGTTATAGTTCTTCTTTGAAAAAATGAAAAGTGCATGAGGATGATGTCATTGCTTTGCATCGGGATACAGGAAAAGAGCTGGATGTTTGCCTGCTGATCAATCCTTTCACTAACCAGGAAATGGCCAGCTTTTGAGGCATTGCAGCTGAGAAAAAGTGGGTTTGAAGGAATGTTTGGCTGTTGTCCAGTTGGTACAGAATTCTGAGTTCTGCAACAACCAAGAACATAAGCAATGGCGGCATAAGTGTGACAGTTTAACAGTAGGCTGCCAGACTATATTTTGGTAATATCTGAATGGGGAAATATATTATTTACATTTTTTACATTATTTATTATTTAAACTGGAATGTTTTCAACAGAAGAGTTTAAGGTATTCATTATACATTAAAACAGCGATGCACATACTTACATTTGATTTTTTTTGAAATTCAAAGCATTTGAAAATGGTCTTTGTGAATCAATATAATTATTATTGACAGTTCACAGTATTGTTTATTACTAATTTTGTTTAATCAGTTCCTGGATAAAAAGAAAAATAGTTACATACAATAAAAGTCAAGGCTTCTGGATTCTGCTTGTGTCTGAAATTGAAGATATATAGCCAGCATGGATTTTTTTAAAAAATATTTGCTAGTTCAGTTTTTAACATTTCAGGGTTATAGAACTTCATTATTCAGTGAACCCATCTTGAGGGTAGCAGATCTCAGACAAGAGGGGCAAATTTATTAGCTTCGAACAACATCTTGGCACATGGATCTTGGGAGGAGGCTGAAATAAATGAGCTCAGTGGTGCTTCCAATTATTCTCTTGAAGCCCTTACTAACTAGAAAGCCGAAGACACTAATGAGCTGGCATACTGTTCTTATTGCCTGACTTTACATTTTTTGATTTCTTCCAGACAGTTGGGCTACCTACACGTTGAGCTCAATGATACTCAGTTGCAACTTTCACAGGTTTGAAACACGGATGTGTCATCCTAAGTCATCTGTTCTTTTGTCAGCTCTAGACAACTGGTTAATTTTTAGAAATGGCCCAAAAGCTGACTTTTCTCAGACTTCCCTTATGGTTTGACTTAATATAAGAAACAGATTAGAAATTGATCTATTGGGATGGTAGCTTTCTATTTTATAATTGTGATTCCTTAAGGTTCAGGTAAGTTGTGTGGGAGGAGGAACCCAATCTGTAAATATGAATTCAACAGGAATTAGAGAGCTGTTATATCTTAGGTAGTTGCTACAAGTCCTCATAAGACCTTATCATATGCTGGCTTTCCCCTGTTTCTAAACATTTAAAAGACATTTTAAAGACTGAGTCCCAAGAACCCATAAACCAACGCAAGAGTACCTCTGTCACTTGCTTGTAGGTCTCCATTTCTAAAGTGTGCAGAAACTAAGGTTTTCAGAGTTGGTGGGCAATCAAATGCAGAGCTCCTCATTTGTGTAGAAATTGCTATTTTAAGGTAGGATGAGAACTGTCATATTTCTCTGTTTTAGATATAGTGACATTGAAGTGTGGGCATTCTTTAAATGTGTCTCCGTGCTCCCTTTGTCGCCATTAATCATCTTATATGGTAACTTTTGTTAAAAGAAAGAAAGGAAAGAAAAGATAATGCTCAATTTTGATATATTTGTAATATGCTGTAGTGATATTTACTCTTTTTTGTAGACTTGGGATGTGCGAAGTTCCCCTGGATCTGGAAACTTCCAGTACAGACCCCTTCAACCAACTTTAAGTCCTGGTGGGGTTTTGGGGGGATGGGCCCTGGGCAATGGGAGTTTCAGTACATAAACCCACATCCAGAGACCATTGCAAACCCTGTCAATGATGGATCTGGACAAAACCTGCCACACAGATCCCCCATGACCACCTTTAAGTCCTTGTGAGATTAGGAGGAGATCTACCCTAGATGATAGGAGTTGCAGTACGTATACTGCAAACCCCATCAAGGATGGATCTGGACAGAACTTTCAACACAGACCCGGGGGGGGGGGTCTGCCTACTTTAAATACTGGCAAAGTTTGGGAGAAAATGATGGGACTTGCAGCCCACCCATATCCTTATGCATTTCCTAATGGGAGCATTCATAAAATCCTCCAAAAAAACCCCAAACCCCAATGGCTTTTCCTAATGTCTATCCCTTCCTAAAGACCTAACCAGGGGAACATCAGGTACCTAAAGTAGTATATGATAAAAGTGTGTGTGTGTGTGTGTGTGTGTGTGTGTGTGGTAGTAGCATATGTGTGTTTGTAATGCATTTCCTATTGGTCCCCACCTCCAGAGAGCACTGGAATTCCCACCAATGATAGATCTGGAAAACACTTGGCACATAGATCCCTCCATCGCCAACAGAACATACTGGAGAGGTTTGAGGGATTTACTTAGAATTACTGAAGTTGTAGTTCACTTTATATGAAGAGACTACTCTGGACCCCACCAATGATGAATGTGGAGCAAAAACGACACACAGAACCTCCATGGCCGATAGAACATACTGGGGGGGGGAGGTCTGTCCCAGCATGGTGGGAGTTGTAGTTCACTCCATATCCAGGGAGCACTCTGACCCCAGTGATGATGGATCATGTGTCTAGCTTGCACACATACCCAACGTGAAAAACTGGTGGAGTGTGAGGGGGATTAACCTGGCATGATGTGTGTTGTAATTCATGGAACCATTCATAAAATCCAAAAACAATGACATTTTCAAATAAACAGTGTTACAAGTCACCAAATAACTAACTCAGTCAACAGGTACCTAAGCTCGCTCTCTCTCTCTCTCTCTCTCTCTCTCTCTCTCTCTCTCTCTCTCTCTCTATCTATCTATATATATATACATCACATATATACATAAAGCAGTATGGGCGGAGACTACAGTTCCCTGCGTGGTAGTTCAGTAAACAGAGGATTTGTCTAGAAACACATGCAGTCAATCACATGTGTTGATAGTGAATACATTTTCTTTAAAATGGAAAGGCACAAAATGCTATGGTAAGAAGATAATTTCCCCCTCTTCTGCTCCAAATGGGAAGAGGTCCATATTGTAAGCCTGGAAGTTGTTTTTTCAGATGTAATTCAATTCTGAGAGAGGAAGTAAATATGCTTAATATGAAAAGCAGTTCAACACTAAGATAGTAAAAGCAACTCTAATGAATCTACCCATCATATTTCTTGTTCTCTGCATGAATCTAGCCATAAATATTGAAGAGCTAAATTGCTTGTGAACTTTAAGCATTGACACTCAGCAGCCATATATCACTGTTATTTCTGTGTGTAAAAACACCTTGGCTTGAATGGGAAAAAAGCTCTATTTAATTCTTTGAGTTAAAAAGCAAGGTATGCATATACATATTTGTGTGTATTCACATCTTGATTTGCAACAATTCCAACATTTCACAAGTTGTTGGAATTGTGTCATTTTTGTCTACAGGAAGACAAGAACAGGCACAGAATACCAAAAAACAAAATCTTTAACTTTTCTTTTGCTTCTTTGCATCTACTAAACATTTATCTCTTAACCTTGAAATGAAACAGACAGGGCTAGTTGCTGAAGAAAGAGCGACACAAACTAATTCCACAAACATCTACATTTCTTTGATGAGAAGCTGCAAAAAAGACACTGTGGCTGTTTCCTATGGATATTTTAGTTGAAATCTTTTTTGGGGGGTAGGGTGTCAAAACAGTCTTAAAGAAGGCAACAGTGAAATATTGATGACATTAAAATGAGATCAACCGGGGAAGTGATAAAGCTTTGTAAAATGTTCTGTGAAAAAGCATCTATACATCTTGGTCTACATATAAACTGGAATCCTGTGGAGGACATAATTTTTGTAAGTAGACTTATGCCTGCAGAGATTACACTTCTGCAGTTCTGTAATATCAGTATCCAGTAAAAGGATTATGTTGATGTCATTACATAAGAGAGCCAGCAAAGGGACCAATACCACTGGGGCATCAACTAAGAACTGCTGGTGTACATTGATATACTCTTGTCCATGTTACATTATGAATCTTTGAAATTTATTAACAGGGGTTCTTAGCATCTCTTCTGTGCAGCTAATCATGTAAAAAGTGATAAAATCTACACCATGAAAGAGGGTAATGTTCATTTGTGGGATTAACATAACTCAAAAACCATGGTAAAGGTGTTAGAAGGACAGATTGGGCCATGATGGAAAAATATCGATAAGAAATATAAATAAAGAAAGGAACGCTGTCGGTGATTAATAGTTAAGAAGAGCAACGGGGCTGTCTCATGCTCGAGAAAGAAGATCTAGATGAAATTGTATGATTAGTGCAGAATGAGAATGGAAGTCAACATAACCTATTGCACTCTTACCCCCTTCCCCCTTTTCCCATTCCTTTCCTTCCTGTTGTGATCATGTAAGTCTTATAAATGTAAAAATATGTCAATAAAAATTAATTTTTAAAAAAACATAACTCAAAAACCACTGGACAAATTGCTGCCAAATTTGGCCACAAAACATACTAATACTAACCCAAGGAGGGACCATCAGTCAAAAAATTGATTTTGTCATTTGGGAGTTGCAGTTGCTGGGAGTTATAGTTCACCCGCAATCAAAGAGCATTCTGAACTCCACCAATGATGGAATGGAATCAAACGTCCCACACAGAACTCCCATAACCAAGAGAAAATACTATAAGAGTTTGGTGGGCATTGACCTTGAGTTTTGGAGTTGTAGTTCACCTACATCCAGAGAGCACTGTGGACTCAAACAATGTTGGATCAGGACCAAACTTGGCATGAATACTCAATATGCCCAAATGTGAACACAGATGGAGTTTGGGGAAAATAGAGCTTCTCAATTTGGAGTTACAGTTTCTGGGATTTATAGTTAACACACAATCAAAGAGCATCCTGAAATCCAGCAACAATGGAATTGAACCAAACTTGGCATATTGAACTCTGATTACCAACAGAAAGTACTGAAATGGTTTGCTTGGGAATTGACCTTGAGTTTGGGAGTTGTAGTTCACCAGTCCCTCCTCTTCTTTCCAAAGGTGCTAACTTTTCTTTTTCCTCGGAGCAGGGGTTGCGAAGGCGCCTGCTCGGGCTTCCTTCTCCTCCTCCCCGGGGCACCCTCCTCACCTCTCCTTCCAAGACAGAGTTTGCAGATGCGGGGGGCTCCTCCCAGCCCATCCCTGCCAAAGGCAGCCTATTCCACGCGCCCAGGGCCGGCCCCACGCTATTAAAAGGACATGTGCCTCCAAGCCAGGCCCACGAGCTACATGTCCCCAAGCAGTAACAAATGCCCCCTGGCCATCTCTAGCCCTCCCCCTCACACACACACACACACACACACACACACACACACACACACACAAGCAATAGAGAGGGGGGGAGCACAAGGTAGTGGGGAGCGTGCAAGGTGGAAGGGATGGGAGGAGGAGGAGGAGAGCGAAGGCATGCTCTGCGGCAGCACTTGCTCCTGGCCTCCTCTTCTCCCCCTCCCTTCCGTTGGCTGCTCTGCTTGCCTGCCTGCTGGGGCCCTTACGCAGGCTGGTCAGAATCGGCTGGCAGGCCGCAAAATGCCCAGGTCTGGTATTGGAGGTTCCAATTTCCCACGGCACACCTGATGATCGCTCACAGCACACTAATGTGCCATGGCACACTGGTTGGGAAACACTGAACTAGCATATCTGCTTAGCTTTCAGACTTTATGGTCTCGTGCCTAACAAAAACCTGGTAGACATATTTGGAATCATTTCCATTTGGCATCTGTAACATCTGAATTGGTCCTCAGATAATTTGAAAAGTCTCTAGAAGAATGACTTGAATACCTAGAATTAATATTCTTTGGCTTGTGTTTATGTTGCTGCTTGTGGTTTATGGCTTATTTCTATTTTGCATTGCTTCAGGGTTTCATTAAAACTCCTCGAGTTCCTGCAAAGACGTGCTGTTGTTGTTGCTGTCTAGAATGCTTCTGTAATCTAGCAGTACTTTTTATTGTTTTAACAATATTTTTACAGTACATTAATGCGTGGGAAAATGCTCTGTAAATCAGAGAAGAGGAAAAATACTACTGTTTTGTCCAGGATTCCTTACACATATTGAGCCTGAGGGATTCCTGCTTGAGTTTAAAAGCCAACACAAACCTCTTGCTGTGTCTGAGTTAAAGACTTGACAGCTGTTAAGATGCAATGCATTAGGGCAGCTGAGGATAACAGCCACATGGCAACCAATTTGTTGTTCCAGTGTTCATCATCTGGTGGCATGAGGAAAAGGTCAGATGAACTAGCTGGGCTCTGGACTGTTGAGCATCAATGTTACGATCACTTCAAGTCAGGAAAAATGTCATAATTGCTTTCTATAACTCTCAGATTTGGGATGGAAAAATGATCCTTGCACCTATAATCACTTTGCTAAGGGCAGTGTACCATTCTAAGAATACACAATCTTAAGAAGTTCTTGCAGTAACAAATAAGCAGCTCTACTTATGCTAACCAATGGTTTGGTCTAATATTAGATAAATTACACAGGCCAACACAAATTTTGATACCTCAAAAGTGAGACCTGTTTCTGAGTATATTTGACCAGCTGATTCCAAAAATGGCAGATCCCCTATCAGCTCTAGTTTTTGAGATACAGAACATATACCATATATACGAATCTTAATCTGCTCGCCTGAAGAAAATAATGATAACATATATAGGAAACTAGAGCAAATGCAGTCTATCCAGTGCAATTTTCAGAATCAGCACTGCAAATAGCTACAGGAACAGGCCTAAAAACCAAGACACCAAGATACATTTTTGTTGGACTGTATTATCTATCAGATAAATTAATAATGTGCATTCTTTATGTTACATCTTGAAACATTTAAAACAATTCCCTTGGCCAGTAGAACACTTTGCACATGTGTTTATATAGTAAATGGGGAAGGTATGAACGTAGAGTGTGAATGTGTATGTATACTTAGGCCCCCTTCACATTAGGCCAAGGGTTGTCAAATTCTGCTCCTCCAGATGTTTTGGACTTCAGCTCCCAGAAATCCTAGCCAGTTTACTAGCTATTAGAAATTGTGGGATCTGAAGTCCAAAATATCTGGAGGTGCATAGTTTGAGAAACTCTGCATTAGACAATCACAACTCCAAGGTTTCCCTTTAACTGCCATGCCTCCATCTTGGGATTTGTTGTTGGAAATAGCAACCTTCAAAGCCTCCACTGAATGTTTATAAATACTGTAGGTATAATTGTTTTGGTTTGCCAGTTTGACTGTACCTATTTGACGCGGAAGGGGCTTCAGACCCCAGGACTCAATTTTTGTTCTACAGTATGCTTTTATACTTCAGTGCGGGTGGATTGCAGTTTGTCACCTTTCAGACTTCATTGTGTACAGTTATACAGTTCGGACTATATCTATATGCTTAATGATATTGGACTATGGACTAGTATGCTGAATAGATATAAGAAGTTTGTTAGTAAACCTGGGATGTTATTTTTAAAGAAGACTACTTTGTTTTTGTCTCTTGAGTGCATATTTTAAACAAGAGGTTTTTAAGGGAGAGTAGATGGGCAACTTCAAAGAAACAACCATCCTCTGCTAACTAATTTTTTTTTGTAGTGGCATGTCTTTATCCTTGGCAGTTTAAACACATGTTAAATCTTCAATTTAACAGCTGAGTTATCTGTGTGCCATTACATGAATGCTTATGAATATCACTTGTTCAAAGGGTTGAATTCTAACAAGGCCATGCTTTTCTTTACTAGTGGCTTTTAAAAGGTGGTCTCCATATGTCCATGTAGATTTGGTTTGTGTTTATGTTGCTTTTTTCATGCTTTTTAACATCTACATGAAACCGCTGGGTGAGGTCATCCGGAGTTTTGGAGTGCTGTGTCATCTCTATGCAGATGACGCCCTACTACTCCTTTCCACCTAACTCCAAGGAAGCTCCTCAGGTGCTGGATGAGTGTCTGGCCGCTGTGACGGTCTGGATGAGGAAGAATAAGCTGAGGATCAATCCTGACAAGACAGAGGTCCTCTAGGTCAATCATAGGTCGGATTGAGGTATAGGGTGGCAACCTGTTCTGGATGGGGTTGCACTCCCCCTGAAGTCACAGGTTAACATAGGGTTCCCATATGTCCCTTATTCTAAGGGACGTCCCTTATTTTGGCCCTAAAATTTGTGACCCTTATTTTCAGGCCCTGTCCCTTATTTTTGACTAACATGACAGGACTGGGTGGGGTTGACCAGAGGAAGGTGTGCGCTGTGGTTTCCACAGCAATGCCTGCCCGGGGATTCCACCTCGCAGGGCAGTCTGCGTCCCCGTTGGAAGGAAGAGACGATACAGGACTTTTTCAAAGTACAGTAGAACAATTAACCATTACCCAAGGGGAATGTTGGATCATGTTGGATAAAGATAGTTTCTGGTTGCTTGAGAGTTACTCTTAAAATAGGCCTAGCTGTGCATCCCAATGCTATACAATGCTGTGTATCCCATACTATACTACACCATTAACTATTGACATAATAATTATGAAGGTTACTGTCTTATAAAATTTATTTTATTTTAATGTTTAGACAGTGCACTTTTAAAGTCAGCAAAGTCAAGTACTAAATACAGATGGAGAAAATTAGGTGCTTCTAATAATGTTTTTTCTGTATGACAAAGCATGCAGAAACATACCATGTACTGTTAAGAGGGTATAAGTCATTTTCTTTTGTGAGTTTCAATCATTATCTTATTCTGTTAATAAAACTATTTCTACCTAATGTTTGAGTTTCAAGTTTTTAATGAAGTGTCCCTTATTTTTGTGAAAAATCCCGTAAATGTCCCTTATTTCTTATATCAAAAAATGGCAACCCTAGGTTAACAGCTTGGATGTCCTTCTAGATTCAGCGCTAATGCTTGAAGCCCAGGCATTGGCGGTGGCTGGGAGGGCTTTTGCACAATTGAAGCTCGTGTGCCAGCTGCGACTGTACCTCATGAAGTCGGATTTGGCCACGGTGGTCCATGCCTTAGTTACCTCTAGATTGGACTATTGCAATGCACTCTACGTGGGACTGCCCTTGAAGACAGGCCGGAAATTTCAACTGGTGCAACGAGTGGCAGCCAGATTACTAAGTGATGCGAATTACAGGGAGCGGTCAATCCCCCTGTTTAAGGAGCTCCACTGGCTGCCGTTTATTTTCCGGTCCCAATTCAATGTGCAGGTTTTTACCTACAAAGCCCTGAATGGTTTGGGACCTGCCTACCTGCATGACCGCATCCCCATCTACGAACCCACATGCTCTCTTTGATCTTCCGGAGAGGCCCTTCTCTCGCTCCCGCCTCTATCGCAAGCGCAACTTCTCTGTAGTGGCCCCTAGGCTCTGGAATTCACTCTTCAGAGATATCAGACAAGCCCCCACACTGGTAATCTTTAGGAGGAGCCTGAAAACTTGGCTGTTCCAGTGTGCCTTCAATGATTGAATGTAAGATAATTCCTGACCAAACTCGGCATATAAGGCCCTCAGAAGCACTTTATTTTCTGGTTTGTGCAACTAAACCTTACCTTATCCCCTGGATGCCCTGTCCTGATATATTTAATTGCCCTATCACCCAGTGGTTTTAAATTTTTTAACCTGAATTTTGCCCTGCCCATTGTGCTCATGTTTAGTGTTTTAATGTTCTGATTTTATAAAATATAGATTTTATTGCGCTGTTCATTTATATTGGTTTTGTATTACTGTATAATTTTAATATTTTTGTATTATTGTGTTATTATACTGAAGGGTGTGACCTTATGTAAGCGTCCCCTTGGGGAGATGGTGGCAGGGTATTAATAATGTTTATTATTATTATTAGTATTATTCACATTTGCCAAACAGATGTGACATCATTTTTATATTTTCAATAAAGTTATGTTGCACTTATTTCCAATAGGTTGTGGAATTTCCAATAGCTTAGGGGAGTGCCAGTGCCCCATAAAGTTACAAATCGCAAGAGCCATTGGATGCAGCCATGAGAGTTACAGTGAAATAATAGCACTATAATTGTGCATCTATGAAACATGGGCTCTGTATGTTTCTTTAATGCATGTGCAAGGGTTCTAAGGACTTTTAAAAACATCTACATAATGTCTTCCATAGATCACATACTTTCTGTGGAAATAAGATTTATTGAACCAGACTTTCCAGAGTCATTATGTACAATACTACTACTGTGGCAGGATCTTGATTAGCCCACAGTTGTGTTCTCTACATTAGTTGCATAAGATTGAGAGGCCACAAAAGGAGTACATTACAGGCATTAACTGTGAGAAAAGTGAAGTTGACATTGATGGGAATAGTTGGTTGTTGCCTTGTTTCCTTGAGGTGTCTTGAAAAGCTTATGCCAATGATTGCATATTGTGTTTTACTTTTGCTCTGCCTGTGCTCCCATCACTTACATAATATAAAGGCTCTACCCTACGAAACATCTGGTTTGGGGCAGAGTCAATCAATCCCAAACCTTCTTGGCTTCCATTAGCCTAAATGCAGCAAAAGAAGGCCAAAAACCTTTACAGAAAAATAAATGTTATTTCATCTTGAGAGAAACTTCAAACAATGGTTTAATACCTTATCACATTCCTGTTAAGAAGCAGAGCCATTTAAATCACCCACTAGGCAGCTCTTATTAATTGTTAGTTCATGCAGAGTCATGATAGGGAACATTACATGATCCTGGGTGTAAATAATTTGAAATCCAATTTTTGCTATTATAAATCCACCAGGTACTTTATAGGCCAAAGCGTTCTTTAGATGTCTGATATGTTTCCCCCCTGTTATCTTTGTGAACCCCCTGTGAACACAATACAGTTCTAGAACAATCAATTTACATCAGATTTAACTTTCTACAGCTTTAAGATCTGTTGCAATCCTAAAACATGTAAATCCAGCACACAATTTTTAATTAACAAAAGATTTAATGAAGGCCTCTTAATTTGGTGAAGGGTTGTTTGTGTGTGAACCCGATTGCATCTTTAAAAAAAGTTAGTACATCTAAAAATCATGGTATTAAAGGAGATATTAGAAAAACAGAGGCTTGGGTGTAATGAGTCTGAAGTATTGTACTTAACTTGAATGCATTTCCTTGGTAATGTTGGCTTAGCAAAGCAACATTGGGGAGAGGATACAGCAAGTGAGAATGAGGTTACTTGACTGGTGTAACAAGCAACATTTTAAACATCTATCTTCTAAATTATCTATCGATGTGGTTTTCTTCCAGAGACGTTTACTGGAACTTTAGCAATGAAATGAATTTTCTGTTTTATGTTATACTCATATGAGTCCTATAGTGTGTGTTTGCAAGTAGTGCAGTATCCTTTTTAAACATAATAAGCAGCCACAATTAATTACTTGCAAAAAAGGAGATGGAAAACTAATGTGTAATAATAATTAATTGGGGGTTTAAAAAAATTCAACTTTGGTATAAATAAGGATTGGTCTTGGAGTTGCAGTCAATGCACGTGATAAATGCAGCATAGATATTTTCTTGAATTGACCTTATTGCTTGTGAATGAACACCTTCCAATGATTCTTATATTGTGGAACCTGGTAGCAGAGCAATGCAACTGTTTTGTTTCAGCTGTGCTACTGGGGTAGATGTTGAGATCCTTCTTGTACTGTCAATATGTTCTTCGGAGCTCTTGAACATAAATATGGGTAATATTGTATTCAGTGGAATGAGACTCTTAGGGCGCTTCCAAACAGGGGTAAAACCCATGCCTTGGCATGGGTTTTTTGTCTCCACAAGGACCCTTAAACCCGGGCTTTCCCAGGCAGGGTGTCTAGATGCCATCTCAGTAACTACTGGGAGGACACCCAGAAGAACCCCAAAAGTATACTTAAAATTAAAAAAAACCCTACCCAGCCACCATTAAGGAACTGCTTGAATCCTCCTGGCACATAAAAATGATGTGCTTGGAGATGGAGGGAGATGCGAGGAGATGAGGTGAGGAGTGATGTTCCTCTGGGCCCTCCCCCATATCCTAGTCCTTCATTTCTACACACCATGAGTGTTGGAGCATGCAAGAAATCAGTGTGTGTGTGTGTGTGTGTGTGTCAACTGTAAAATAACATGCAAGAAGCTGATTGGTCAGGCAATGCCTGGAGAGCAGGCTGAGGCTGGGACTTTTGGATACTGTTACATTTTTGTTTAGGCTTGAGCTATGCAAGTGCAGAGAGAGAGAGAGAGAGAGAGAGAGAGAGAGAGAGATGGTTTGGAATGTGCTCTTGCTTCAATAGATGCTGGAGGAAGATTCTTGACATGAACAATGAAAGATCATTTTAGATCTCTCATAAAAGGACATTTAGTGACTTGATGCAACTTATCATATTGCACATATGTTGTTCTGAATTAAGAAGGATAAACTATTTGTTCTGTATTGTTTATCTGTGTGGCATACTTTTCTTTCTCTGGCAAGGCAGTATGTGGGCTGATCAAATGTGAACTACACTGGTTGATTTTACATTATGCCACAAGGAGGATTCAAGCTGGTCCTTAACGGCAGCTGGGTATGATTTTTTTTATTTTAAGGGTAGTTTGGGGTTTTTTGGGAGAAGGGGTGGGTGATCGCATGACTCGATTCTGGGGTCCAATCCACACAGGACCCACATCTGGTAAGACCTAGATGTTACTTAAGATCCAGGTCTTCTCAGGTGTCTAATTAATTAATTGACAAACCCTGCTTTGTCCTGAATTAATTTGCTTTTACAGAAGGTGTTGTTTGGATGCCTCCAGTAAAAATGCAACAGGCCCGCATTTTGGGGGTTGTCTGGAAAGGCCCCTAGAACTCAGATTCTGGATAAATCTACTTATAAAATATCATTTCATGAGTTCTTACAACAGTTTTCCATTCAAGAATCCCCAGTGTTGTACTATTCTAAAATAAATCCAGTGATGGCCTACTGTATTGAATAAACCAGAGAATTCTGAATTCATATCCTGAATCTCAAGGAACAGTCAAACAACAAATTATACAAGAGGTGGTCACATCTGGATTCTTAACAAAATGCACATAATACTATGGATGGAGTTGGACTGGTCAGGAGAAGTTTCAAACCCTATCTGTTGGGGAAACTTGGGATTCTACAAGTTTCTTTCCAAAGTGTGGCTCTGTTTATAAACAGTTTGATGTGGCTTCATCTATCCCACACAATAAGAAAAGCTGAAAGCCAATGTGATAAATGCCTTGAATGCTGGAACTAGAACTCAAGTAGATCAGCATTCAAATACCTGCTCATCCATAGAAACTCACCGGATCACTTTGGGATTCACACTCTTCAAGTCTCAGATAAAGGCAGTGGCAAACCAATTCAGAAAAAATCTTGCCAAGCAAAACATAGACTTGTCCTAAGTCAGAGTTGACTGGAAAGCAAAGAACAACAATGAAGCTGAGCTCACTCTGAATGTCACACAATGTAAGTATACAGCACTCTTCATGAGTCATCTATAATTTACATATTAACCATGAGTTCTTAT
The DNA here is from genome assembly GCA_030556195.1 of Anolis apletophallus. NCBI lineage: Eukaryota > Metazoa > Chordata > Lepidosauria > Squamata > Anolidae > Anolis > Anolis apletophallus. The sequence continues at coordinate 84,113,889 of JARBWK010000002.1, read as the reverse complement.
GATCAGCATGTGGGCATGGATGCAGCTAAATTACTATTATACCTAACTGTAATGGTAGCTGTGTTGTTAATGTGTGCCTTCCTGTCATTCATGGTGTATGGTGACCTTTATCAAAGGGTTTTCTGAGGCTGAGAGTATATAACTTGCTCAAGGTCTCCCAGGGGATTTTCATGGTGAGGATTCAAACCTTGTAAATTGCAGTTCATCACTCAAACTGCTATGCCACATGCTCACAAAAGGAACTTATTTCGAGATGTGATGACTTTGCACTAAAAAGTAGTACAGAAACAGAGATTGTACTACTGACAATAACCTGCATCTCACTGGCCAATCTGGATGAAAGGTTCATGTCACAATTTTCCCCCTAACCAGTATACGAACATTTCAATCACCCACCTAAAAGATTAATTCACTCTCACTGTTCCGTTTGAGATTTATTTCAACTGGGATGAGCAGCAATGTTTGGGCTGCTGCCATCCACAGGAATTGCATCCTGCCCTTCTGTGGGATCTCCAGAGTGAACACTTTCAATCCTGGTGTCACAGCTGTTTAGTGCGGAAATTAAATTAAAACTTTTTATAGGGCACTGACGTGTCAGTGGAGCTGTAAAAATAAAGGATTTCTTTTTTTTAAAGCCCCTGATAAGTCATTTAAAAATCTGTGTGGTTTGCACAAGCTTGCATGACGTTTTCTTCTGAGCAGAATGAAGCAATGAAGATCTATCAGTTTATATGGGAAGTTGCCTCCAATTCTCTTGATAAATCAGAAGAAGGATCAGGCAAAAGAATTATATTAACCCATATAGAGGGCACTGAAAATCTTTTTATCATGACAGCACATCATATGACAGGAGAAAATCATATTTTTATTGGATTTACTACAAAACCAGCACAATCACATGGGGGCATTTCCATGGCAATGCCTCCAAGTGCTAGGAGACATTATGTCATTTTTCATGGCTTCTTTGTAGGATCAATAATACATGAGTCAGTCCTCTGATGTCCTACTTATCTTTTCTGTGAAGGATGTTATGGTTTTTGTGAGGAATACTTTTGACCAATCCACTTTTCTTCTGTTTACTCACACATTCTTGAGTTTGAGCTGTATTATTTTGCCAATAGAGTTGCCTTTAGGGGTGTGCAATTTGGCAAAAACACATTTTTGGTATCTGGCTTTTGGCTGCCCCCCCCCCCCCCCGTTCTGTTTTTAGGGAACCTCCCAAATTCAGGAGGGATTTCTGTTTTCATGCTGGAAAAATACAGTCCATTGATGCCACTGGGGAAACTTTATAGCAGTGGTTCTCAATCTGAGGGTCCTCAGGTGTTTTGGCCTACAACTCCCAGAAATCCCAGTCAGTTTACCAGCTGTTAGGATTTCTGGGAGTTGAAGGCCAAAATATCTGGGGACCCACAGGTTGAGAACCACTGCTTTAGAGGGTCATTTCTCTGTCATTTTGGGTCTATCATCATGTAACTCACTTCTCTTATAGGCCACATCTTCTACTGAAAGCTTGCCATGTTTCAGAATATTTCACCAATCCACTAATATTTTGTAATTTCTAAAAAAAATTACAATAACATACTGTATTTTTTTAAAAAAAAAATCACAAGAGAGGGTTCTGGGAATTGAAGTCCCAAGCACACACCACAAGAGGAGAGAATAATGGATGGACACAGTCAACCAGGCCTCTGATTGGCTGAGAAAGAAAGTAAGCAACACACACAGAGAGAAACCTCAACTCTCATTATGCCCTGGGAGGGAACACAAGGCTCCTTCAATACTTACGCTACACAACATGCTGCTGGGAAAGCGAGTTCCCATTTACCTCAAGCAGGTGCATTGGGGGTGGGGGTCAGGAAGGGATAGAGGAGCCTGGCGGGGAAGAAAGCAAAGGAGGAGCCACAGCTTTCCTGATTACCGAGACTGCCCTGCCCACACGTCTCCACCTCCACATCAGGTAGAGTGCAGCTAAGTCCTATTGGTTCCTATTATTAGCCTGATACACAAGCACAAGAGGTGAGCAATGGATACAAACACCATCAGCCATAAGGATCCAGCTGCTGTGAACAGTACTGGCTAAGGCTTCAACTGCCCCGCACCAGGCTGATTTTCATGCATTTGGCAACCGAATCCACCGAATCATTCAAATCTGGTACACAAAAACAAAATTGTGCGCACCCTAGTTGCTATTATTTGTAAGTGAAAATGTGGAGTTTGTTTCTAAAATGTACCAAACCCATATGAACAGAGTTTACAGGAATTTAAAAAAACATGCTGCGGATATGCATTTTTTCCCTATGAAATCCAATTTTTCAATACCTGTACTGAAGTGATTTGATACATTCTGATAGTTTTGATCTATACATAATATTCTAATCCTAGCCAACAATGCACTGCCACCTATAACTGATGTTTCAATTGTTTTGGATTTGATGCCTTTTGGAAACTCCACAAATTACAGTGTTCCCTCACTTATTGCTGAGGTTAGGTTCCAGGACCTCCCGCAATAAGTGAAAAACCGCGATGTAGGGAAGCTCTATTTATTTTAATATTTATACATTATTTTAGTAGTTATACACTTTTAAAAGAACCCTGATGTTGAAATTACTTTTAGGCAGTAGGAAAGTTAAAAGATGGAAGACATTTAATACAGTCTGATACATATGTTTGTTGAATTATTTTTATGTTACAAACCAGGCATGACCCATAATTCCTAACAGCCAAGTTGTTAGGAATGGTGGGAGTTGAAATCCAAAACACCTGGAGGGCCAAAGTTTGTCCATGCCTGCTATAAAACATAATGGAAAAATAGTGGTCGTAAAAGGGAGCTAAGAAATTGATACCTTTAATAAAGAAACATGAGTAGCATGAGAGCAAAAGTGGATAATCTTGCACAGTTAGAAAAAAAGAAAGAAATATGTCTCTTTCAATTCTTGTACATTTAGCCAGTGTTACTCGGCATGTATTTAAGCAAGCAAATGCTTAAAAGAACTGGCAACCCTTTCTGTGATATCATGGGCTGGCAATTGCACCTCTAAAATCTAAAGTTTGCTATACCTAATATATGTGACACCCGTTTACAGAGTTTCCATGCCAAAGTACATATCTACAGAAAACTAGGAGAGTTTGTATGCATGGATGATGCTATTCATAACTTTATCCATAGATTATCTGTTGCTATGTTAAATGGATTAAGAGCATCGGAAAATGATCATGATATTGGTGGTGAGTTTTGATTATTTTCCATCGCCCCTTGCTCTGATATGTATGTGTTATTATTATTATATATAAAAAATAGGGTCCCGTAGAAGAAAAATTAGAAATCCCCCCTGAAGCCTTCTGCTGCATCCTTCATGTCTAGCAAGCCATGTTTTAAAATCGAAGAATGCAATCATCTTCTTTTCCCTGTTTAAATAAAGCATGCCTGTCTGTGTGCTTTCACTCTTAACCTTGCTACTTCTTAGCAAAATTACCACTTATAATCTTGGCAAAATGTGGTTCTTCAGGACCAGAGGGCAGAAGTCTTGGATGAAGGACAGAAAATGTTAATTACTGTCTGAGTAAAACTCTGGAAATGTCCAGGCAGTGGTTTCAGTCATAATGATTAACAATCAGTTTCTATCTCAAATCTCCCTCATGGTTTCCTATCCTTCTTTGTCTTCCACCTTCGCGCCAACCTCTTCCTCCTCCTGCCATGCACTACACTTTCTTTTAACTTCCATAGCCTCGGCATCTTTCTACAATAACAACCAGAGAGTAAGTGCAAACCTATTAAATGACACCATTGAGTGTTGTGGAGTGGGTTTATCTGCTTAGATTTAGAATATTACAGTCTTATTATGTTGCTGCTGATATTGCAGATATCAGGAGATATGGGGAACTATTATTTAACAGGTATTGTTACTTTCCTCAGTTTTGATCCTTAACACACGTTGAGCTTGCTGTGTGCAGTGGTAATCTGAGATAAACCATGCTGTGGTGACTATTCTGCCAAGAGGATTGTGATGGTAGGCAAAAAGATGAGCCCTGTGCACATTGGCTTTCCACATCACTTTATTACCAATTGTTTGTTCAATCATTGTGTGAACTACAAAAAGAAAATAAATTGTGGAGGAAACAATGAAGGCTATAGTAGGGGAAAAGAGCATATTTCCAAGCTCCAGAAGATATGCCACATCAAATAATAACGCTCTAACAACATGGGTGAGCGTAATAAAAAAGTAAGGTCATTTGTATGCAAACAGAAACAAAGTGAAATGGAGACCAATTTGGAGATAATATTTGCATTTGTCTCCATTTCTTAGATTCCACCTTATAGCTGCTGTTCTGTCCCAAATGAGTTAGGTGAGCATACAGAACATCATACTTTTCTGGGAAAAAGAAAAGGTGAAGTGAAGTTCATGTTTTTGCCGGAGATCTTTATGTAAGGCCCAATTAAATGAAAGCCACTTGTCTCTTTAAATTTTTCTTTTTTTAACTTTAAGTGTGAAGGGTAGTATCTGGCACAAGGCAAAACAGCCAAGGGCAGAGCTTCATAGGCAGGGTTCATTAACAGAGTTTGCAATCTTTTTCTCCTCATCTCAGTGAGTTCATAACTACTTTACTTTGTTTTGCTCCATTGCTTTTCGCAAAATAGATGTAACATATATTAGACGCACACATATAGTTCTATGTGTGTTTTTCTCTGTTGATAAAGTAAAGGGAATTTCCTCTCAAGCACATTCAGTTATATGCTTTGTCGATGAACCTGATTTGCAGAATATAGAAAAAAGGGGATGGAAATATAGTGGTTCGCACTTCCACTCATTTTTTTTGCATCTTTAAAAATCTGTTCATCATGAAAAAGCAGAATCCTGCAGCATATTTCATTAGTACAAAAGGATGGTTTAAAAGTTCTAATGAGAGTTATTGGTTGACTTTGATTTCACTTACCTTTCAGTAATTTTACATTTAGGTTCCTCTCTTAAGAGGAGGAGAGGGAGAAGAACAAGGATATTGCATGTCACAGATGGTAACTTAGCTTTGGATTTGCCATTTGACTCAGAGTTGAGTTTGAAAGCAAATCACAGGATCATAAATCTCCAGCTAATATTTCATTTGCCCAGAGTACATAGCTATAATCACAGGATTTTTCAGAAGTGCATCATTAAAGCTAATGAATCTCTTGTCTCTTTAGTTCTGATGTATCGTTTTTCAGTGAGAACAACCCATTTTCTCAATCCATCCCAGAAGAATTGAGGCTTCATGTATCAGATTTCAAACTTTAATAAAAATGTGTGATTGAAATCTTTTTTTGTGGCTACTTTAATAGAAGAAGGCATTATCTGTTATTGGCTAGTGGAAATGATATTTCAGTTAGGTGAAAGTTTGTGACTCTTTAATTTTATAATTTTATGTAATTCTATACACACTTACAGTAGAGTCTCACTTACCCAACATAAACGGCCCAGCAGAACGTTGGATAAGTGAAAATATCAATAAAGAGGGATTAAGGAAAAGCCTATTAAACGTCAAATTACATTATGATTTGACAAATTAAGCATCAAAACATCATGTTTGACAGCAAATTGACAGAAAAGCATGGTAACATTATGTAGTAATTGCTGTATTTACGAATTTAGCACCACAACATCGCAATGTATGGAAACAGCTATGGATCCAGGCAGGAGGCAGACTGCATTGGATAATACAGAACATTGGATGAGCGAAGGTTGGATAAGCGAGACTCTACTGTATGTGGAAATAAGTATTTAAACTCAATGCTACTTTCTTCAAAGCAGAGATGTATAAGATGACACTGCACTCAACCATAAGTTCCTAGTGTGATGGTACACATTCACACTTCATAATTACAGCACCATATTTTGCTTAAAACTTCAATGGAACAGACCTCAGGTATCCATAGGATACAGTCATGGTAGTTAAAGTGGAATCTTAGTGTAAAATGGATTTGGAGCAATAGCTGGGTCCAGAATCCCAAAGAACTATTTGAAAGACAGAAATATATCTATCATGGACAGCAGAAGTTTTGCATATGATCTGCAACAAATGCATCAATAAAAGCAAGCATTAAACTATTTTTAATCAATAAAATTTTATTGTCCGACTTATAAATATTTTTCATTTGTTCCCTATTTACAATTGCAAAATATTTTCAGATATTCTACTATCACTTGTCATTCAGAATCTCTCTATAAATGCTGTGAAAATGTCCTTATGAAAAAAGTCTCTATTGTCAGCCCACAAATCTGACATCCACACACTCACACAAAAAAATATTAAAAGAAGGAAAAATAATACAGTACAGCAGGCGACATTGCAGACTTTTGCTACACAGTAGCAAGAGGACTGAGTAGAAGATCCCCCTCTCCAAAAACGTCTATGGCGGCAAGCTTTTCAGAATATTTGTTATAGACCAACGCTGGCCAGAGCATTTCTGTAAAACTAACTGAAATCCAAACTCATTATCGCTGTTTTCCTGCAGCTCCAGGCAACGTTTGGATTTTCTGTTCTGGATTGGGCCTCCCTATAAAAGTGAAGAAAGAAAAACATAATTAGTCAAAAGTTATTGACCATATTTCACACACAGCCAATCTTTTGATGCTTCTCATTGCCAGATTTATATAGTGCTTCACTATTTATTTATTTGTTTGCAGCATTTCTATTCCACCTTTCTCACCTTGCAAGGGACTCAGGGCGGATTACAATGCACATACAGCGCATTCCAGAGGCGGGGGGCACTGCCAAGAAGGCCCTGTACAGTGATACCTTGATTTAAGAATTTAATTTGTTCTGTGACTGAGCTCTTAACTCAAAATGCTCTCAACTCACAGTGAATTTCCCATTGAAATGCAATTAATCTGTTCCGGCCCCCTGAAACCTCCCTCCGCCTCCATTTTAATGTGTTTTTAAATAAGAAAATGTCTTTTATAAATAACAAATAATGTATAAATGCACATTTACATGGAATAATAAAAAGAGCAACTTTAACATGGTAGAAGGACAAAGTTGTGGCAAGGAAGCACAAAGGACAAAGTGAAGAGGCAGAAGCATCATTTTCTTCATACTGTACTCATTCCAGTCTCCTTCACTCTCCCTCCCTCCTTCTCTGTCTTTATAAAACTAAGCATTCCAGGAATAAAAACCACAGAAAATCAACTAACCCAAAGTTCCTCAAAGCAGACAAGAGAAAAAGCAGACAATAGCATGAGGCATGGAGACTGCTCCCTTGAAGCCCTAAAATCCTGTACTCTCACGCTTGTGCACCCTATGGTGCTAGTTCTTAACTCAAAATGCTTCCCTTATATCAAAGCAAAACCCGGACCAAGCTACGATTCTTAACTCAAAATACTCTTCAATTGGGACATTTCTAAGTATAGATTCCACTGTATGTTCAATTTCTGCAAATTTGGTGTGAAACATCTTTAAATTGACAAGATAATGGTAAAAGGCTTCAGAAAATGCTTTATATGATACATTGAAAAGGAAAAGCATACATGTAAGAGTGAGCTTAATTACCTATAGCTGGTTACTTCCAAGCTTTGTGGCATTTTAGATACAGGCTGGCACCTTGTTAGTCAAAAAGGATAGTAGAAATCCAACTTAATGCTATTATAACCCATCTCTTTGGTTCTTACATGAGTCAGAATTGTCTTTTGATTACAATGGCCCAAATCTGTTTCTCATCCTTTCAACATGGCCGTTTTCATGTTGTTGGGGAATGGGAGGATCAGAGAAGATTAATCCATCACTCTTCCTGCAGATGGATGAGCCAGGAATGGCTTCTGTAGGGATCTCCTGAGGACCCCAGAAGGTCTCTGTTGATGTCAGTTGCTGCAGGTCCAGCTATAAGATAATATTGGGATGCATCTCATCTGCTTGTCCTGCCTTCCAACAATATGAGAAATCCTAATGTAGGGATTGAAGGTGGGTTTGGGGTGTTGTATCTACGGCATTTATTGAAGTGCGGGCAGAATCAGGCTAACAACTGAAAAGCATGTTAAAAATTCTGGCCAAAATGTGCACCTTTGCATGTCTATATATCCCTGCAGTCATGCAAAACACATGATTTCCTTCTCTTTCCCCTGAGTAGAATCTGTGAACCAGCTGATCGGGCTTTCAAAAAAAAATGGAGCCACAGACACATTGGTGGCTAAAGGGAAGCACAATTGGAAAGCATCTAGAACTCCTGCAACCATTGCTTTATTTAGTTCTATATAATATTAAACAGAACTTGAATTTACAGAAGGGTGAAGAGAGAGATAAGAAATCTGATTGTGAATACACTGGGATCTCCACATGTGTGCATATGAGGTCTAGTGCATCTTGGGAGATTTTTTTTTTAAAAAGTCCTCCAGATGTCCCCATTCACCCTCCATCTTGATCTGCTTCAAAGGAAGATGTGCTTGTATATTTGATGGTTGTTTTATATTGTGTTATGCCGTTGTTGTTTTATTTTGCTTGTGGCT